>CM034148.1:290539499-291139499 GCA_019776745.2 Taxus chinensis | reverse complement strand
TTAGGATCAGGCAGAAGTCTCTAATAAAGTGTGGCTGCTAAGGCCTTATTATGCTTGGTTGTGAAATGAATGCCTGAGCCTCCTTTTTTAGGTTGACAAAAAGTATCCCACTTGACTAAGGACCATTTGCATTTCGCCTGGGTCCCACTCCAAAAAACTTTCTGGCAAATGGAATCCAATTGCTTCAAAATTCCAATCGGAATATTCAAAACAGATGACACATAAATTGATAAAGCTTGGAGGACAGCTTTAACCAAAGTCATTCGTCCTACTGTAGAGAGCTACCTATTCATCCATTTCAGTTATTTATTATTGTCTCTATTAATTAACCACTGCCAATCTTTGATCTGTTTTGCTGCCAAAGGAATTCCCAAATATGGCAGCGCACCAAACATTAAGATATCAGTAATCCCCACAACTACAATCAGCCTTTTGACTAATTATCATTGAATAGAAGAAAATTAGCATAAAATAACAAAGTGACCAAGAAATCCTAAACAGCAAAAACAGTCGTCTTGGAAATATTTAAGGATTTCAATCAGTAATACAATGTTATCATGGAACTCAAAGTCTTGGGCTATTGGTGAGTTACAAGTAGTTTGTAATCATCACCCCAAGTTCCATTCCCATTGAGTTCATTGGATGTTTTCAATAAGTGGCCATGGGGACACCTTGAGGTAGGGGTCGAACTTCTCCATATGGACCAAGCGGAACATAGTGGGCCACTCCGAATGCGGATCGCTCGGCGGACATTAAGAACCCAAGCCCACACCCATGTCCCACTTAGAGAAAGTGCTCCTCCACCTCTCCAATTCATAGCTCTGGTATAATAAAAGCGTTTACCATCCAAAGTTTTAGCCCGTCAAGTTTACCCTAGCGGTGGGGAATGTGGGTTATATGTGGGAGGTCTCGGGGTCCATTCCCCCAGGCTGACCACCTCTATAGCTCATCATTACTCGGCTAGGCAGTGTTAGGTGGATTAGCTGCTTCGGTGGCGAAGTTGGTCTATCAACGTGGTGCCAAGCCGACTTGGTGTTCAATGAGACATGAGTCGGGGGCAGGCATGAATCTTGTGTTTAATGCAACGAGGCATGTCCTGGCATTACGGCACAAGAGTTATTTGCCAATGGGGTTTGGGTGGATCAGTTAAGACGAACGGTTGTGTCCGGATCCACCCAAGTTCAAATCATGTTGGGCGCGATCCCTTTGGGGTGGTTTATCGGTGGTGGCGGGTGTTGCATCGCCGATAGTTGCGGCTGGTGGTTCCCCTCAGCAGTCGGCATTGGCGATGGCTGGTAGCTCTAAAAACAACGGTGGCGGAAAATTTGCATCGTCAATGCGGGGCTCAGTGGTCCCAGTTTGTGATGGATTAATTGTAATAACTTGTCTAAGGATGTTGTTAAGGGAGGGGACCCAAGAACCCCTCGGTTCATAGCTCCGGTCAAAAAGTGTTTAACTATCAAAAAAAAATACAATGTTATCATGACAAAAAGATTGACCGTATGAAGATTTCGAGGCAGTCTTTATGATAGATTTTGCACGGTGCATGAGGAAGTCAGGCCAGAGTTTTTTCAATTTGTCTTCACCCTATATGTAAATCGGACACGTCATTCTATGATACAATATTGCATGCAAATGAAATTGTATTAAAAAACAAGTAAAGCACAATTAAACAATCGAACATAACTTGCAATCGAATAAAACAAAACAAAACACTAAAAGCTCTACTAATTTTTCATCATTCAACATTAATAACTAGTCAAAATATGATAAGTTTCAACCTGACATAATTAGACACAATTGAAAAACCCCTTAATTTCTTTAGTAATGTATATAATATATAACTAGACTGTGTAACAAACAGTCCAAGGATGAGTTGATTCGTGCAAAGCAAGACGCCCTAATTTTAAATTAAATAAAACAAAACTACACACTTCATTTTAATTTTTTCCTCACAAATACATTCAAGCACCCAATGAGTGCAAAGAACATTGAAGATAAGTATGATATGATGCATTTAAAATAAGAACCATAGAAACATTTGAAGTTTAAAACATTAAAAAACTAGTAAGGCTCCAATTCTGGAACAACTAAAAATCAGTTATATAAGCATCAATGTAAGGCTCCAATTCCAAAAACAATTAAAGATCAATTTTATTTTTTTGTACTAACAGAACAATAGATTTTCATATTTAATTCAACATCATCTTTCTTATTTTCTATTTATATGAATTATAGTTTCCATTCACAAATTGCAAAATAAACAAGCATGAAACTCTTAAAAATCAATATTAACATTACCATCTCAAAATTGCATGAGTGCGACTTTAGAATCTTGAACTGTTGCATTTAAAACGATCTATGTTTCTTTCACAATACAAAGTTCAAACTTAAAGCCATTATATTACAATAGATTTACACTAGCCAAATTTGGTAGGTACAATCTCCATTATGCTCTTAACATTGGGGGAATAAAGAGAGTACACTACAGCCTGTCTCGATGCCACCTCCAATTGTGATTTGCCTTCAGTGAAAGCATAACTAATGGCAGATGGATCGGAAAGTTCCCGGTTTTGTTTTAGCCCTTCAATTGTCCGCCTCTTGACATACTCTCGAATATTATAGTCTGGAAACCTTCGAGCAGTTCGTAGCAAAGAGCGAAATAAAGCCCGAACTTCTGATGTTGATGGCAGAAGCCCTATCATAGTTGACATTGCTAGACCTCGTGTGTTATACAAGATCTCGCTATGCCCTGTAGTTTCAAAACAAGTCCAAAAAAAATCAACTTGGGGCTTAGACATAAAACTAATGATATTATCAAAAGGTCAAATAGGTATCTTTTGAGGAACTATTACAAGTAGTCACAACTTCATGTTGGACTGAGAAAGTCAACTTCTATACTAACAGAACTGAGAAAATTAATATGTTCAAATGAACAAGAAGATGAAATTAATAACATAAATGATTTCCCGAGAATAGAAAATATTTTTCCACATCAGACAACACTATAATTGGATAGTTGCATGTCATCAACCTTGTTAATGAATATAGGCAAGCTCGTCTAAGAGATTATCAACCTTAAATTTTATGTTGTACATGCTGTTAGTTGTACTCCAAAATGTGGGTTCTTAGTTACTGCCATTGATAATAATCACATAATTGCACTTTTCCCAAAACCAACCATGTACAATTCTTAGTCAAATGTCACAAGGTATGTCATTCCGAAGGTTAGGACTCTGTTTTCAAGATTATTTAGGCTATCGATTGCACCCTGCAGTAGACTTCAAATTATAGCTGAATTAACAAATCGAAGGTAAGTGTCCTGCATAATAATAAACTACTATTCTTCAAATGGAAACTCACATAAGAAAGGGACTACAACAATAACTGATCAATCTGTGTATGGAAAGTCCTATCATGTCCAAAGAATGATAGATATCAATGTTTAAAGGTATCTTTCATTTTAACATATTATTTAGGGTTATCTCCTTTACTATGACTATGCTTTCAAACTCTCAAATATGAACTGCATAACCCTAGATTGCCCAAAAAAGCAAATGGTTATGAAAGGTGATGTAGAAAATGTGATGCAATTAGAAATGGAAAACATCTTGGAATTAGAAGGAAC
The DNA here is from genome assembly GCA_019776745.2 of Taxus chinensis. Classification (NCBI taxonomy): domain Eukaryota; kingdom Viridiplantae; phylum Streptophyta; class Pinopsida; order Cupressales; family Taxaceae; genus Taxus; species Taxus chinensis. The sequence goes on along the minus strand of CM034148.1, from coordinate 291,135,871 downwards.
GTATATCATTGTCTGGGATAACAAGAAGATTTCCAACTGAGAGAAAGCAAGGAGCCTCGTGCCACCAAGAATGTGCCCTAATTTCAAAAAAAAGCTCAACATAGGTACATAGGTTTCCAAGTAAATGGCAATGGCCATAGGAATTTCACAATTGTAACAAATGCGGAGAATCAGTACACGACTCAAATAAAAAATTCCGTATACATAGCTCTTGAGTATAAATGCATACATGATAAGGAAATTGATCTATCAATTGTGTGTAGAGCCATACCGTAGGGTTTGTTAATCTGTTCACTGTAATGAACATATCGTGTAACTCAAATAAATATGAATTAGCAAAAGGTTACTTACATCACTGATATATACTTCTCACTATTTTATAATTTGGATGTTGACTAAGTGTACACTAGTTTGTTATGAATACTCATATGAAAGAAAAATGGTGTAATAGAAAATATAACATATTTTAGTAAACAACACATATTTGATGTTTTTGTGTGATATTGATGTCTGGACTGTATATGCCTTGAATCCTGATGAAGTATAATTTGTATGTTTTCACATCAAGTATAAGAATATAAGGCATATTTATAAGGTGTCTCATTACAAGTTGGTTGTAACCGGTTGTAACTACATCAACTGTTTTGTAACTATTTCTTTTATAATAAATAGACGGACACAGTCTCAAATGTGTGCAATCCACCTTTTCTCTATTCTTTCTCTCTCTGCATATTCTAACATTGGTATCAGAGCGTGGGGCAAGCAAAGAGAGGGAGGAAGAAAGATATTTTCGTGAGTCCCATTAGGGCACGCTGAAGAAGGAAGATATTTTTGTTTTTGAAAGAAATCACAAAAAGATTTTTGAAGGTCGACGTAAACAGTCTTGTTCGTGAAGATTTGTTGCATAGTCAGAAATCAAGGGCACACCATTAGGGCACAAAAAGTCACGCTGTACAGTCGCGAATCAGAAGAATACACTCACGTTTTTTTCGTAAAAAAAAAAGTCACAAAAATACAGTCACAAATGGCACTTTTTTAGGAAATTAACAGTATTTTCGAGCATGAAAATACAGTCGCGAATGGCACGTTTTTCAGGAAAATAAAAGTATTTTCGAGCACAAATAGTCAGATTTTAATAGCCACGAAAAATCGCGATTTTAGACATTTTTATAGTCGTGATTTGCGCTAATATGGTGCATTATTACAATCACGAATTGCTAGGGCACAAGACGCAGAAGCAAAAAGACTACCTGCACTAGGGCACGGAACTGTGCAACTGGTATTTTATTTTATTTTATTTATTCATTGCCAAAATACGCAGATGTGTTTATTCTATTTTATTAAAATGGAAATGCCCATAGAAAAATATTCTGGTCTAAATTTCCATACATGGAGAGTGAAAATACAAATGCAACTTATGAATAAAAATTTGTGGGGCATTGTAAACGGGAAAGAGACAACACCTACCGATGCATCGAAATTGTTAGAATGGCAAAGCAGAGATGATAGAGCGAAAGCTATTATTGGCCTTGCTCTCTCTGACTCTAAACTTCATCATGTAGACCTAGACAAATCATTAAAGGAAATTTGGGATACTCTAAATAAATTATTTGGAGCGAAAGCAGTCAATGCCAAATTTTCCCTAAAACTTCAGTTATATAGGTTCAAAATGGATGGAGTCTCTATGTCAAGCCACATCAATAATCTAAGGTCCCTGATCAAACAACTAGCAGAAGTCAAAGCTGCGATTGAGGATGAGGATGCCAAAGCTATCCTATTAAATAGTCTGTCTTCCAAATATAGCAATGTAGTTTTTACCCTCAGTCAAATTCAATCTCATTCTTTGGATGATATGATAGCAGCTCTTCTAGTTGAGGAAAAACGAACCACAGAGGATGCAGAAGGTCATTCCCAACAAGAAAGTGCATTCTATTCTAGAACCAGACAATATCGTAGAAGATCAGATAAAGATAAATCGGAGATTGAATGTCATTATTGTAAGAAAAGAGGTCACACAGCATGGGATTGTCGTGTTCGAGCCAATGATGTGCGCAAGGGTAAAGTCATATCAAATACAGCCAATATAGCCATGGTTGAAGACCCACCGGATGCAGAAGATAGTGAGGACAGTGACGAATACGCATTATAAAGATGCTCTAAACTTTTAAGGCAAGAAAGGATACAGAGTAGATGAAGCTCGGTATGGATTGTTGCTCAGATAGTTCGGGAGACTGTGGATCTTGGGAATTATACCCTCACGAGGGTCATGAGACAACTTGATGGAGCTTGTGGATGGCTCAATATGGATGGTTGTCCAATAATTCGGGAGATCTGTGATTCGGGAGTTCGGGGAGGTGGAATCCGGGAACTCGGGAATTCAGCTCGGGAGCTACACCTTTACAAAGGTCACGAAGCAGCTTGATGGAGCCCTACCTTATCATAGCATTGCTTTCAAAGTGAAAGTGTTTGAAGATTGCGTAGTTCTGTTTTTGTTCTAGTTTTGTTAGATTGTTTGTTTTTTTGCTTTATGTAGAATATGCCTTAAGAGGGGGTATAAGAATATAAGGCATATTTATAAGGTGTCTCATCACAAGTTGGTTGTAACCGGTTGTAACTACATCAACCGTTTTGTAACTATTTCTTTTATAATAAATAGACGGACACGCAGTCTCAAATGTGTGCAATCCACCTTTTCTCTATTCTTTCTCTCTCTGCATATTCTAACATCAAGTACAAGTCTATCAGTGCAGTCTCAACTTCAGCATTGGTAAAATATCTGCTCTCTTATGTCGATGGATTCCCATTCACAGCTCTCACTCATTCTGGTAATTTGTAGGAAAATATTTACACAAGCCAGTAGCATGAGATGAAAACCTTCTTGGTTATTTCAACTAACCCATCTTCTTCATACCCAGCCACGATGGACCATGGTAATCCATGATATAACTTTTTGTTGATGCTTGAAGCAAAGAAAATACTCTGTGGAGCTTGCAAAGCATGCAATGCTCCTGATACTTCGATCCATAAGTGTGCGACTGCAATATATACCCCATGCAAAGAGGTCATGTTACATGATGCAAACAAAATGCTCAACGATGTGGTGATAAGGGGGTGGATACCTGATACTGACACATACAAAACTCTAATAAAGGGCTCCTCTAGTAAGGGTCAGATGTTGGAAGCATTTGATATTTTGTGGTCAGTGTTGGAAGCAGCCATCTTCCTGATATCAATACTTGAAATGTATTGATAAATAGAATGAAGGCTGCAGATGCCCGAAGCACAAACGCTTGTTAGTCTAATGCTTAACAAGGGTTGTGCTGCCTAGGGTACTTATTAAGGAACTTTGCAGGTATGGTAATATAGATAATGCCTTGAGGACTAATCATCAGTTTTCTTCTGATGGACATGTTTCCGATGCAAATACATGCATGATCCTGGTTGATGGTCTGAGCAATGCAAAAAGAATGGAAGAAGCCCAGATTATGTAATGAAACATTTCTGATTTCAATTTAATTGAGAACCTAAATTTCATTACAGAGGTAAAGTTACCGAGAAGGACATGATCTCCAAGTAAAGCCAATACAAAAAAATGTTTTTATGTTAAATAACTGCAGAACTTGTGATAAAATTGAGCATGTTTGTTGCTACAATATTACCAGATCAGCATGCATTTACCATTTCTCATTGCTGTTATCTTTTTATGAAAGAAAGCAAATCAGATCTTCTGGCAGGAAAGGAACATGGAGATATGCAAGCAGAATTTCAGTGTTACTCCTATTAATCAGCAGGAATGTTGTTGTTTTAACCAGACTTCTATAAATGCACTATGCAGATGCCACTGATGTTGGTGTTCTGAATTTTTTAACATTCGGTAGATTAAGACACAGCGTATCTGAAATGCACTCATGCAATCGGCTGTATCAGAGCCACAGTCAGGTGATGATGATCACAATGATTGGAGTCAAGTTTTACACAGCGAAATGTGACAAGGACAATCATCTTAAACAGTGCCACACTTGCTGGGAAGAATGCCTCTATTCTTCATGTTCAAATATCTTCTTGGTGATATTATTCAGTGTCTTGTATTTTGAGCTGATTGCCTTGGATTGAGTGGGGTTTTAGACCCTCTTCATTGTCAACTTTCTGTTCTGAAGTCTATTTAGTAAGCTATATGTATTACCCATAGTTCAAAAAATCGTTATCGGCAATTACTCGGCAGGCCAAAATTTGACTCGGAAATCGGGAATTGGCAATTTATCGGCATTAATGGGCAACTATATCACTACTTTAAAAAAATTTAAATCCATAAAATAAACTTAAATTAAATGCAAAACACGATATTTGAAACCTTGGCAGGCTTGAAGAGTCGAAACCCTAGCAAAACTTGGGGACAAAAATTGCAGGTCAAATTGCAGAGGAAAAATTGTTGAAAAATTCTTTGAAATGACCTTTTCTTTTCAGTTTGGAATTTATATACCCATGCATGGCGATTTTCCACGATTTTCAAGGCGGTTTTTGGCGGTTTTTCATGAGATTTTATCGCCAGAAATCACCGATTAATCGCCAGAAAAGAAATCGTGATTTTTCAGGAGATTAATCATTTTTCTTATGTTTCATGATTTATTGTGATTTATCGCCGATAAATCGCGATTTTTAACATAAAGGTATTACCTACCTATGGAAACAAAAGAAAAGCAAGGACAAAATTTTAGTCACATTTCATTCTATAAATAAACCTGTGATGCTAGGAAATGCCTAGGAGGGTGGCGTTTCACCCCAGAAAAAACTTCAGAAATGGAAACGTGGTGGGAAACGCTTGGGAAACATGGCAGACGTTTCCGGAAACGTCTGCCACGTTTCCAACATTTTTTCTAATTTTAAAGCATCAAAACTTTTTTAAAAATAAAAAATAATTGCATTTAATGAACCTAACCCTAATCTATCTACCTAGACTTGCTAAAGACACTTCCTAAAAGCTATATAATGACATCTTTGGTCCATTCTAAATCACACTCTTTTTTCTTCTCTTGCTAAATTCATTTTTCATTAAACTAACTTTTAGCATTGTGAAGAGCAAAGAGACATCAAGGAGAAGCTTGAAGGAAGAGTTTAGGAGGTGCTACTAAGAGTTAAGAGCATTGAAAAGGAATTTCAAAGCAGATTTGGAATGAGGGACTTCAAGGAGGAAAAACTAGGTATTTTCATGTTTTTTTTAGAAAAAGAAAATGTTAATGTGATCAATGATCACGGATGATGTAGTTTTAATTTAGCAGTTTTTAAACTCTATGCTAAAAAAATGTAACATTTCCTTTGCGTTTTTAAAATAGAAAGTATATGTTGTTTTTTTTTAAATTAAAAATATCATCCAAACTTTGTGTATGCTCTCACTTCGCACCTATATGGTGAATTTGGTGATCAAAAGCAGAATAAGATGCGTAGGGTTTTATTTATTTTTTTGCTATTTCAAGAGCTTTTTTGTATTTTTTAAATTAAAAATCCGAATTCTGTATATGCTCTCACCTCGCGCTTATACAGTGAGCTTGGTGATCAAAAGCAGAGTATGATGCATATGGTTTAATAATTTAACTCTTTTTGATATTTTTGAAAGTTTATTTCAATTTTTTTAATTAAAATTAAAAAATCCGAGCTCTGTGTATGCTCTCACCACACACCTATATGGTGAACTTGGTGATCAAAAGCAAAATAGGATGTGTAGGGTTTAAAACTTTAATTCTTTTTGCTTTTTGTTAAAAGTTTGTTTTTTTAAATTAAAAAAATTCAAACACTGTGTATGTTCTCACCTTGCGCCTAAATGGTGAATTTGGTGATCAAAAGTAGAATAGGTTTGATTCTTTGAGATCTAAAAACATAAATGGCATCCAATTTAGCTTTGGGGGGAGGGCATGGGTAAGCAAGCCATAGTGGGGGTGTGTATCCTAAAGCTCCTCCTTGGAGACATGTGCAAGTGGTGGAGAACCTTGCTGGTGGTGACTCTCTAGTTTGGATATGCCATCATTGCAATATACAATTCAAATCCTCATATACCCGACTCAAAGCTCATTTAATGGGGCAAATGAGAACAAGGATTAGAAAATGTTCCAAGGTTGAAAGGGAACATATTTTGGCATATATGAAAGAGCAAGAGGAGGCTGATTTGCAAGCTTCAAGAGCTAGTTTTAAAACCGTTCCATTGCAAAATAGGGGTTAAAAAAAACCACCCACTCCATCAAACCATCCTTTTATTCAACCTCCAACACAACCACTTGAAGATGAAACTCCCATTAGAGGAAAGAGAGCTTGTCACGAAAGAGAACCAAAGGTCCATTAGAGCAAACATTTGCAAATGAGAAAAGGGACATTGCTGATGAGTTGATTGCTCGATGTTTTTATGCACGTGGGCTGCCCTTTAATGTGTTGCGGTTACCATATTGGCAAAAAATAGTGAAAGGTATTAATGATGCACCACAAGGGTATAAAAACCCTAGTTATGAGAAGGTGAGAACATTATTGTTAGCGAAGGAAGTGGCCCATGTACATACTTCGTTGCAGCCAATTAGGGATTCATGTAAGGACTCAGGGGTATCTATTATTTCAGATGGATGGAATAATGCCCGAAATAGACCCCTAATCAACATTGTTGTAGTGTGTCCTAAAGGGGCAATGTTTTTAAGGGCTGTTGATTGTGAGGGTGAAGTGAAAGATGCTCAATTTATTGCTAATATTTTGATTGAGGCTATTGAGTCAGTGGGCCCTCAAAACGTTGTCCAAGTCATCACAGACAATGCCAAAAATAATAGAGCAACAGAGATGATTGTGGAGGGGAGATATGAGCACATATTTTGGACACCTTGTGCAGTACACTCCTTGAATTTGATGCTGTAGAAGATTGGCAAAATACCATGGATAGGGGAAATCTATATAGAGGCAAATGAGATTCAAATGTTTGTCACAAATCATCACATGTCCCAGGCTATCTTTAGGAGGTTCTCAAGGTTGGAGTTGGTGAAGGTAAAGGAACAATTTACTAGTTTCTAATTTTTATTAGCTAACATTTTATGAAATATCAAATTATCAATTGAATTTCTTTTAAATTTAATTTTTTATTTTATTAACTTGTTTTAATTTATTTTAATAGGTTGCTGAAACAAGATTTGCCTCTCACACACTCGTCTTGAGACGACTTATGAAGGTAAAACAAGCCTTATGCAGTATGGTGATTGATGATGTTTGGTCCGTGTGGAGGCTAGCAAACATAGAACGAGCAATCAAAATAAAATCATTGATACTTGATGATGATTGGTGGGCAAAGATTGCATACTTGCTCATTTTTACTGAGCCTATTTTATCCATGATTAGATATGCAGACACAAATCACACTTGCATAGGGGAGATCTATGATGGCATTGACTCTATGCTTGAAAAAATTAGAGACATTATACGAAAAAAGAACAAGATCCTGAAGAAAACTTCTACAATGAAGTTAAGAGCGTGATCATGAGATGGTGAAATAAAATGACCACCCCATTGCATCTCCTTACCTATGCCTTGAATCCCAAATATTATAGCAGTGAAATACTTAAGCTACGTGGTAGGCAAGCACCATACAATGACCATGAAGTTGCAACTGGAACTAAGGCAGCATTCCAAAGGCTTTTTCCTGATCCAGCTGTAGCTACTGCGGTCCGCTATGAAATGGCATGCTTTGTCTCTTCATCTAATGGTAACATGGGTGAAATGGACGCATTATGTGACAAGTACAACCTGAAGTCTAGTCATGTGGTGGTATGTACATGACCATGATTGCCAAGTACCTACGAACGTGTTGCCATTAAAATCCTCTCACAGGTATAAAAAATATTAAAATGAAATCAAAAGTTTGTTTATTAATTAAAAATTTAAAATGTATGTTCTTACGTAGTAAATTAATATTATTATTAATTGGAAATTTCTAACTTCTTTTTTGTAACAGGTGGCTAGCAATTCTTTAACAAAGCGGAATTGGAGTACATATACCTTCATCCACTCAACCAATCAGAACAAGCTAGCATCCAAGAAGGCTGAGGATTTAGTGTATGTACATTCCAATTTACGCATTCTATCACACAAGACTGAAGGCTATATTAGAGGTCCCAACAAACTTTGGGATATTGATCTTGAGACTAGTGACTTTGATAGCTTCAGGCCTTGCTATGCTCAAGCTTCATATAGCCCAAGGCTTTTCAGTGGTTGTTCATGGAGATGATTATGAGGAAACATTAATGGAGAATTGTATATATTCTAGAATCTAGATCTCCATTAATGGCATCAAGTTCATATGTCCCCAATTATATGAAATTGTAATTTCAATGCTGCTGAATGTAGTGAACCCCAGAGCAACAGGAGTTGGGCAGTGTAGTGTTCATGGAGATCGATTATGAGGAAAATGTCTAGATGATATCATTCTAGAATCTAGATTATTATGGGCATGTCCATGAATGAATGCATTGAAATTGTAACCATGTTTAATGATGAATCTTTAGAACTTAAATTTCAATGAATACAAAATATTTTGAGTTCTTTATCAATTATCTCTTATGGTCTATGGAGTACAATTATAAAATGAGTATTGTGCACACACACACATCCACACCCACCGCACACAAATTTATATAATTTAAAAATATATATATTATAGGGACGTTTCCCATAAACGTTTTGAGGAAATCAAGGTTTTTTGACACTAATATGGTGTTTCTCGTGTTTCATAGATCGAAGACCCGTAGCCCGTACATCGTTTCCGTTTCAACTGGCTAAAGGATGGGAAAAAAATTAGAACTAATCCTACTAAGTTTATTCTTTTACTTTGTTTTTGTTTTTTAATTCAAATTTGCATCTTTTAAATTACTAAAGTTTTATTTATTTTAATAATATTTATTTATAACTTTGTAATGGGTTTGATTTTCTAAAGTATTTTAGGGTTTCATCACCGCCCGAACGCCCAATTTGATAGGTTGTCCATCGCCTTCTGTTTCCTACCTTCGTCGTCATCCTACCATTTATTTTCATTCAAATTGGATGCTAATATGTCATTTTTCATTTTTTAATATGAATATTACATTTATTTTAATTGAGTGTATTATTATAAATTTTAAAATGAACTTTTAAAGCAGTGACCTTTGTAACTGGTGCATATACGGTAATTATTTTAATGGCTTGCGTTTTCTACTTTCTCGCATTTTATATTCTTAAAAATTTTGTTCTGTCAATGAGGCTCAACAATTATAGAATATTGATTTAATTTAAAGACTGCTAATTGAGCGGATTTTTTTTTTAATCCTTCATGTTTTTGGGCTCCCAACTATGAATAATGCCATTTTCTTTACAATTGAACGTGCGCCTATTATTTTTTAAAATTTTAAACACAAAAGTTTATAATAGTATTTTATTTAAGATATGCATTTTCCTATTTTTAAAATATTTTCGGGTTGACCCCAAAACCCTTAATGGCACTCTGGCGGCCTTTGCTAGGATTTGTATTTCGGTTGACTCCTCTCAACCCATTCCGAAGTCTATCAAGATCTCTTCTCCTTCCGGCATCTGGTTACAACCCATGGAGGTCGAGAAGGTTCACTTTCGTTGCTTCAAATGTAAACAAGAGGGTCACTTCCAGAGAGATTGCAAAGGTTCTATTTACCTCCCTTTTTAATTTAGACCAGCTCATAAAATGGATTCCCAAAATAAAACCCTAAGCATTTTTTTCTAGTATGCTCTCACTCCAAATCAAAAACCATTGATGGGACTTCAGTTATTTCCTTCTTCAATGAACTCCTCTTAGCCCAGATCATTTTGATGCCACACATCAACCGTTCTCGCACGTACTCTTATTGCTGATACCAAACAAGTGGTAATTTGAATCTACCTTTTCTTGAATCTTCTTCAAACTGGGATGGATGTTGGGTATGGGGATTCTCTTGAGTCCCTGGAAAGATGGGTTGAGGAGAAAGAGAAGGCTCTGTTGGAACCCATCATTCAAGAAGATGCTTCCCCCTTTGCTCTTCTTGAGGCCGATTCTTTAATCCCTGATGCATCAAATACTTCGATCGCTCACACTTTGAAGTTGGGCAAGGCTCCTACTTGTGGCTATCGCAATACATTAGGTCCTAAATCTTTTATCACCAAGGCCAATGATGAAGTGGCCGTATCTGGTCGTCAGAAGGACATCAAAAAAATTTTTCATCTGTCAAGAATGGGGAAAAGCCTCTTCCCTAACATCTCCTCAAGAACATCATTTCTTGGAATGTTTGGGGCTTCAACGCCCCTAACAAACAACGACTTATCAGGCGTTGTGTTTTGGAGAAAGAGGGCGACCTTTTTCTCTTGCAAGAGACAAAAATGTCGAGTATTGATATCTCCACCCAATGGTTCAAGGCGTGGAAGGGGTGGAATGGTATCTTTTCTGACGTTACAGGTGCCTCTGGGGGTCTTGGTGTCATGTGGAAAATGAATAAGTCAGACGTCACCCTCGTTTCCAAGGGGCAGTACTAGATTTGGTGTAGGGTCCAAGTTCTTCAATCTGATGTCAGTTTTCTTTTGTGCAAGCGTCTGCTTGGAGTCCTAACAGGGTTCTAGATATACGTGAGTGATGGGATTCTCTTCAATTCGTAGCTCAAAGGCTTCCTCAATGAGAAGCATCTCTCTGGTGTATCTGGGGACTTCAACTGCGATTATATTTCTGTAAGAGAAAAATGGTGGAGGCATGATGAGGCAACCACAATCATTCAATTACTTATGAGGACTTTATTGATCAAACCGCCTTTGGTCGATATTGAACCTAATTCTTGACGGTGGTTTACTTGGAGAAATAGGCGGTTTAGTTTCAACAATATTGCCGAAAGGTTGGATGGATTTCTCATCAACAAGGAATGGCTGCAAAAAAACTTCCTCTTGGATAGTTTGGTTCTTCCTATATCCGGCTCTGATCATTTCCCCATAGCCCTTGAGCTTTCGAACGATTTGGCTCCTAAGCGTTCCCCTTTTAAAATTGAAATCATGTGGTTGAGGGATGCCAATCTTAAAGGGCTGGTCAAGGAATGGTGTAACTCCTTCCAGGTTACGGGTACTTGCATGTTCATTTTGTTCAAAAACTCTTTTCTTGAGGCCAAACTCCGGGCATGGAATATTTCTCATTTTAAAACATCTTCTTGGAAAAAGTCTCAAATTGAAGCTCCAATCTTAGAGAACCTCATTCTCACCATCTTTGCTATCTGTTGATGGGGCCCCCATGAATATCTTCTCGAGAAATATCTCTTAGCTGAGGCTAGGTGAGCTCCTTTGCGAGAAGAGATCCATCTCAAAACAAAAATCTCAATGAAGCTTGGTTGCACGACGGTGATAGCAATTTGAAATTGTTTCATGCCTCTGTCAAAGCTAAGCATAGTTTATGTAGCATTTTGAGGATCGAGAACGGGGTGGGTGTTGTTCTTTCCAAACAAGCGGAGATCAAAGGCTAAGCGGTCTCCTTCTTTTCCACCCTTCTAGGTGGTGAAGCTTCATCTTTTCTCCATAGTCAAAATTCTCTTCATTCTCTTTGCCCACCTGTTCTTGATGTTGTTATGAATGAGAGGTTGTTGTCGATCTTTCTACGTATTGAAGAAATTCACATATAGGTAAATATGTTTTCTCCATGGACTCGTGACAAAGCTCCTGGTCCTAAGTTAGTTTTCCTACTGCTATTCTTTCAAGATTTTTGGGACATTGTCGGGGTGAGGAATGTTTTAGCATTTACCATGGATGAATCTTGTCGATCCAAGAAGGTTTTGGGTGAACTAAATCATACTTTCATCTGCCTCTTTCCCAAAAAGGAGCAACCGACCTCATTCGATGACTTCCGTCCTATTTCTTTATGCAATACGACCTACAAGATCATTTCCAAAGTTATTGCTCTTCAAATCAAACCTCTGACTGATTACTTTGATTGCATATTTTAGATGTATTTTAGATGGTTTCGAAAGAGCAAAGCGGTTTTATTCCTGGTCGTAATATTTCTAATGGTGTTATGCTGGCACATGAACTTGTTCATTCCCTCTCTTTGACTAAACCGCCAGGGATGTTGATTAAGTTAGATTACAGCAAAGCTTATGATCGAATTAACTAGATATTTCTTTGTCTTTCTCTACACAAGATGGGTTTCCATCTGGATTTCTATGAGTGGTTTTTTAATTGTATTTCTACTCCTAGATATTCTGTCCTTGTGAATGGCTCTGTTGAAGGTTTTTTCACCTAGGGTACAATTGCAACAGTACGTCAGGGAGACCAATGTTTTAAAAATCGGAACCGGACTCGGAACCGGCCGAGGTCCGGACCGGAACTTGATTCAAACTTAATGAACCGGTTTACAAAAAAATACATAAAATTTTATATTTTTAATGAAAATAATATATTTGAAAGGTTAAAAACCATGATTCCAACAATTACACACAAAATATGCAAAGTTTGCTCTTATATATATGTAAGAAAGGTGTTTATAGCAAAATGGCACGAACTCCAAGTCCAATACACAATACATATATCATATATGAGATTCCGAAACAAAATACATAAACAATGAGGCTCTAAATGGCCTCCATAGTCCGAGACTCCAAAAAAACAACATGTTATGAGTATGATCATTGATACATTACAAATACTACAAGTTACAAAACTCTAGAATAAACTAGATGACATCAATGATCAATCATCAAACTCTGCACCGCTGCTGGAAATGGGATCCTCAAGGTCATCCTCATCAATATCATCACCGGCCTCTGGCTCTGACTCGGACTCATCCAAATCCTCAGGTACATCTGCAACAACTGTATTGCACGGGGTCGGGGAGTAGCACGAGTGCGACTAGTGCCTGTTGTGTCTCGTGACGGTGGCGGCGTGCTGCTAATGGCTCATCAGATTCCTGATCCAAACCCATCCACCCCAAGTCATCGGGATCAAACTCTGCTGGTTGACTCTCCTCTACCCATTCTGAGTTCCATTCTGGTTGGATCTATATCATCCAAGACAATGGGATCAGTATCAGGTCTTCGGTTCAACAACTGGTTGCGCCTTAACCGAAGGTTGTACTGCACAAAGACAAGATCATTCAACCGTTGTTGTTCCAAACGGTTTCTCTTCTTCGTGTGAATCCGCTCAAAGACGGACCAGTTGCGCTCGCACCCAGAAGCACTGCAAGTTTGGCTCAGGATCCTAATTGCAAACTTTTGCAATTGAGGACACTGACTACCAAACGAATCCCACCAATGTGCTGCGATAAAAAGTGTAAATGTTTAATTAGTAAACAATGACGATAAAAAGTTAAAAACACAGTTAAAAATTAAAAGTAAAACATAAACTTATAACTTAAAGGCTAAAGCGTAATTCAACAAATTAGATAAAGATTGTCTTATGCTAAAAATTCATGATTATTCATTAAAAATTTTAATCAAATGAACTTCAAAAAACTTAGAATTTCTTACCTGGTTGGTCCACATCCCTTGCAATCTTTGCAAGGTTTTTCCCAAAGGTACCTGTGGCTCTGCTGAAGAAGTTGATCTGTCGGTGAACCTCAAGTTGTTGCATCTCATCAGGGACCATGCGCTCTAGGCACTCGTACAAACCATCTTTTACTTCTCCTGTTTGATCTTCTCCAAGCTGAGCTCTGTAATGATATTTCGGGTTCAAGAAATACCCAGCTGCATGTATAGGCCAATGGAGTTGATTGTTCCATCTATTATCTATGATCTCCCATATAGGCCCATACTTAGTTACCCTGTCTTTGTATGCTGCATGTATCTGCTCCTTTGCCTGATCCATAGCCTCATAAATATAGCCCATGGCTAATTTTTCCCCATCCACCAACCGCAACACCTTAACAAGAGGCTCGGCAACTTTCACAATCTCTGCTGTTTTTTTCCAAAATAAATTATCAAAAAGTTTCTTCTTTGTGTCTTTCCCATCCTGTTTCCGGCTCCACTTTGATGCATTCCATTCATCACTTGAAAACATCTTTTTCAAGTTCTGTTGTTGGGAAAGAAGAGATTGCAACGTGAGGAAGTTTGTTGCAAATCTCGTGATGGCTGGCCTAACAAGTTCTTTGCCCTCAGTGTTCTTCCTCATTAGGTTCAATACCCATGAGTGATTGTAGATGTATTTGGTGATGCTTTTGCCATGCTCTACAGTGTTCTTGATCCAATCTTTTTTCCCTATATCCTCAAGCATGAGGTCTATGCAATGTGCAGCACATGGAGTCCAAAATATTGTTGTGTTTAGCCTCTAACATCTTACCAACAAGAACATAGTTAGAGGCATTATCTGTTATGATTTGTACAACATTTTCCACCCCCACCTCTAAAACAATCTCATCCAAAAGCTCAAACAATAAATTTGCATCTTTCACCCTATCAGATGCATCTACTGATTTCAAAAACATTGTACCTTGTGGACAAGAGGCAAGAAAATTTATTATTGTGCGGTTCTTGCCATCACTCCACCCATCTGACATGATAGTGCATCCTGTTTTGGCCCATGAAGCTTTGCAACCTTTCAAATATTCATCTATGGATGCAACTTCTTTCTTCAAAAGTGATCCTCTCAAGTCATGCATACTAGGGCCTTTGAAGCCCTTACCAGCAGCAACAATGGAATCAAACATCGGCTGGTAATAAGGTGAGCGGGCAGCATTGAAAGGGATATCTGCATCATACCACCATCTAGCAATGTACTCAAAAGCTGCTTCTTTGTATTGCTTCTTCCAATGGTTATCCAAGGTGGGCTGATTTTCTGTTGGCATGGAGGCACTAGCAGGTGTGGAAGATGGAAAAAAGCTTTGAATGGTCTTTCTTTTTTTAGGCCGGTTTTCTTGACTATGAGTGGATGGGGGAGGCATATACCGAAAGGGGTCTCTAACAGTCACAGAAGGGTCAGAGCAAGATCCTTCAACACTCAAGGCATGTTCCCTCCTCCCTATTTCAGCTTCCATCTCTTTTTGCCTAGCCTTCTCTTCTCTATGTTTTTCAAGCATGTTTTTCATTTCCAACCTAATGGCATCAATATCAGGTGCATCACATGGGGTAACTTGGCCTCTTTGACCAGCCAAGTGTTGTTTCAACCTATGAATCCCCCCCTTGATGTGTTTCTTACAATATTTACAAAAAACTTGATTATCAATTACGTCTGCATGGGTCCATGTAGGGTCTTTTGTTTTGGGGGCCATTGCAAATGCAAACAAATCTGAAAATGCAAATAAAAACAAAATAAATTTCATATTTCTTATTTAATAAAATTTACAAATAAGGGGCAAGTTTAAAATGTAACATACCTTTCAATGTGCACACAAATGAGGTGAAGAAATGCTCCAAGCTTGTATATGGCACCACAAAGAGCCCACACTCCAAATGTAGATGTAAATGTCACCACAAAGAGCCCACACTTAATGCCAAACAATACCCAAACTCACTCCAAATGAACACTATTCAATGCTGCCCCAATCCTCCAAATCCTTGCAAATAAGAGAGGTGCTCACAAATAGAGGTGAGGTGCTCACAAATAGACGTGAGGTGCTCACAAATGGATGCCAATATCACCACAAAGAGCCCACAAGCAATGCCAAACAAGCTCCAAGCCTCCAACTTCCAAGCTCACTACAAAAAATAAACTCTTCAATCTTATGCTCACAAATGCTCAATGAGAGAGGTGTGAAGTGAATAGAGGGGGGGTGTATTTATAACACCAAATTAGGGTTTAGGGCAATTA
Source organism: Taxus chinensis (assembly GCA_019776745.2). Taxonomy (NCBI): domain Eukaryota; kingdom Viridiplantae; phylum Streptophyta; class Pinopsida; order Cupressales; family Taxaceae; genus Taxus; species Taxus chinensis. The sequence continues at coordinate 291,120,109 of CM034148.1, read as the reverse complement.
AAAATAAAATTTTAATTAAAAAAGTCATTTTTTTGTATTGGATCACCGTATAAGGGTGTTTTGACAAAAACCGGCTAGTTTGGGTCAGAACCGGACTGGTTTGACCGGTTTGGCCGGTCCAGTTTTACTAGCAGTTTGTGCAAAAAAAGGTTAAACCGGTCAAATCGGCCAGTTCCGGTTTTGGTTTGACCGATTTTTAAAACATTGAGGGAGACCCGCTCTCCTCTTTCATGTTTTTGCTTGTGGTCGAAGCTCTTAGTAAAGCTATTCAGAATGCTCACGAGGTGGGGCTTATCTGGGGTCTCTGTCGTCTCCCACCAACAGTTTGTTGACGACACCTTTCTCTTCGGTGCCTCGAGTATGGAGGAAGCTCAGGCTTTTCAATCTTGTCTTTCATGTTATGCGGAGGTTGCCGGACAGGTCATCAATTTTCACAAATCTATCATTTTTTTCTTTAACATCCCTTTGTGTGTGCAGTGTAGGATTCGTGATTTTTTTGGTTTCGAGCAAGGTGTCATGCCTCATAAGAATCTGGGGATTCCTTTGTTCGTGGGCCAAGGTTGATCCTCCCTTTAGAAAGGCCTTGTGTCCTCCTTTTTGAAGCACTTGCAGTCGTGGAAAGGGAAATGGTTATGTTTAGCCGGCAAACTCATTCCCATTCGTTCCGTTCTCTACACTCTTCCCATTTTTATGCTTTTTGTCATGCACAACCCAAGTACCATCCTTCACAAGATAGAGAAGCTTTTGCATACTTTCTTATGGCAGGGTACGTTTGATGTTAAGAAATTTCATCTCGTTAAATGGGAGGTGGTTAAAACGCCGAAGGTCTTGGGTGGTGCAGACATTCTGGATCTCAATCTACAGAATCTCGCCTTAGGGGCCAAATTCATGTGGAGCATCATTAGGAATCCTGGCAATCTCCTAAATCAATGCTTGATCAAGAAGTATTTAGGCAACGGTCCTCTATTCTTTTGGCAGTATACCTTCCCAAAGGATCGCACATGTGTAACTTCTTGTCCTCTTACCGCTTGATTTTTACCAATCGTGTTTCTTGGCACATTGGTAACGGCGCCACTGCTAACTTCTGGGCAGATTCACAGAATGGTCACACTTCATTGGTAGATATCCCTGAACTTCAACCAATCAGGGATTTTACTAAAATCTTCTGGGGTTATAAAGTCCGTGATTACGGTTCCCAAGTTGGTGATGGAGCTCCCCTCTTAGTGTGGAATGATATTGACATCTCTGCACTTCCTGACAGGCTTAAGTTACTGTATAAATCTGAATAGGATAAACATTGTGCTGCTTATCTCCCAAAGGATGATCGTATCATTTGGACTGGTTCTAAAAGTGGGAACTTTCAGTTTCTTCTAGTTATCAGAAGCTCACTCGGGGTGACTCTCACCATCCTTCCTCAATGGAATGTTGGAACTCCGCCTGTCTCCTGAAAGTTGGCACTTTTAGTTGGTTGGCTTTCAAGGGGAAAGTTTTGACCCAACTGAGAAGGCAAAAGTAGGGGCTTGTCGGTCCCACTCGGTGCGTCATGTGCTACCAAGCGGAAGAGGGATAGCAATCATCTCCTCCTTCATTGTCCCTTCGCTTCTCATTGTTGGTATTGGCTCTGTGATAAGCTCCATTTAGCTTAGGCCCCTGGTGAATCTTTAATCTCCACCATCTCCTCTTGGCCGAAACTAGCTACGGTTCTGTTCTGGGATCAGTTTGGCTTTGTAGTCCCATTCTTCTTCTTTGGCATATTTAGTGGGAACGCAATTTTCGCATCTTCTGCAACGAATCTTCCTCTTTGTCTGGTGTTCTCATCAAGCTAGAGGTGGCCATTTCAAAAAACGTCAATACACACTACAAAAGCCATCGCAAATTTTTTGAGTAACGATGTAGCGATCTGGCGTGCTTGGCCCCTCATTCGCCTCCCTTCTCCCGGGGCCATTTTGTCGATATGAGCTTCCAAAGTCGCTAAATTGGTGTTGCGTCGGAAGAATCATTGGCATCCACCCCCCCGAGCTCTACAAACTCAATTTCAACAGTTCTTCGAAAGGGAATCCCCGTCTTTCGGGAGCGGCGTGTATTCTTCGTGATGAGAGGGGCATGATTATCAAAGTTGGATCCTTTTCGTTGCCCCCAAGTTCTAGTAATGCAACTAGGGCGCAAGCATTGCTGCATGGTATTAAGTTAGCCCTGAATAGTGGTTGTTCAAAGCTTTGCATTGAAGGGGGCTCGCAAATTATCGTTCTTTCCATTTATAAGGGTAAGGCAGTGGCTTGGTTTCTTAATATTTTCATTAATCAAATTATTCACTAGCTTTCCCTCCTTGATGAATAGTCTATCCGTCATATTTATCATGAAAATAACCAAGTTGTGGATGCCTTAGCAAATTTTGGGGTTCATCAACAAGAAGAGGCCATCATTCATAATAAATTTGATACCTGGGCGTTTCTCGATGCCACCCTACATCATGATTGCAAAGGACTCCCCCCACACATGTCTAGGGGCATTTAAAGCTGGAAGGGTATTATGTCGTTCTCATTGATGTCATTTGCTCCTTCCCTGCTTTCTGCTTCCCTTCCCTTTGTTCAAGGCGTTTCCTTCTCTCCCTTTCGTTCCTTTGTGAGGTGAGAAGCCTGAAATGGCCTTTTTTATTGTGGTGTCCTCTACCCGTCTGCAGCACACCTTTCGTATAGGTTCGTCTTCAGTTCAGAACACTGTCGAAAAGGTCCTGGGCATTGAGTTTTTACAGAGCTCGGGGAGGGCGCGGGTTAACTTGAAGATTGTTGGAGTCTTCGTGTCAAATTCCCTCTTTTGTGTGTTGACAAGGATATAGCCATGGCAGTAGCGAAACACTTCATCTTCCTATGTTACCGTGTGGGTTTGGATGAAGCAGTGGCTAATGTTTTCCTTCCTACCCTGTTTTCGGTTGTCGGCCCATTTCCATCCCCTCTTTGGGTGGACAGAAGGGTCTGTGTTGAGCTAGAGCGCAAGAATCGTGTCCTTCTTCAGTTTGAAGAATCCGTTCAATAGAGTTTGTCGTTCTCATGGGGCTTCTGATTCCAAAGTTCCTTCTCTGAATTTTTTTGATATCGCCGCCCCCATTGCACCTCCGCTGTAGAGAGTGGTGGAATTGCAGGCCTCGTCAGGTTTGGCTTTTGCTTTCCCGATAAAAGTGGCATCGCTCAGCTCTGCTGATCAATTTCGCAGCAGCAAATTCCCGGTTTCTATCCAAGTGAAGGAGGCAGTGGAGATTATCGAAATATTTAACTGAATTCTTGTCTTTGTACTTGTTTCCTTCTTTTTGTTGCGGGGTTTTTGTTGGCCTCGAGGTTCTCGTCCTCGTTTGGCCTTCGCTTGGTTTCGGCCCCTAGTCTTTGGGGACAATTATTTTGGTTGTTCCTTCACGTTGTCATCCTTTGCTAATTGTAAGGTGGGATCCCATCAACCCTCCAGTTCATAGCTCATGTCAAAAGCGTTTATCTATCTAAAAAAATATTAGTGATAAAATACAAAAGAAAAGTAACTTTATTTTATTTCCTCCCCCAATGAAAAATGTGACCCATATAGGGGCACTAGCAAGGGGATAAAGAAATATAAAATAAAGTAAAACAAAAGGGAAAATATTTAATGAAGAGAAAAGAGTTGATTGGTCCTTTTGTGTGGCAAAAAAACAAAGAAAAATTATAAAAGCAAGTTGCAATGCATGGAGAAGGTATCTTTTTGACATCTTATAATTTTTTAAATTTGGTCTAAACTTGCATGCTTTCCAATTTTACTCCAAAGGACGTAAACCCTTTATAGTTTTGTTTAAGAGGACGAAAACCCTCTTTAGCTGTAATACCCCCTTCCCAGTCGAAGACCCTTAGCCCATTTTGTCGCCCCAACAACTAAGGAATAAACTTAAGGGGCACTTAAGTTATGACAGTTTATTATAAAGTAAAAAAATAAAAGAAATTATTATAAAGCACTTATAATAAATTATTATGAACTTAATAAGAAAAAAAATTTAAAAGGCAAAAAGGCATTAGCAAGAGTTATTTATTAGGGAAATGTGACTTGCCTAGGGGAGAAAAGCGAGGGAAAGTATTAAATGAGGAGAAAATTTTGATTGGATGTGAGAATGACCATTTCGGCCCTATTCTTCTATTTAAGCAAGTGAATTTGCTTAGAGAGAGATCACTTCGTTTATCCTCAAATTTCAGATTTGTGTGTTGAGCAAATTTGTTTGCATCTTCACTCTTGAGGACGAAAACCCTCCAAGAGTTCTAGAGAAGGACGAAAAACCCTTCCTCTAGTTTGTGAGGATTCTCCACCTTGTGGTTTCCATAGTGCATAAAGAGTTAGCTGATTTTTCCAGTGGTTTTCCAATGGTATTGAAGGTTGTAATTGCAGATCTACACAAGGGTTTCGAAGGAGAAGTATTGTTGTTGAGTCTTCCCTTCATTTCCAGCCATTCCTATATGCAGCGACCTACCTAAGGAGCTGGTTTGAGGGTGTCTGGAGCTGTGTAGGATCAGATTTATATTGATGTCCAGATATCTGATTTTTAGAGATCATTTCAGCTATTTTTCAGAATTTTTGGAGTTAAAGAAGTGCCATTTTTAGTTGTCTAAGGACAGCTATCTACAGAATTTTATAAAATAGATACAGCCATTTCTGAAGACTAAATCTGGTATTTTGTCGTTGATTTCACCTTTACAAATTTTGTTGATGTGTTTCCATTCAAAATTCAGTGGTTTTGCATCTTGTTTGGTGGGTTTCCATACCTTATGCAAGTCGCCATTTATAGATAAAATTCAGATCTGCATTAAAAAAAATTTCCATATTTTCTCTATTCTGCAATTTTGAGTTTGGGATTTGCCCATAATCCATTTGGAGGTCAAAAGTGTCCTTTTGGGGACATTACATTAGCCTTGAAAGAAGAACGAAAACTCTTTTTCCATTGAATTCCAGCAGTGCTGAGGATCAGAGTTGCAGATTTCTATTTGTTACAGCTAGGGTTTGAAGGTGGAAGCTTGATGCTGATTTCCAACCTTCATTTTCAGCTCTTCTATAGTGGAGCGATCTAGGGCACAATTGGACCAGATCTAATTTTTAGTTCCATAATCAGATTTTTAGAAACCAAGATCAACTAGTTTGCATAAATTTTGGGCTTGGGAAACTCCAATTTTAGCTTAAGTTTGTAACTGTCATTCTACAGATTTTATAATAAAATACCATCCCTGTTATTGGTCAAAACACTGGTGTTTTTCTCAATATTCTTGCATACATAAAATTTCTGATCTGTTTTGAATAAGATTAAAGTGGTTTTTACTTCAGTTTTGTGGAATTATCACTCTTAGAGCAAGTCGCATTTTCCCTATAAAATTCAGATCTGCTGTATTTTGCCAAATATATGTTCTATAAATTGATAGTTTAGATCAGATTTGTTGTTGTTCCGTTTAGGGGCATAAATTGTCCATTTGGGGACAATACATCATGTAGAAGGCAATTCGATGATAGTTATCTAAAATATTAAAAACATCAATGGAGAATTAGTTCATTAGCAGTCTCATCCAAGAAGCAAGGTTATCGCTTAACCCCTTTTAGGAAATCAAATTCTCACACTGCTATCAATATGGCAGTTTTATCAAATACAGAGGAAGACAAGCATCCAGTCGATCACGTAGAGGTGAGCGCAGATCAGGAGCTCAACACCCTCATATCTCAGGATTTAGACAACGAACAGCATATAAAAATATCAAATAAGTAGTAACCCAAGTATAAGCATATGCTAGATTGGGAATATCAAATTAATCAGCAACATGTGCAGGAGGATATCACAAGGCTTAATTTCAGCGGCCCCATCCTAACACAAGCTTAAGCAGGACGTTTCATACTAGAAGGGTGAAGTGGCAGACACAATTGGAACCTTGCTTTGCTAATAATGCCTATCTAATCCCTCTCTTTAATTCGTTCTCTGCAGAAAGCATGGCAAGACGAGACTAAGGACAAAGAGTTGGTCAAGCAGGGTGAGCAAGGGGTTAAACAAGGAATCAACAGAAAACTTCTGCTGAAACTGATATTTTTGTCTCAGACCTGCATGGAGTAGAACTCAGAAATCAGAAGTGCGTGGAATCTTTTGAGAGGAACTCAAATCTTTGACCTCAGTGGAATCTTTTGAAATGCATATGTGCATGCTTCATTGCACCAGCTCAGAACTATGGCCTTGCATTCATTTTTGTACTAATGCAACATATTTTTGCAATATAAAACTGCACACAAACAATGGTTGTTCAGCATTCCAGGCTCATGATCACATCCATCTTTCAACTCATAACTATGACAGTTTGTGTAATGGCTGCCACTATCTGCCAGTCAAACTTCAAGTAATAGTTATCTTCTATCTTGCTTAAATGTCCAATTAATGAGGTTTGTTTATCATACATTTCAAACGCATCTCCTCTATACCAGCCTGGAAAAATATTTGTTCTTAATCAGTGTGTATCTCATACACTTTCTGCACTTTGGTGCTTCTTCTGTGGCTATATGGAGGCTTTGGGGCGGTGTTTTTCATTGAGAATGGGCCCAAAAGGAAGAAAGGGCGAATACAGTACTGTTTGGGACAGTGGCCTCTTCACAGTTCTGATGGAAATGATCTCACTAATTGGCAGTTGCATGATCTTTGTTTTACATTTGCATAATCTTTTACCAAATTATTATTGGTAATGAAATACAATAAAAATTGTAGTCCATAGGGTGCTGGTGGAGTAACAATTGGGTGCTTTCCAGAGTGAGAGACCCAACTTCGAATCCTTATTAATGGAGCACCACGATAAGGCAGATTAAATCGCGGGCATGAACAAATAGTGCTTCAATTCCCATCCTGAGTATGGTGCCACATCTGGGCTGGGGCCTGGTGATTTCCCCAGTTACCCTTAGCCAAAAAAATTATACATGCATAATATAACATCTGTTTCTTATCTGCAACTTCTTTATCCTTCAATTCCTGTCACGCTCCAGTTGTCGTCGCATTTCCCGTTTCTAGTTTCTGGTAACATGGTCTGAAAGTGTGTAGGCTTGCTCATATTATTATATTTTCTGCATCGAAGGATAAAGGTGCCCGTTTGATTTGTTTCTTGATGAAAATCATCAAACATATGGGTACGGCTGATACTAGATTATTTATCTGTTTATTTTAAATGGTCTCAACAGAACCACACGCTTCTGACTGACTATATACTTGAAGCCTCAGGACCAATCGGACTTTGTCGTAAACATAGCAGGTTTATGTACTTAGTAATGGCTCTAGAGTCTGATTACAATACAACAATTTTGAAACTTGAGGCACGATGAGATGCAGAGGTGCCGTACTGCCTCTATATGAAATTTCATCTATTTTTGTCTTTAACCATGATTGCACATTTATTTGAGATAAATGAATTGAAACGGAATGCCTCACAATGCTCACTTTTGTTTCTGTAAACAAAATTGGATAATTTATATCTTGCCAAGAGATGGTGTGCTATAGCATATTCTAAGGAGTTTGGAGAAATTGGGGGTAAATTTACAAGCTTCTTTTTCCAGTTCTCATTGACAGTGCAATCTTTGTATACAGTATGTGGATTACCAATATATGCGTATACTATTACCATATTTTTAGCAAAGGATTGCTAAAAATAGCACTTGGCTATTTTTGGAAGATTGGTTATTTATAACGTTTGGCTAAAAATAACATGGATAAAAATAGCACTTGACTATTTTTAAAGAGAGGTGAGAGAAGAAGAGCTAACAACAGAAGTTCAATTATATTTTTAGGGAAGTATGAAAGGATGGATAAAATTGGCCTGGATAAAAATAAGAACTGTTGTTCCCAAAATAGTTGTGGCACCAAAGAAAGGAGAAAAGAATGAAAAAAATAAACATGCAGCTGAGCTTAAGTGTGGCGCCAAGATTGAGAGAAATTAATTAAATAAATAAAAGAGAGAGACAGCAATCTGTCCCATGCGCAGCAGTCTAGCAGCAAAGAAAGAAGGTGTTGGTATCCAAATTGATTCTCCCTTGGAAAGCTGAGCAGCATCACAGATTTAGCAAGACACTTAGAGACAGGTAGATCATATTATAAGTCGTTTTATAGCCGGGGAGGAGATTCAGCTGGCTCTTTGTCACTCAGGTGTTGGAGAAATGGATAGCACCTTCATTAAGGATTTGATCTATCCTCACTACTTTAGGTCGTGCCTTTCAACCAGGGTGAGAGGACCCGTTTTGTAACCTCTGTTGGTGAAGGACATGAAGAGATCCTTCTTTGCACAATTTTTAGGGGAACCTTGAGAAAATATGATCAATACACCACAATTTAACTCTCACAAGTTGTCACTTCTAAAGAATGGAGATATTTTCTGAACAAGGTTCGGGTTACTAAAGACACTTAAAACCTTCTTGTTTCTGTATATTTTGGCAGTAGAATTTGTTCATTTGTGGATACACAGCACAAACAGGGGTACTTCAGGTAGGATTCATGGTTATTTGAATTTTTTGGTGGGGAATTAAGCAAGATGAAGTTGATTTCACCAAATCTTTGAGAACCTTTACAACAATTGGAAAACTCAACAACAGAAAGCTTCAAAATAGCCAAAATATTCCTTCAACCAGAAGGTGTGCATCAATGGAGGCCCAGATCTGCACAGTTTCACACACTCTTCAAGAATTCAACACGAAGGCTCGAGTTAAAGACTCAATTAAACATTAAAGATCCTTGGTTCATCACGCCTAAGATACACTCATAGACTTACAAACAATCTTTATCAACAAAATGACAATAAAGTGATTTTAAATTGTTTTTTTCATTACAGGATGAAGGCTCTTCTCATAATGAAATTGCAAATGCCACTATACTATCACAAGGACGAGATATTGTGTGATTCGGAGGGATTTTAATATAAGATTGCAACAGGAACAAGAAAAACTATTTGAAAGACATCCTGAAATAAAAGCAGACACAAGTTTGCCCAAAATCAACACAGATTAATTCAAGATCTATTAGATTTATCAGCAAGGGAAAGTTTCTTGAACAATCTCAGAGCTTGTCAATGGTTGTACACTTGCAACCATCTTAACATGATCAAATCTAAAACACAAGAAATTAACAGGTTTCTCAGATGGTCTCTCAGGAAGATGGGCTTTCTCTAATTTTCTCGTAAAAATTAACACCCGACCTTTTGCAAGAGTATTCTCATTGCATTTATACATTTCACTTGCTCACTCATCTCAAATTTTCCCCCCAAAAAGAAGAATATTCGAGGAATCCTTTGCTTGTTACAAGTTTGTCCCAAAAAGTGATGTTTAACAAATTTACACCCAAAGCTGCCAAGTGGACAAATCATGAACTGATCACATTTCTCAGACCCTCAACCATGACTGGGATGTCATGCCATAACTTTTTGACAGTCCTAATCATTCTTTTATTCTATTGTGCAAGAAATCCCCTTTTTAATAATTCGCAGGTGGCTCCATATGGCTGGATCTGACAAGCAATCCTTTTCACCCTCGAGAATACACCTTGAGAAATGAGTGCCCTTGCATGGATACATGCATTCTTGCCTCTCAAAAATGAGTGTCCTCGCATGGAGTATACCACATACCAACGTTGCAAGTCCGAGTCGGCCAAGTGCAACGAGGAGCCAGCGGAAACCTCCACGTGTCTCTTTAGCGCACGTTTGATATGGTGCCCAAAAGCGGAGACCCTAAACAAGCGCGGGCTCACCACGTGTCTCAGCCCGGTAAAGTTGTTGAAAGAGTTTAAGGACCAGCGGAAGGTGCCACGTGCCTAGGGTCTGAGAAAGTCTCCTCGACCGTTGAAAAGTCTAAATATGGGCAGGGCCAGCGGAATCTTCCATGTGTCTCATCAGCGCTTTTTGGTATGAAGCTCAAAAAAAGGACTCTCAAACAAGCGCGGGCCTTCCACATGTCTAGGGTCTGACAAAGTTGCACCAGACACTTGAAAAATTCTAAGTATGGGAAGATCCAACAGAAACCTCCACATGTCCCTTCGGCGCTCTTTCAAAAGTAAAATTCAGAGGTAGGTCCCCAAACAGGTGTAGGCCCTCCACGTGTTCCAGGCCTTAAAAAGTTGCTTGAGAAGTCTAAGTATAGAGAGGAGCCAACGGAAGCCTCCACGTGTCTCCTTGGCGCAACTGCAAAGGTCAAACTTAGAGGCGGATCCTCAAATGAGCGCAGACCCTCCACGTGGAAAATATTTGAGTTGAAACGGGCCAAAAAACTTCAAAATGCTCCGGTGACCCGCCTCTCCACTTCCAACTTTTGATGTGGGCCCCATCGGAGTCGCAGCTCACTTTTATACATTTACATCATTTGAAAACAGAGCTTAAACTCCAAATTGTTCTGCCGACCCGCTTCCCCGCTTTGACTTTTCAAATGTTGACTTAAACATGTGACATCACTCTGTCCCCTACGGCCCTCCGAGGTTGCGGATCAATTTTCACAAAAAAGGCAAAAAACTTCAAAATGTTCCGACGATCCGCTTCTCTGCCTTTGTCTTGAAAAACGGCCACGTGTCCATCTTTGGGGTCAAAAGAATTTTGCCCTGCTGCTTCATGTTTGTTGAATAACCAATTAGATACTATCAGGGCCGCGGGGCCAATTTGGTATTTTTTACAAATGTGACAAAAGTGACAAATTTCACCAAAAAGACCCGTCGGGCCGCATCCAATCAGAAAGGACCATGTTTCCACGGATGTTGGGACAAAAATTGACAGGGAAAACATGACTGCATAAAAATAGAAGGGGAAACCCCGAATTCACGCCCAAATTACAAATTCTTTTTCATGGACAGAGAAACTTTAAACAATACCTGGCTCAACATGATCCATGACCAAAGGAAAGGACTGACAATGGCATCCTGGCGAAGGCAAAGATTTTCACGAATCCATATAGGGAGACAGAAAAAACTTCAAACCATGCAAACTGAGAAGTTTTGAACAATCAGGGCGAGATTAAATTGAGCACCAACAGAAGGAATAAATAAAAAGATGCATGCAGTCTGTCCCATGCGCAGCAGTCCAACAGGGATAAAAAAATTAATTAAAAATAGAAAAAGCAAACAGCCAGTCCAGTTTTGGCATAGCAATCCAAGAGGATGTCAAAAATAATTTTAAAAACAAACATTGCATGCATGGAAAGCAGGTCTTGCATGCAACAGTCCATAAAGACGGATTTTGTAAAGATAAGGACAAAAAGCAAAATGCAAAATAAGACAGAACTTTTGTCCCATGCATGGAAAGAAAGAAATTAAATAGCAGCAGTCCAATAAGACTAATTGTTGTATAGAATCATCATCATACACATGTACTTGAGCACTTATTAGCTCTGGCATCTTTAGCCTTTGTACTTGCACCTCTGAATAAAATAAAGCTTCGTTTTGCCTTCTCATAAGGTTGTTTTCAGATTGTTCATCGCGTTTGATAGGATATTGTGTTGCTTTAGTGTGGAATTTGATCCTTCTACCGATGTCCTTTTTCCTAAACCTTTGAATTTAATTTTGTAAAATAGGTTAGAGCTGTGCAAGTGTGTGAATCTTTAAATTCTCTATGTGCAAAGTTACATGCAAGTATCAAATTTTGGTGTATCGGCCTCATTTCCAATTTTCCACATACTTTTCCTCTTTTCCTTGTCAAATTTTACGTTTTTTAGATGATTCACAAGGGAACCAGCTCTCTCTGGAGGTTCACCTTAGATATAGGTTACCCATAGTCTTGAGGTGTTCCAATTTTGTCAACAGGGGAGAGAGTACACACACCATTCTCTATTAAGGTGCAACTTCTGGGTGACAACATATACCTAATCCAATGCATTAACATTTCACTTTTTCCTAAAATTGAAATTCTAGAAGAGAAACATGCTACACTTTCCATAGACTCGAACCTTTGACCTTCCAATTTCAATCTTCCCTCCAAACTGTATATTTTGGATGTGTATTAATATTGCATATGAACAGTTTAATGAAAACAAATTCATGTTTCTTACAGATTTGAGCCATTGAGCTACCTAAAATCAAAATTCAACAAGGATTAGTAGAATCTTACTTGCTCTCTAATGTCCCTTTTTAGGGTTGAAATTGAAAAACAAGGAAATAGCACAAACCCAAACTGAAAGTAATCTGATTTTTATAACAGCCAACTGAAAATTATAACAGCAGTGACCAGCAGTCGATTTTTAGAACAGCCGCAAAGAAAAAGCAATAATTCATCAAAATTGCACCATTAACACCATCCAAAATATGTAGGGACACCTAGAAATATTTTAGAGCCAACAATAACTAATAAATCAGCCTCTAAACCTCAACTGGAAATTAAATAAATGACAAGAGAGTTACGAAGTGGCTGGAAATGAATGATTCCAAGCCCAAAAAATGAAGTACAATGTAGATTTCAACTGCCAAAAATATGAAGAATGCAATGATGGCTGATTTGAATGTTGCTGTACCCTAGAAACACCCCAACACTTCCTCAAGGTGGGTCACTTCGCTAGGAGAGGGGCTGAAAATCACTATAGGATCAAACCCTCACTAGAAATATGCAATATCCACCTTCTTGAAGCACTAGGAAGGATCAATTGCAGAGTTTTTGTTTTTCAATCAACAAGGAAGGGTTTCGTACTCCTTGTGTAGCCACACCAAAGGATTTTTGCCCCTTAGTGGAAGGAATTTGAGCAATCAGCCCAAAACCAAGCATAGTATAATTTTATGACAAGAGTTGATCCACAAATGAGTCCTAGTGACCCCTTTTATACCCTTTTGGTGGCACCAAAACAAATTTAGAAGCCTCCAAACATGACCAACCTCATAATGGGTGTTTTTCTTCTATTTTTCCTTTGTCTTTCACCTTCTTAACCCCAACTAACCTGATCTATATAGAAATTCTATTAAGAAGAATGCAAATGCTTATGAAAATAACTAAAAACTGTCACAAGTACTTCCCTTCAATTTCTTCTTGCCCACAAGAAGTGGAATGGTCTAGAAGTCCTCTAATCATACTAGTTTGAAAAAGAGGACATTACAGTCCTCCCTTCCCAAAATTGTTTGCCCTTAAGCAATTTCAAGTTCTCATGCCCAAGTGCCATCATACCAAGGTGAAGAAACATGTTGTAATGTTCCCATAATCTAGATCCCGTGCCTGTCAAATGAAAGAATTTTTTTCCAAACAAACTGCCTCTTTCTTCATTGAAGTCTTCCTCATTTTCAACTTCAAAAACAGCTGTAACAACTTCTTCTTTGCATACTCAGTTGTATAAAAATTCTTCCAAATTGCTGTAATCTCAATCATAGAGCAAGAAGTTGATGAATAATCAACAACTTGGCAAGCTAATCCATGTCCCAATGTGACATCCTCATTCTTCATTCCATCCTTGTACACTAAGGTGGAAGAACACTCCACATTCTCAAATACAAATGCAACTAAAATTAGGTGGAGGCTGCTAGAAATGATGACAACATCAATGATGGTAGTTTGGCTCATGGCTGCCAAAAAACACTTCCTTTCTCACTTGGGGTAGATAACACCTCATTTCCCAACTCTCGATTGCATTTTTTGCTCAACGGCAAACTCGTTAAGGCAAACTTGAGCATCATGCAAAACTGATCCAAAGTCAAACACTTGGAGTTACCTTGTTGTAGTGGCCTCCTTGGCTGCCCAAAAGGTGGTCTAGAATGCCCTATTCTCATTGTCCTAGGTTGGGTAGTACCTTCCTCAAAGCCTTTATGTTTCACTCCCCATCCAAGTATTGGAGGGACTCTATTTCTATACAAAATAAAACTTTTTGCAATCGCAAACTTGTCATCCTCCATTATGACATCTTCATTTTCAACTGCAGTCCCATACTCTTCACCATATGCTCAGGTGGATAACAAATTCAGCTGCTCTTTCTTCTTTATCCATGTGCCTATATAAACAACAAACAATTTAAAAGAAACAAGAGCTCCCAATATCATTTATTCATGCCTCGTAGGTATGGAAGCTAGCTCTCTGTCATGGCTTGCATTCTCCTCATGATTTTCTTTCAAGTGATGGAATCCCAAAAATCCAACCATGTTATCCACAACACAGTTGTACCAATGCATTTTGTTCCCCAAAATCAGAAGGATAGTGGCTGGGATGCTTCTTATGACAACTAAAAACACATCAAAGATGTTAGTAGATTGGAAACCCTTCACCCTCATGGTGGGATACTCATCTCCGACTACCAAAAAATGGATAGGGAGCTGAGACTGTTGCGAACAATGATATGAAAAAAATGTACAGCAGTTTTCATAATGATTACCTTGGCCTCCAAATGATGCTTCCAAGTTTCCCAAAACTTATCTCTTCAAAATTTGGTTCGGATCAAAACTTATAAGTGCTGGTATGTAAGTATAACAACCATGCTTTACCCGAAATTTCTTCCCAATCAATACCAAATATGTTAGAACATTGGCCTTAATTGATCTCAATAAGTGAACCCTCTTACATTCAATTTTAAATGAAAAGGATGTCTTCAAACTTGCCCCTCTATTGTTGTCCAAAGAAGATATGCACAACCTAACAAATGAAATTGGGGAGAACGTCCCATCATGTTTGTAGCATTTTATTTCATTATTCAAATTCAAAATTGTAGTGACCAACAAACACCTTGTGATAGTTAGCCTTACCTTGTAAATGTCACTAGAAGAAGAGCACCTCTTCCTTATGATCAACATCCACTTGGTGGCTGCAAATAGAATGTGGAACTAGTTGAACATGTTGGTCAAAACAGACAAAAGATTCGAGACAGCTCCCACAATGATTCGGGGTTCATGATTCACATTTTCCAAGCTCATCCTAGACGTGTTAGAAGGATGATTTACACCACAAAACTCCCACTGAATCAATGTCTCATTGGGCATTTTTGGTAGGTATGTTTTAGAGAACCAATCCCAAACAATGGCATGATACATTACTTCACCTCGGTTCATGAAACTGAATTATTGCATACCTTGTATCAACCTAAATTTTTATTCCATGAAGCTGAATTTGTATTTTCAATGGATGAATTATCCATAACCTTTACATACATCCAAAATTGGCAATCTTGAAAGTAACTTTAGTTCCATAAAACCATAGCAAGTTGATTCGTACATTCTCGATCATAAAAATAACACCTAGTTTGCTTACCGTTCATCTTCCCATCAATTTCAATACGCTGATCAAGATAAGAAATATATTGCAACGACATAGGAGGAATTAACAAATCTGAAATACGATCATTACTATCATACCTTAGGTTGTCCTCAACATGTTCACCTTCCTTCACCGGATGAGGAATGATTGAGATTTCTTCTACACTTCCGACCTTCTGACTTAGACCTTATGAATTAGGATCAGCCTTCTCCTTCATCTTAGATTCAACAAGTGAAGCTCTTTCCCCTTGGGTTCAACCATATTTTGTTGACACCCACATGGAACATCTTCATGGTTCTTGCTGAAGTCATGTACCATCAACTTGCCTCTTATTGACTATTGTTCTTAAAATTCCAGCAAGTTGAACTTCCACATTATCATCTGCCAATTGGGCTTTAATCTCCAATTCCCCTCCACAATTTAGCGTATCATATTTCCCTTCTTTCTTGGGCTCATGCTCCATGGTTTCTTCATCAAACACATGCCCCTTCACACTATCGTCCTAAAAATAAGTCAATGGCTCATCCTTAGGAAGAGTGATAGGTACTTCTAGTTCTAGGGCTTACATGGGTTGCTCACTCTCAATGCCCAACTTCAAGTGTTCTTCTTCTTCCTTGATCATAATGGAGGGATTCTTTCCCTCTAGGGTTGGAACATCTTTCCCATTTTCCTTGGGCATGGCTCGGGGTTTAACCTTGGTCCGATTCCCAGTTTACCTTTCTTCAACCCTATAAACTCAGCAAGTGATATGGCATCACGAATCTTGTTTGGAAGAGCCCTATACTCCTCATAGTTGTCCGCAATGTTGTGACCCACTAATGTTGTGTTGGAACCACTGAAATGCCTTCCTTTCTTGTGAGGAAAGTAGGCCAAAATGACCTAGATGAAGAATCACTCACAATTCATGGTAGCTAAATATTATTGCTTTCCCTTGAAGAGCTTCCTTAAGCATTTAGGTTTTGCATGGCATGGATCAATTGTGCCATCCTATTCGCCAATCTTTCTTGCCCTAAGGAAAATCTCTCAACCCTAACATCATCAACATGTATGTTCACTATTTATCTACTCCTTAATGAAACCCTTCACGCTAGGAAAATCGATGCTCTAATATCACTATAATGTCCCTTTTTGGGGTTGAAACTGAAAAACAAGGAAATAGCACAAACCCAAACTAAAAGTAATCTGATTTTTATAACAGTCAACTGAAAATTACAACAGCAGTGAACAACAGTCTGATTTTTAGAACAGACGCAAGGAAA
Organism: Taxus chinensis; assembly: GCA_019776745.2. Classification (NCBI taxonomy): domain Eukaryota; kingdom Viridiplantae; phylum Streptophyta; class Pinopsida; order Cupressales; family Taxaceae; genus Taxus; species Taxus chinensis. The sequence continues at coordinate 291,103,659 of CM034148.1, read as the reverse complement.
AGGCAATAGTTCATCAAAATTGCACCATTAACACCATCCAAAATATGTAGGGAAACTTAGAAATATTTTAGAGCCAACAATAACCAATAAATTAGCATCTAAAACCCAGTTGGAAATTAAATAAATGATAGCAAAGAGCACCCTTACAAAGTGGTTGCAAATGAATGATTCCAAGCCCAAAAAATGATGTACAATGTAGATTTCAGTTGCCAAAAATATGAAGAATGCAATGATAGTTGAGTTGAGTGTCACCGTGCCCTAGAAACCACCCAACACTTCCTCAAGGTGGGTCACTTCCCTGGGAGAGGGGCTGAAAATCACTATAGGATCAAACTCTTGCTGAAAATTGACAATATTCACATTCTTGAAGCACTAGGAACAATCAATTGAAGAGTTTTCGTTCTTCAATCAACAAGGAAGGGTTTCGTCCTCCTTGTTTAGCCACACCAAAGAATTTTTTGCCCCTTAGTGGAAGAAATTTGAGAAATTGACCCAAAACCAAGGAAAGTATAATTTTATGACAAGAGACAATCCACAAATGAGTCCACGAGACCCCTTTTGGTGGCACAAAAGGTAATTTGGAAGCCTCCAAACATGACCGATCTCATAACGGTTGTTTTTCTTCTATTTTTCCTTTGTCTTTTACCTTCTTAACCCTAGCCAACCTGACCTATGTAGAAATTCTATTAAGAAGAATGTAAATGCTTATGAAAATTACTGAAAAATATGACAAGTACTTCCCTTGCTTTGTTTCTTCTTGCCCACGGAAAGTGGAATGGGCTAGAAGTGCTCCAATCTACTAGTTTGAAAAGTGGGACATTGCAGATTTCAATTGGGTTATTGAGACTGAAAACCCTATTGCTAAGCATTCTAGCAGCTGAATTTGAACTTGTGACCTCAACAGCATAATTGTTGGTACACCCCTTATGGGTTGTACAGCAAGGAAAGCATAACTTCTAGGCCCATAATTTTATATCCACTATATTGTAATACCACTTAGTGGCGTATTGATGTGCCTATATATATTCACACATGCGTTAGCCTTAAGCACTGCTCAAAATACGTTATTGTATTTTGAATGGTTTAGTTCATAAAGTGTCTAAGTGTTGTTTTTCAAGGTACTCCCAAGTTAAAATCTCTTGTGTACACTATAAGCATGTCATTATTTCTTTCTGCTGCATTTTAAGATTCTGTTAGCATTGCTTCTTGGGTTTATGGGTATTTTTCCCTTGATAACAAATAGAGACATTAACAAAATGCCCCTATTTTAAACCTATTAACTCAATAAAAAGTTATAGGAGATCCTACGAAAAAGAAATACATTAGATTATTTCAAAATATTTTGTCCGCTTCATACAAAATTCCAAAGCAATAACCATAAAAAAAATTACAAATAAATAGGTATATAAATCCTCAGATAAAGAAAACTTGATAGTAAGCTTTTAAAATTCAACACATTCTCCATGTAAACTGAAGCAACATCTGTAAACAATTTACACAAATTAAACGAAATAGTAAAGATTCTAAGATTAAGTTGGGAGCAAATTCTTAACTCTTGCACCCTCTACATATGCGACAAATTAAGTTCTGGATTTAGAGCATTGAATTTCACCCAACAAAATAGAGACAAGTATTAGCATAGAAATGATAAGAGGGAAAGCACGAAAGACAGTTAATTGAAATTCACTTAAGATTAAAGACCATTACAAATAACACAGATATTTAATAAAAAGATGTGTTACAAATATAATAGGCAGTATGCACATACCAAAGATTATACGACCATCAACTCCAAATTTTGTAAAACGAATAACTAAAAATTCAGGAAAGATCACTACTTTTCTAAAGAATTTCTTTTTTTTAAGTGACAATAATGTGCATTCCATGGTCTGTCCACTTGGGTTGATTGGTTGAGGAAAGGAATTACTTAGCCAAAGGCCCAAGTTGAAACCACAATTGGGCTAGTCACAAAGTTGCTCAAAAATGTAACACCGCCTAAAAACACACAATTATTTGAGAACTCCAAATGAAGTCTCATGGCTCCTCCCATTAATTTTTTTTTAAAAAGCAAGCGTCTCTCAAAGCAAAAAAAAGTACTTATAAAAATAAAATAAAATAACCCTGCAAGTCTCTGAGGGCATAGTCACCAAGTCCGGAAATCCAGATCCATTCGTGGGGATAAAAATCCGAACATCCGGAATTCTTGAAAAGGTTCGGGAAAATTCGGTCCGAAACATATATGAGTTGAATTTTACAAATATAACATTTGACAAATACAATGAAAAACTTTAATAATGTAATGTAAAATGTTATATTTTTAATATATAAGGTTGATAATCGACTTTTTTTCCAGAAAACTACAAAAAAAAATTTAAAAATATTTTTTTTCCCTTAATTAGGGTAGACTCAGCCCGAATTTATCTGGGTCAGCTGAAAAATCTCGATCCGGTTGGATTTCATAACTATATCTGAGGTTGATCCAAATTTTTTATCAGTAATGTTAGCCATATGATCTAAAAAATTCACTTTTGTGATTATGTAACTTTTAATCACGTAACGCCCTTTCTATGGCTCATTGTTAGATGTAAACATTAAACTGGGTTCAAGGAGAAGTTGCAAAACCATGAGACCTCAAATAAGATAGGTTTCAGTGCAAAGCTTAAACACTGTGAAGAAATCATCAAAATCAAAACTTGATTGCATATTTTTGTTCCTCTCGAAAATTTATGCAAGTTCAAAAAAAAGGCACCCAATTTCAAGTTCAGATGCAAAAGTTGTGGCCTCCGAAGGCCGAAGACTTTTTATGGTGAGAGAAAAGCCAATAAAGTTAAGAGTGGCAGTTGCGCAACAACCCCAGTAGTTTTGTAATTGTCAGTGAAAACGACATTTACCTCATAACCGCTCAATGAGGGAAACTTTCATCATCATTGATCCACGAATCCCTCAACTCCCACAAGGATTCCACAACCAACAATTGAAGCTTAAAACAAGGGCATAACCAATACACATACTCATACATCCAAGTTGCACAACAAAAGGCAAACAAAACTTGGTTGGGACATATGAGAGAGATAAAGTCAATTGTCCAAAACAACATCAAACACACTACCAAGTCAATCAAGACTTACAAGGGGAACAATAATCATCCTTTTCCACTTATAACTCCACTAAGGAGGAAGAATTAACTTTTGTTTCCTCCATAGTTTACGCATGATAATATGAATTCACATACTTATATTGTAATGTCCCCAAATTAGGGCAATTCAATATTCACCCAAATTCAATGAAACCCTTATGCAAATTATCCTAAAGTATTCCAATGTCTACTATTTCTAACCTGGAGTGGGATTAGAACTAGCGGAGGTAAGTGGAATAAATAGGAAAATAGCTAGAGCGCACTAAATTAGCACCAATCTGATTATACACAGCTGAATGTAATCAAATAATCAAACCCCAAACTGCTGCAATCTTCTAAAATTAATTCCCGCTCAACCAACCATGCAAAATACTTCAAACTTTGGATATTGGGGTTATAAAATATGAAGTTTATGAATGTAAAATCAAAATTAACCCAGCTTTCACCAAAAGTACAGAAATGACCTTCCTACTATTTCGCCCAACACAATTAGGGCTGATTATGCATGCAACAACACCCCACTAATCACCAAACCTTATGCACACGCTCATAAAAATATATAGAATCAGATCTGAATCTTTTATGCAAGTTTTATGCACCCAATATGCTGAAAATACACCCTTACCCAATCGCCTAGGGCACAGAAAATAGAACATCAGCTTAAAGCATCAAATCAATACCAAGGCAAGTGAGATCCGGCTCACTAGGGCATAAACGCATTACCAAAATTACCAACAAAGAAGGATAAGATCAATGCACAGTATTCAAAATTCACATTCACATGAAGTCGCTAGGGCACAAGAGAAAAACAGACCAACAATCATGCATGAATGGGATCCTTCAACAACTTGTTTGGCTCTTCAATTTGCCAATAACAAGGTGTTGTAAAACACCTTTAGTAGAACATCAATGGGCATGCATCCCTTTTCTTCAAGCATGAAGAAATAACAACAATCATAATCATCATGCCTTCAAATGGAGCCTTACATGTGCTCATATACCCTCCCAAGTGGAGCGAATCACTTTGGGAGGGAAAATACAATTCAAACTTCCCGCCTTTCGGCTTAACTTGCTTTTTAACTTTTTTGTCTTATTCCACTAGCCGATATTACATCTTTTATATTAAATTATTTTCCAAATACAATTAGTAATTAAAATTACTCTAAGGTAATAATTTAATAAATACATGAAATAAATAATTAATTAATTCAGCCACTTATAAGAATGATTAAATCACTTGAAATAATTAGTTAAAATACATTTCAAGTACCTCGGTGGTTAAACCCACTTTTATAATGCTTTAATGGTAAGGACCACTTTTTAAATAATATTCTATAAAAAAATTAAAATTGTCTTATGTGAACAAATTATTAAAATCACTCTCAAGCAATCCTAATTAATTAATAAAATATTATTTTCCCCACAATTAATCTCTTAGTCCACAGGGAAAATAGACTAAAGGTCTTCAATAGCTCCATCACCTTTCATCTCAAAACTCCACTAATGAAGAAGAATTAACTTTTGTTTCCTCCATAGTTTACACATGATAATACGAATTCACACACTTATACCTCCACTTAGAACTTGAAAACACTTATAACTCTACTAGAGTTAACCTACCATTCCTTTGGTCCCTCCATTTGCTATCACACAAGGTTTTCTTAATATTTTACTTGTACCTCTACTATGAACTACTAATTCCCTCAACCACACAATTAGTCTTGCTAGCCCCAGATTGGGTGCTTAAGCGAGTGTCACAGCATTCCATGAAAACATGTACATGGTCAAATGAGCAATAAACCACTATATGTCATAAAAGAGAGAGAAATGAAGAAACTAACCATTTTTCACATGAGGAGGAAAAACAAAAAAGAGAAATGCAACTTACCTCTTACCCATCCTGTCCCATAAATCCACAATCAAGTTAAACACTCCACAAGCACTTCAATGCACCTCCAACAAGCAACACTTCTCCAAGTCCAAAATTCTTAACCCCAAAACAAGAAAAAAACTTGTTTAAAGAGGGTGAAATACTAAAATAGAGCTTTCAATAGGATCATGCCAAGTGGCATGCCCAAAGTCCCAAAAATTCACTCCCTAACAGGTCATAAAGTCTTTTACATGCTCACATGTGCCAAGATCGCATCCCCACACCAACCAACAACTAACAATAAATTGTTCTTACATGATTTTGACATAAAATCTAAAAAGTCAAAAAAAATCTCAAAATGAAAATCTAAATACAATTCACATCAATAGTGACTCATTCAAATCAACTTGTAAAATACTCAAAGGCCTTACACAACATTGAATGTAAAAATGGTTGGAAATATTTCAAGACTCATTATGGGGTCTTTTCGAGTCCCTAAGCGGCCAAAAGGTCTCAATAAAAGTACACCTACCACATGGGTAGATGTATGTAAAAGTTTTGAGGGTGTGGAACAAGGTTTACTTGTCTCATACACCACCCAAAAGTGACCTACAAAGAAAATTTTGAATTTTCCGTAAATAGAAAGTTTTCAACCACCAAATAAAAGTAAAATAAACCAAAATAAATAAACAAGATTAAATCATTTTTTTAGATGGTTTAATGCTTTTGACCAGAGCTTAGAACTGGGGGGTTCTTAGGTCCCCCCCTTAACAACGTTCTTTAGACAAGATAGTACAATTAATCCATCACAAACTGCGACCACTAAGCCCACATCGTCGATGCAATTTTTTCCGCCACCGCCGAGAATACCCACTAGTCGTAACCACCAGTGATGCAACACCCACCACCACTGATTAACCACCTCAAAGGGATTATGCTCAGCGGGATTTGAACCTGGGTGGATCCGGACACAACCGTACATCTTGACCAATCCACCCAAAACCTATTGGAAAAAATTTGGATGTTAAACACTTTTATTATACCAGAGCTATGAATTGGAGTGTTGGAGGAGCACTTTCTCTAAGTAGGACATGGGAGTGGGGTTGGGTCCTTAATGTCCGCCAAGTGATTTGCATTCAGAGCGCCCTGCTATGTTCTACTTGGTCCATATGGAGAAGTTTGACCCCTATCCTCAAGGTGTCTCGCATGGCCACCTATTGAAAGTGTCCAATGAACTCCATGGGAATGGAACTTGGGTTGATGATTATAAACTACTTGTAACTCACCAATAGCCCAAGACCTTGAGTTCAAAAAAAAAAAGATTAAATCATTAACCCACACATAAATTTAGCTTAAGCAAAGAGATTAAGTAAATCAAATTAATGAATTTAAGGGATGCCATGAACATAGCCTCGTCACATTGAACACAAGATTCATGCACATGACCCTGAAACCACGTCACATTTTTTCTTTCAAGCCTAGTGTGGCACCTATGTCGAGTCGGACCAGCCTCCGCCATCGAAACAACTGACCCGTCCTAACATTGTCTAGCCGAGTAACGACGTATGCTATAGAGGTGGCCAACCCAAGTGAATGGACCCCGAGTACCTATTCACATATAACCCACATTCCCCACACACTAGGGTAATACCCGCTCGAGCTAATAATAGAATACTTCAATAGAATATGGTATTGTTGAATTACATAATCTTGGTACAAGCCTCTGTAATGAATAGTGTGACTAATGTACAATAATGGTTTCTTAGTTCGGATCTAACTCTTATAGGTGCATTTCATCTGTGATTTTGACTACTCTATTTTGATTCATTTTCCCACACACTTCATACGCTTCTTTTATTTATTTGTTGTCATTATTTAAAACATATGGGATCCGTTGTTTATTTACTCTCATTACAATGTTTTTCTTCCATATTAATGGGTCCCCCGTGCCATTATCGACATCAAATAATGACTATGGGACATTATTGTGTAGAACTAGTATGAGATGTCTTGGACTTCCGATTCTATCCGATATGCAATATATACAATGATTTTATCTATTGGCTTGGCAACAACTTTTGGTAGACTATTGTTAAATGGTTTCCAAGAGGAGTGGGCACTACATCAATATAGTTTCTAATTCTGAAATTCAAAAGGCACTATATAGTCCAGTTTCTTAGAGGCATTTTAATAAGCAAGTATATATCAAGATTCAAATGAATATGTTGTATCTGAAAAGACGGTGCATTGTATCTCATAGTTGATTTAAAAGGTAAAATCAATTTTGACACTGCATGTACCAAAATATTTTATTGTGCCTAAACATAGTTGCATGTAGTTACTTCAATTTTACATTATGGCTAGAGAGGATTGTGACTAGATGGACCTCATCTCACATGACTTTCAAATCTGCATAGAACTTTCATAGGCCCTGATTCGACACTAACATATTTTGCACATATATGATATCCAATGGGGTAGGATAGGTCATCATGTTTTATATTTCATTGTTGATCTATTTGTATATATAGCTATAGTTGCTAGGGTATGTGAACATCCTCATCAAAAATTACTAGAATTGACTCTATTATTCGAGCAGGTGTGATGTGTGTGTTGAGTGTTTAGATAGTAAACAAATACTCAAAATTCATACACAGATAAATAAATATAAACATACCAAAAAATGATGAAGGGAGGCTAACTCCCACGAAGCTCCCCAACCAACATAGGTCACCCCGGCTTAGAAAAAAATAGGTTTCAGGATATGTGCAGCAACCATGTGTGAATTAAATTTATCATTTGCTTGGGTTTTTCTCATCTTCATAGGACCCTGAAATTAATTAAGTTGATTTAAGTGATTTCTTTGCTTGAGCTTCATTTGTGTCTAGGTTAATGATTTAATCCTTATTTATTTTGGTTAATTTTTTTTGCTTGGTTGTTGAAACTTTTCATTTGTGAAAAATTTGAACTTTTCTTTGTAGGCCACTTTTGGATGGTGTATGAGACAGGGAAACCTTGTCCGACACACCCAAAACTTCTTCATACACTTACCCATGGGTTGTAGATACCTAAATTTGGACCTTATGACATTCAAAAATTAATCACTTAGGGACTCAATCTCAGCCCTGTAACTCAGTCTATACACTTAATTGACTAATTCCTACCACATATCTTGCATTAAAAAACACTACTAGCCACCAAGTCTTGACTATTTTATCAAGTTGATTTGAATGAGTCAAAACCTCATTTAATGTAGAATTGCATTAAGACATTTTGATTTTACACCCTAATTAGACTTATGTGGAATCTAATATTAGTGAATTAGGTACACTAACAGATGTAAGGGTTAGCTACATGAGGTTATTTTGCATGAATGTAACTTTGGCAACATTAATTAGGCATGTACTAGAACAACAAATTAATGCACACTACCTGGAGAGTGTACTAAACAAGATACAAACTTGGGCATGACAAAAGGGGATGAGTCTATTGACTCAACTCCATTACAGTATTTTGTCTATGGGGAGTCCTCGGTGTGTATACTACTAAAATAGGGTTAACATATGGGACTTGAAGAAGTGTTGCTTCATTTTAGAGGTGCAACGACTAGAAACTTGTGGACTTGGTGGAGAACTGTACCTGAGTACCAGGTAATGTACCATACGGTCTCGAATTGTTTTTCATCATGGTCTTAGACCTAATTGGATTTTGGATCTACAACTCTGTCTGAGATGGTCTCTCTCTACTCTAAAACTATCTGTTGATGTCATATAATGGTCTAATTTGCAATCATGTTGAGCATGTACATGCTCTCATAAACATCCTGAAATGATGTCTCAACCCTAACCACTCAATGTGGGAGACCCTAGCAAAACAAGCATTAATGTGGGTTATGGGAACCCCAGTACACCACTAACATTGGCAGGTACTCCGAAGTAGGCCTCAAACTACATGTCATTCTCCACCTAGCATGTGATATCTGAATGGAATAACCAACTAGATTTTGTAGACCCTAGCTTTAACAGATGCTTGAATTTAGTTGGCTCTCGCTAAAATCTACAGTGGAGGTATAAGTGCATAAATTTGTGTTATCATATATACACTATAAAGGAAACAAAAGTTAATTCTCCTTCCTTAGTAGAGCTATAAGTGAAAAGGGATGACTATTGTTCCTCTTGTAAGCCTTGATTGGCTTAGTATTGTTTGATGTGTGATATTTAAACAACCCTTGGGTGCCTTTATCTCAAGATGTTGTGTCCCAAGTAAGTGTATCTATGTAGTGTCATACGATTTGTGCAGGTTAGGAAATGTAGGTAGTGTATACTTGCTATCAATTATAGCCCTTCTATATCAAGCATCGGTTGAATAAACTATATGAGTCCTTGCCCAGGGATTGGAAAATTCATGGGTCAATCTAGAATTTTGCAAACTTTCCCTCAATTGAGCGTTTGTCTATGGAAATTAATGTCATTTTCACTCTCATAAATTGATAATGGTGTCAGTGTGTAAGTGATAAGAAAGGATCTAGATGCGGAAATAGACTGGTACACAGGAAATCTCCAAGTGACACGAGATTCCTAGTGTACTAACATCCCGAGATCGTCTTGAGACACTCTGAAATTGTGGTAAGACTGAGGTGAGATAGGGAGATAGAGTTGTAAATGAGCAAGATGTGCTCACCTCCTGTGGGGATTGATTATGCAAACTAGAATTCTATGTCGTTGGCTAAAGATCTAATGTACTATGTCTATCAACTTGTGCTCTATAGTAGGAATATTTACTACATTGAAGGGTGACACAAGAAAATCGTCTAATAAGCATGGTGGGGAAGTCTGGATGCTACGATCAGGAGATGATTGTTGTGTGTAACTCCCGATCTATGGTTAAGTTAAAATGAATATGCTTTGGACCGGAAATGACATAGCATCTTAGTTGAATTACATGGGTAGCCATCTCTAAATATTCCTCTCCATTTTAGGTCTCACCTCATTGAGAATTGAATGTAAGGACTGCTCTTACAGAGAAAACTGAAGGATTTGGACGTCTAGATTAGTCTGTTTGATTTGCTTGGTTAGCCCAGAATTACTCGGCTAAAAGTATGTGAAGAAAATTAGTGCATTGAGCTAGCTAACAATATGTGGAGGTAGAGGAGTAGATCAGAAAATTAACATTCATAATCATAAATCTATGTCTCCTTGGTATATATCAATGCCTAATGGGTGAATGATGGGCTCACATATCCTCCTATAAGGTTGGACCTGTTGGCCCGAAAATCTGTCGCTTGGGAAGATCTATGGATAAACGAGCCAACAGTGTGCAGGGCATAGCCCCATTCTTTGAGGTTCAAACAAAGCGAAACTATTGTTTATTGAAACTTATTGCTACCAGCAGGTAAATTTGTGCAAGTCTCACATGTATTCCACCTGTCATGGTTTGGGAATAGATCAGTCCCAGTAGGGTGTTTCCATACTGCGATACAGAAAGGAATGAAAAAGTAGGAGTGAAATGAAAGTATCAGATCCGAAGGAAGACCAAAGAAATGAATTCCAAAGCAGAAAGGTCAGAAGGTTTATGATTATTGGGATTCCCTTAGTAAAATACAGATAGCCAAACCTACTTGAATAAACGAGCAAATACTTTATTTATTGAAAAGTTGATTGAATGGATTTTACTATTAAATAGAAAACAATTTTAATTGTATAATCCAACAGAATCAAACGAACATTGTATCAGACATATAGAAAGATCTATATGCACATATATATATATATATATACCAGTATTATATAAAGTTATGGTATTAATATACATATATATTTAATTGTATTAATAATTATTACAAAACAAAAATTAACTAACCTAGGGCCGCAGCCCTACCAGGACCCAACCTAACCCTAAGTGGCCAAAAGCCGCAATCCTGTCTCGATTATGGCTCAACCCTTTCCACAATGGGCCGAGACCCCTTTTGCACACTGTTGTATCCAAGGCCTCATGGGCACAACCCACACACCCTACGTTGTTCAGCCCTATGGGCCTTTGATACCTCTATCGCCTGTGTGGCCCTCCACCCCATTGCTTATGCATCCAAGCAAAACTCACAGGCCTTAAGGGCCATCACAGCTCAAGCCATGTCTATATTTTCAATGTCACACTCCATAAATCTTACTACCCAAGCAGCTGTTACACAATACACACAACCCTAAGAGCCTCAGTTCATGCAATTCCGCCTTCTTCTTGAAATTACGGCAATGGCAGAAACACGACTACATATATATGTGTGTGTGTGAGTAAATTAACTAACCTAGGGTCGTGGCCCTACCACGACCCAACCTAACCCTAAGCGGCAAAAGGCCGCGATCCTGTCCTAAGTATGGCTCAACCCTTTCCACAGTGGGGTTTAGACCCCTCTTGCACACTGTCGTATCCACGGCCTCGTAGACACAACCCACACACCCTACGTTGTTCGGCTCTATGGGCCTTTGATACCTCTATCGCCCGTGCAGCCCTCCACCCCGTCGCTTATGCCTCCAAGCAAAACTCATAGGCCCTAAGGGCCATCACAACTCAAGCCACGGCTATATTTTCAATGTCACCCTCCATAAATCTTACTACCCAAGTGGACATTACACAATACACATGACCCTAAGAGCCTCGATTCATGCAATTCTGCCTTCTTCTTGAAATTGCGGCAATGGCAAAATTACGACTACATATATATATATATATATATATATATATATATATATATATAATGGTTAATCAATAAGTTTGGATATAAATAAATGAATATATATTAATGAGACAGATTTTCTATTAACTTTTATAGAGAATACATATATATGAACATGCAACTATGAGAAGCTTCCATGGTTGAAACGTGCATGTGCCTACACCTGCAACAAAGAACATCGATTGAAGATGAGAAAACAAAATGAAGAGTAAGGAAATGAAAGTAAGATGAGTAGATAAGTCTTTAATTAACCATAAAGATGATTAAGGCTTTTGAGAAACCTAAGAGATCTAGGGTGGAAAGTGGTTTGATCATAGGGCTCACATTCATTCCTACAAAAGTTTTAGGAGAGATTTGATTTTTTTTCCAAAATTGAAATTTAATCAACTTAAGTGGTTATTTAAGTAGAAGCCCTATTAAGCATTTGAATGGGGATTTGAGAAAATAACCATAATAGGGCCTTCATTACCATGTGTGAATAGTTCCATAACTTAACGATAACCATTCTATAATTAGCTTTGTGACCCAAGTTTAGAAGATGATTGTATTTCATGAAACTCGCAATCGATAAACCAACTTACATTTTTTAAACTAATTGACTTCTAGGGCTTTCGGCTAGGGTTACTGTCTCCACCAAATTAACCGCCGGCCACTATCCAACAACTGAACACTAACAGCTTACACGAGCACTAGCCGAGTTGCACAACGTAATGGTATGAGTAAGAAAACTTTAAATAATGAAAACTCAATTTGTGGGTCTGATTAATTCTTCCCAAAAAAATTGTAATTTTTACGTTCAACACGTTAATTTTGGTGTTTAATTTAGGGCATCGCACACGTAACCCCTTATGATGACAATTGTACAAAACTACATTGAACTTCAAAAATCAGGAATCACAATTCTCGACAATGCGACACGGAGGCTCACAAACAAATGGGATGTCATGCAGCACCAAAGAACTTCTCGAACACTTGTGGATCCTTGCAATACGGCAAAAAGACCGAAATCAGAAGATTTTGAAAGTTTCCCGTCTCAACACCATACTTCACAAGACCTGCAAGACATTGCAAGCCACAAAGGCTGCCGACACTTATTATTCCTACTCTCAATTATTTTTGGGTGATGCAAGATTGCTTGTGAAGCCCCAATGCTCCTACATCAAAATCAAAATGTTATGAGTTCACAATTATGTTTGATCTTAAATTTGACATCTAGTTGACATCACAAGGCAAATTCCACCTTAAATTTGACATCCATTTGACCGTCACTTAGAAGTTTTTTCTTTTTCCTTGGAGAATTAAATCAAAAAATGCAATATCTTGTCCGTATGGGGAGTTTGGAGTCCATTTTTTCCTAGGACAAAATTCTTTGAGTGGCATAGCTAGATTGATGCCATATGTCACTTGTTTGGAAAAATCAAATAAGAAGCCAATGGAATTATTAACCAATGTAGTACATGAAAAATCCATTAAAAATCTTGAGATTGATATCTCTCTGCATATTTACAATAGATGTATTTTAGATATTTATACCAATTAGGAAAACTCTCAAGTTTATTTTTAAGGGGAAAATAATAATACCCATAAAACAATGATTTGGACACGGTAAAAGATATGAAAAGATGGAATAGAGGCTTCCTTACATTCTAAATGATTTTGCAGGTGAAAAACATAGTTACAAAGTGTTGAGGGTTGGATTTGACTAATTTGAATCCGCCCGAAAATCCAACACAACATGGGATCTTTGCATGGTGTGGGACTGCGACTTTGCAAAGAACCTCCGAGGATAGTTGTTCCTGTTACTACCCAATGCTAACCTACCTAATGCTGCAGCAAGCCTAAACGCAGGAAATCAATCTAATCTACCTATCCTAAGAGCGAGAAGTAAATTTAACAGAGAAAATGAAGAAAATAAGAAAATAAAATGGTGGTGATGCGCCAAGAAGGAAGTGGCTGAAGCATGTAACTTTTCAGCTCACGAACACTAAGCTAACTAACAAGAATGCAATAATATCAACTAACATATTCAGCAAGACAAACGCAAGAAGGTGAAGTCCATCCTGTGGACTAGCAGGATGGGACCAGAGAAGTCAACTACCGCCACAGATAATCCCATTAGAATTACATTGTCAAGTCACTCAGCTTATATTTTCTTAACTAAAATGCTGGGTGACTACAATGTCGCTATATTTTCTTAACTACAATGTAGCAGAGCACTAAGAAGCCAAAGTTACAATGACAACAACCACTTACAATGAGACCCACATCCCCTTCTATTATTTTTATACAACTCAAAGAATTTAAATCCGACAAGGCGACAACTATGGTACAGAAATAAATATAGATTTGACTGTGTACAGGCCTTTTGCAACTTGAAGATTTCTTGTGAAGCTGTTTGTCCCCTTTTATTCTGATAGCTTCTTTAACAAGTAGGGCTGTGCCAAAATGTCAGCTATGTTTAGTACAGTAGCTCTGCAGGTCCTTTGAATTTCTCCCACACTCCATTCTTTGCATTATGGTTGCTCTGCCTATAGATTTGACTCTTTTAGCTTGTGATCAAATGGCAAGCAGTGATGCAGGCTCCTTTAATCGGACAACAGTCGTTGCCTTTGCTTCTTGCTTTAGCTCTGATCTCAATCGGAAATAACTAGCTGACATGTGTCCCATTTGGGTCCACCATTGATCTCTCCTTCCAGCTAAACCTCTTTTGATGTATCGAATACCGTTGCTTTCTGAGGTGATTCAACAGAAGGGGATGCACCAAGTGAGCAGGAATAACATTAAAGCTTGGAGCTAATGCTAAAACATTAGCATTTTGGCAACTTCTCAGGGGTGGTGAGCCTACGAAGCATAGAAACCAGCTTCCTCTATCCATTGGGCAAGGAGTTTGTAGTGATTATTACTTTCATCTTCTTGAAGAATTTTCATTTGTACACGTGGTTCAATTTGAACTAATTCTTATTAAAAGAATGAAAGAATCCTAACCTAATAACTCATAGAATTCTTGAATCTATACAAAGCCAGAAACAAGGATAGGAAAATAGCTCCCTTTTCTGATAATTTTTTGTAATGAATAATTCTTCACATTGGCAATTATTTTGATGGCGAAGAGTGGCAACTCTTGGACTCTTTAACCTTATTCTTGTAATCAGCTTCTGGTGTTGACTCGGGTTGTGGCTTGAACTAATGGCTTTTATCTTCCATTACTTTCTTGTTATCATGGCTAAATATTTGAAACTTTTCGCTATCATCTAGCTCCTTCTTGTCCTGCTGATTACTATCATTGTCTTCTTTAAAAAGGGAACAATCTTTTCCCTCTAATGCAAATGAGTCCTCTTTATTGGCATCTTCTTCTAGTTCTAAGCGATCTTCAAGCATACATTGCCGTGGGAGATCTTCCGTGCTGGATAGATTTTCTTTTTCATTTTCTCCCACCAAGGCCAGGAACCTATTCAGAAATCTCTTCTCAATCAAAGCATTAATGGTCATTTCCTTCTCTTCCCTTAGATGGTTGGTTGTTTAAACCATTTCAGCTTCTTTTCCCAGTTTGAGCTCCTAAATGAGGTACTTTTCTTTCGTGTCAGCCTATTCTGCAGAGAAATTAGACTTCTTCCAGTCCTTGATTTCTTCACAACTGAGGAAAACACTAAGGTTTGTCCTTTCATTGTTGGGGAGGCAAGAGAAATCTTTGATTTCTGACTGATGCTTGGCCATGCTGATCTTTTCAGAGGTTGAGGAGTGTATTGGCTTGCTATGGTGCAGGGCCTCTCTATCTTGTTCCGGACATGCAGACAGAGCTTTAGGTAGCGGCTTAGGTGAGAGATCTTCGTAATAGAATTTTGGGGTGCTCTGATCAACAGAAAGCTCTTGGTAGTTTTGATCAGCTAGTTTCTTTTCAAAGCCCCAAGAGTTCTTTTGAAATCCCCTTTGCAAGATCTCTCATTTCTGCCACCGATCTAAGGCTTGTATTTTCAGCCTAGGGAAATTGGTATGAGGATATTGCACACTCATATGGATTTTGGCGAGCTGGGATAGCATGATCATTTTGAAACAAAGGGATGGGAGCAATCTTGCTTGTACAAGGGATTTCTCCAGTCTTGCTGGATACTCCGCCCCTACTGCTGGGGTGAGCGTATCCGCATGCCGGTTACAGATATGAATTGGGCGTTTCTTGGATATCATACCCAGCCGTATCCAAATACAAACCTGTAATTGTGCCATATCAGATACAGCCGGATACAGTAAGCAGGGCAACTATAGCCATATCCGATATAGCAGTTAAAAAATAAACGAAAACCTCTTCAAAAGGCTAAAAAATGTTAAAATAGTGAAAACTGCAAATGATCCTTAATGCAGTTTAGTACCAACAATTGAGGACATGGAGGTGAGAGTATTGATTCAGTCTTTAACTTCAAGCTTTCACATTGGCTCTAATCAGATCAACATGCGATTTTTTTACTTCTTTTCTTTTATTTGTCTATTTTCCACTGGACTACACAACCTGCAATTTTTTTTAAACCCCTTGAATACCAAATTTCCTACCTTTCTGTGGGCTGAAGTGTGTAATTTGTGTGTAATTTTAATCTAATGTGTAAGGTCGTTTATAATTTAAATTTGATCATTATTATTAATATATTCTTAATTTATAATTTATACTCTAGATCATTATAGCATTTTAAATATCATGCATTATGCCATATCCAACCATATCCATATCAAGGGGCATTAAAAACTAGTCGTATCTGTATCCATATCCATGCAACTCTGGATTTCTCTGCTTGAACAGCAAGCTCAAAGGCTAAAGGCTAGCTCATATGGATTTTGGGGAGCTGGGATAGCGTGATCATTTTGAAACAAGGGGATGGGAACAATCTGACCTGCCAGTACAAGGAATTTCTCTGCTTGAACAGCAAGGTCAAAGGCTTAAGGAAGGGTATTCCCACCTAAAATTTGTATTATGAGAGCAATATCAAATTCAAAAGCTTTTAGATAGTACAAGAATGCCAAACCTAGTGGGGGGCTGTATCCCGCAGGAATCCTTTCCCAGGTCCTCTTGAATCTGAGATTGAAATCAACAATATGCTCCAAGGCAGCTCATTTGATGGCATTGAGATGTCCCATTAGGGATAACACGTCTGCTTCCTCCTTGAATTGGTGATACAGTTTTTCTCCTAGCTCATCCCAACTTGATATAGATTGCGGGATCAGACCTCTAAAACAATCTTGCGGCTCTTCCTTTAAGGGAAGATGCAAGTAGCCTGAGCACTACATCATTTTGTGTAATGCGATGGACTGTAAAAAGGTTTGCCACATCTTTAATGTAGTCTGTGGGGTTTACAGAACCATCTCCATAGAAAAGAGGAAGGAACTTGAGGGCCATCTTGGGGTTTTCATTCCATTGTTGTAAGCTAAGGGGACTACCTCCTCTCTAAGAAAAAAAAGACAACATTCTCTATGCCATAGGCCCTAGTTTTGCTACAACAATGCAAAGGACATGAAAAAATAAGGCCTGCAAGAATCAAGAATGGGGTCTTTACTCAAGTAGTCGCTAAGTGATGGAATGATGCTTCAAAAGTATATTAGAGCTAAGATTTTCACCAAAATCTCATCCTAAAATAATAGATCAGGGGGATTTGCATTAAAAAATTCAAATAAAAATCAAGTCTCATCCCACTAGGCTGGCCAAAACTGTTGATTTGTCTGATTTGTATGCACTTGCAAATCCAGCACAGCATGGGATCTCCGCACAGTGGGGGATTGCAATATTGCAGAGAATCTCTAGAGATAATTCTGTTTCTACCTAGTGCTAACCTATCTAATGTTGCAGCAAGCCTAAATGCAGGAAATAAATCTAATCTACCTATCCTGAGTGCAGGAAGTAAATCTAGCAGAGGAAAGGGGGAAAAGAAGAAAATAAAATGGTGGCGATACACCAAGGAGGAAGTGGCTGAAGCACGCAACCTTTCACCTCATGAACACTGAACCAACTGACATGCATGTAATAATATCAACTAACATATCACCTCATGAACACTGAACCATCTGGCATGCATGTAATAATATCAACTAACATATTCAGCAAGTCCAAAGCAAAAAGATGAGCTCCATCCTATGGAGTAGCAGGACAGGACCAAAGGGCTGAACTACCACCATAGATAATCGTGTCAGAACCGCACTATCAAGTCACTCAACTTATATTTGTCACTGGCTCCTTTAAGTCGGTCCCTTTGCTTCTTGCTTTAGCTTGGATCTCAATCAGAAGATACTAGTTGACAAATGTTCCATTTGGGATATTGATCTTTCCTTTCAGCTAAACCTCTTTTGATCCATTGACTGTCGTTGCTTTTTGAGGTGATCCAATGGAAGGGGATGGGCCAAGTTGGCTGGAATAACAAAAGCTCGGAGTTAATGCTAAAACATTAGCACCAAGTGCGGAAATCTGGATTAAAGCGGGAGGGGAAAAATTTTGAAAAGTGTGGGTGAAAATGATTAATATAAACATATGTTAAATTGTAATTGTTGGGCTCAGTAGCAAAGCGGCTGGGACGTGAGTTTGAAGAAAAGTGAAATTTTTTTTGTAGAAAAGAAAAATTTTAAACTAATGAAAATTTGTCCATACGAATCTGACAGATTTGGCATGTCTGAAAAAACCAGATCCAACAGGATATGATCCAGATCAGGAAGGATTTGTTACCCACAGTGAAAAACCCCTACTACCATGAGGGTGCCAATATATGTCCCCTACCCATGTAGTGTGACACCGTCAGATGAAACATCATGCAGTACCCTCTACAAATAGGACTTAATAAATATCAGAGCATAACGTGGAACCTAAGGCACTTTATCTCTTTGCATTTTCCGCAAAAAAGTTTCATAAATGATGTTTTCAATTTGCATACACGCTGAGATAAATCCAGGTATGTTTATTTCCCAAAAATTGTGTAAAAACGTTATTTAAGAAAAAGCAAAGACCAAACTGTGCAATGCTGCATTTTCAGCCTTTCAATCTTTATTACTATTGCAATTTATAAATGAAATTGGATTATTGATGTAATGATAAAAAATGTCGAATAAAATTCTCATCATACATTATAGTATGGAAAAGAAAAGAGAAAGCAAGGCATATCCATTTTTCCAGAAATATTCCCAAATAGCCACAGAGGACAAAGAAAACTGCATTAACCAATGTTTTCAAAACACAATAACATCTGAATCTTTGCAAACTATAACATTGTGCATTTTTGAAATGAAAATAAATCATACCATATATTGTCTATGAATTTATCCATTTTCATTTTCATACAATAGAACATGAGAGATCAAATGTAACAATTTTGAGCATCTAACCTCCCCATGTGCTTCTATGATGTAACCAATCTTCGTCTTAAAATAAATATACAAGGTTTTACACCATGAATACCTTGACCACTAAAGAAAGAGACTCGTGTTAGTCAATACATAGGTATTGAATTTCAAAGGGGTGCCTATGAAAGACGTCACAAGCTTGAATTCCACGTAAGGTAAGGCACAAAATATGCCCAAAATTCTGCAAATAATCTCTATAACCATTTGCTATTTTCAAGAAAAAAGTAGCACAGGAGAAATATCAAATAGTGGGAAACCAAAGTAAAAGGTCTCATGTTTGAAACTTTGCATAAATAGGCTAAAAATATGCTCAGAAACTGACAGTAGGCACTCAACAATCAAAAGGCCTCAAATAACATAAGGAAAATGCGTGTAATGGGCTGCAATTATTTCAAAGACCATTCAGTTAAACATATGCCTGCAACTAAGAATTACACTTATTCAAACTGCTTCGCTTCTTATTTTCTATAGGGAACTTCCAAATCAAAGCCAGACATGAATAAATTTGATCTTGCGTAGGTATGAGAAAAAGTTCTCTGTTTTGACCCCTGAAATCAAATCCTAATAAGAAGGATACAAATATTTCTACAGGAAATGCAACAAGTTATAGGGCACTAAATTGTAGCATTGCAGCCATTTCAAAGCTTATTCGGACACATACAAGGTGGGAGTTCGAAACCCTTTCAGTTGGTTTTGTTACTCACAACCCAAAACACAAGAACAACAACCCAGTAAGGTTGTCACATCACAGTGATAGATACACTGAAACTTGTTAGAGGATACCTTTTAAATAGTGCACAATAAAAAAGTAATATCTCATTGGAAGGGTTGTAGTTCAATTGGTAAGGATAATGGCTTGTTAAACCATCCACCATGGTATAAGAATGACTACCCAGTAAGGCGTCACATCACAGTGATAGATACACTGAAAGCTATTAGAGAATACCTTTTAAATAGTACACAATAAAAAAGTAATATCTCATTGGAAGGGTTGCAGTTCAATTGGTAAGGATAATGGCTTGTTAAACCAATTGGAGGGGTACAAACCCCTCCAGATACCTGACATGAGAGTCAACGGTTACAGTAGCGGAAAGGGATAGTCAAGACTGCTTAGCCAAAGAAGACGGATTTAAATGTCTGAGATGGAGAGTGATTAACCAAAGAAGACTTCAATTTAAATGTGCTTGCTCAACACAAAATATTCCGCGAGATGTCGTGTGTGTGTGTGAGAGAGAGAGAAATTTAGGACTTCCCCATCCAAAAACCGAAAAACGAAAGCAATATTTACATCACTGCCATTATTTCTCTTCAACTAGAAGATTTAATGTTGATAGAAAAGAGATAATAAGGCCTAATAAAGAAGACAGACTGAATAAGGCCAGCGTTCACTGATTAAAATCGAAAATCATTGTAATGGTAACAATTTCAAAAATTTATACCTGGAAAATCGAGATTACAGATGGAGATGCAAGAGAGATTATAATACTCCTTTGTACCAGCTGATGTTTCCTATCCGAAAAAATTCCCCCTTTAAATCTCGTAAGGATTTCACGCAGATGCAATATCCACACACTCTCCACTTCCGAACGCAGCTTCAAATTTTTAATGCAAATTGAAAAACTGATAGCGAGTTGCTTCTAACGATGCAAGTGTACGCCGTGGAATGGTAGTAGAAGAAACGTGGGTGGTAATTAATGTTTATAGGGAATTTTGATATGTTTGTGACACTACATATCTTATACTGCTTTTTGTATTTCTTATATTTGCTATACTTTCCCTTCCCCTTTTTGAAAGATGTACACTCAATGCATTTGTTGGACTTGACTGGACCATCTAAATCTTCACAGCCAAAGGGATCAATTGCATACATTCACAAAATTTAGAACCTAGAGACTTTGCATTTCTTATTGCTTGTTTTTTCTCCCATTTCTCTTTACACAGCTTTGCATGTGTTTGGTCAATAATCTGATTTATTGCACCAAAACTAAGTTCTGAAGTGTTTATTCCATGCATTGCTTTCTTATATTCTGTAGCAAAATAAGGAGGAAAAGATTCTATGTACCTTAGACGCATCGTCTCATCATTGATGTTCCCGGAGTTATAGTATAGCTTCTGCATGAAGCACTGGTACTCCTTGATTCTTGACATGTCACAGAGTCTTGCTCTGAGGAAGATTGCAGTATTTTTCATTTTGTCATCATCAATATTGCCTATAAATTCTTTAATAATAGCAGCAGTTAGTCCCATATAGCCACTGTCTAAAATAGCATTCTTACCAGGAAGAACATCCCACCATTCTTTTATTATGCCAACAAAACCATTGGCAATTGCTGAGGCAATAGTGCGTGGATCTTTTCTGTACATTTCAAGCTGGGAATTTCCCCAACCTATCATACCATGCACCATTTCTTTTATCTCATCAATGGATCTGCACTCTAGCTTGTACCAATTTGGTTGCAGAGTCTGAACTCTTGCCATGCCTTGAAGAGGCTCGGGCTAAGTGTGGGAACCAGATGATTCTCCTAGAATCATACTTTCTACCTATTGGTGTTGTTCTATTTTTACCATACCAACAGATTTCTTATTTGAATGAAAAAATAATGGCTTATATTGGGAAAGAATTTCTTTATGAGGCTGCTTACTTGTTGGATTGGCAAGATCAGTGACCTGTTGCCACGAAACTACACTAGACCAGTCTCCTTCTTCCTTCTTGACAGTGTTTTCCCAGATTTGCTCTATCTTGGGAACTATGACAGGAATATCATCGACTGCATCTAATACTTGTTCCATCTTCTGATCTGCTTTCTCCAAATTGTCATGCACATGAGACAGACTGCTTTCTACAAGCTCATGCGTATGTGTTAGCTGACTAGCTACACTACTTTTTATAGAAACACTGTGGTCAATTAATGGTTGAACCACATCTACTAATTGTTGTGTTACAACTTTGGGCATTTCTTCAACAGTTACCTTATGATTATATTGCACCAAAGTCTCTACTCTTTTTACAGAATCCTCAAGCTTATCTATTCTAGAATTTAAAAGCTTAAGGGCACCAGCTGTGTCACCTTTCTTTCTGAGCTCAATAGCTCTCAATGTCCTCTGCATTTGCTCCAGTTTTTCTTCATGAGAGCTGATCTTCTCATGTACTGCTTTGACTACCTTATTGGTCCAGTTTAGCATTTTTGAACTTTCTGACGGCTCGATCTGCTTGTCGACCATTCTTTGGTACCAAAATACGGCTTTCTGCTTCTCATCTGGAGAAACTAGCTCATGACTTTCTGCAGGAGGAAATGAGTTAGAACTGCCTGACGCCATATTGATGGTCGGGCCATTAGAAGGGACATACTTCTGGTTGACTAACTTTTGACAATCATCGCACCATAAAAAATCTGTATTTGGGTCATGGACCAGGGAGCTATGACTGCACAAAAATGTCTTTTCTTTCTCCTTAACAGGAAGCTGACTGTTAGACGACTCACCTACCGAAAAATAAGAACTGTTAGACTGAACAGAATTAGACCTAGGCAAACTTAACCTAGAGTTAGATCTAAAAGACAACTTTACATTATCTTTACATTCTTCTACTGCTGTAGCATTCTGCAACTTGGGTTGCGAAGACCATATGAATTTCTTTGAGAGGGTCCACTCTTTGGGTACTCTGATTTGAGACCAGGATATGAGCTCTGGTTCTATTTTTTGGCTCTCTATATTCACGTGACTCACCACGCTGCTGCCTTTGGAAACGCCATGCTTTACTACTGGATACATGGTGTTAACAAGCATATAGATGACTTTGTAATGTATGGCAAGCGGACAAGCACCAGGACGCATATTGAGACATGTTATAGCCAAATGCAATTTTAAGACATCTTGAAGGAGATCGTCTTTTGTCATATTTAAGTTGCATTATATTGCTTCTTACATTGTAATGAACATGCATCAATTAACAAGGGGGTTTAATGTGGCACTTAAAATTGAATTATTGGCTGATAGATCTTTATAGGTCGACTTTCTTTGTAGTCATTTTCATGGTTATTTTAACTTTGTTTTTATTTCCTTAAAAAAATTAAGGAATTAATTTATGAAAAGAAATTATTATCAATGTATGTAACACATATGAAAGACATAAGAAGAAAGAAGACACGGTCATTAGAGGGAACACCCATTTACAAAAACAAAAGGTAAAATGGCATATGTTACTGTAATTCATCGGTTTTAGGATTTGATTGAGGGATGTCCCTCACCTCCTGGCATACATATATGCAATGAATAAAGAAACTAGATAACAAGGGTAATGATTTTTTTTTGGGTAGTAAAGACACACCACGGTCTTATTATCACATCAATCTCTATAATCATTATCAAAGAGAACATGATATTGACCTAAGAAGGTGTGGAAATGTAAATGGCTCCAATTGGAAATTGATATTCACCATGAATATACAATGAAGATGTAAAGCACCTCACACATCATTAACAATATTAATCGATCATTTGAGATATTCAAAATGAAAGTAGATC
Organism: Taxus chinensis; assembly: GCA_019776745.2. Lineage (NCBI taxonomy): Eukaryota > Viridiplantae > Streptophyta > Pinopsida > Cupressales > Taxaceae > Taxus > Taxus chinensis. The sequence continues at coordinate 291,080,034 of CM034148.1, read as the reverse complement.
ATCGAAATTTTAAAGAAGAAATAATTTATAAAACTTTACTAACATCCTTGCAAAATCTAAAAAAAACAAATTAATAACTATCAGCCCTATATCATCCCAAATCAGATCTCCAAACATTGAGTGATACATTTCATAAGAGACCTCATGCCCATATTACATATGAGAAAACTCAGAGTGCGGGAATTCTACATTTTAGCTAGAAAGCGGCACCAACCACATAATTAACATATTTTTCTGTCTCAAATGCTACGAGAGTTACCAACTAGCATAGCTTAACATTTTCATCATTCTAGTTCTTTTCAAGCATTCTTTTGGCTTGCTACTTCTCTATCCTTCCAAAGATTTCTTCTTTGCATTTTTTCATGTAAGCTTCTATTTCTCTTCGTTTCTCTTAGTGCATTAAAGATATTTTCGACATTAAATGGAAATTACAATTTTAATATTATGAATTAAACATTGGCATTTAAAAACTGTAACGACCCAAAATCACGACACACGAACAACGCAGTGAAAGACAGGATAATTTTTTTTTGACTTGCTTCCACACATGACACGACACAACATGTCATCACAAAGTTACAACCAACTCTAGGAACCACTTGTTACGGGGATAACCACAAGATCAGCACGGAAACATTCACACCCAAAAGGATAATACACTTTTTCTTTTTGACATGACAACATAGGGTCCAAACACAGAACACACTTACAGTTAGGGCCAACCACAATGAGATATTCTTGGGGGTTATTTATTTTAAAAGGACATCTTGCAATTCTTAGCTTATGTTTTCAAGGAGGCTCAAGATATGATTCAAACAGTTCATCTTTCCAAGCTAAGTTTATTCTTTTTACACTGAGTAATCATCTTTAAATCTTCTCTATTATGACCTTTATTTGCTTAATTCGTTTATCAAGAAAAGGAAGTATTTAAATTCCACAAGGCCATCTGCTCACCACTAATGCTACTAAGATTCGTTCTTGCCCACAAGACAACATGGTTTTAAGTTCAACACACTTAAGAGAAGTGATACAAGGTGCCTTGGAAAAGGGTTAGAGGGAGAAGGTCGAGATGAAACATCTTTAGGACCACATTAGTTATTGCCAGTATTTAACTGAAGCTAGGGCTCTTAACCAGAATTATCAACAACTTTGCTTAGGCTTCACTAAAAGTATTAACAAGGAGTAAAAATTTACTTTCCAAATGGCGGAGAGATAGATTGCGTGGTTTCAAAATTGTTTTCTCCTATTTATTAAATCTTATTATCTTCCAGATCTAACCATAGATTTCCTTTAAGTTCGCTTAAGAATTTCACCATGAAAGGGATAGTGTTCAATAGTGTAGTTAGGGATATCAAGTTATATACTGTTACTTAACAAGGGATAGTTTCATCTGTGATCACTTATGGAATTACATGCTCTCAAGTTGGTCACCTCTACACCAATTTATTTGCAATATAAATTTTAGTTTAACTTCTATAAGTATTAAACAACCCATTCTATTTTACTTATAACTCACAATTACTAAGTCTTAGAATGATTTAACTCAGCATTTAATCGTAGGGGTAAAAATTTAACAATATTTATTTATGAAGACGAAATAAGGTTACATCAATTCTTAGAATACCGATAATCCATTAAGGTCACTCAACAAGCGGTAAACAAATTTCCTTGTATTTTCAACGATATACAGACAATTCAAGGTTCCAAAGTTAAGACGACATAATCCACGATACAATACACTAAGACAATGATCCTCTTCTAAAATTTCCACTAGATGTTATCAATAGTTGAACAATATAAAAAGGATTCATACAAAGGAACTTCTCAACTGAGGTTGATGTAAAAATCTACAAGTCTATTCCTCATCTACTCGCAAAATCCATCTGCAACAAATTTTTTTCCACAAGAGTCAGTTCGCGAGAACTGAGCAAGATAAGGCTACACAAAACCACCATAACTATTATCTAACAATATCACGAAAAGGAAGCACTTTATTACAAGAATTGGTTCAAACCTCTAAACACTATTAACACGTCAAGTTATAATAAAGTCTTCATCATGCCAATCAAAGAAGGAGAAGACCTTGTACTTCAGTAGGAGTAAAAACAACGAAAGTATAGCAATCGTCAGAGAATGGCCCTTGGCCCTATAAGGAGAAACAAACAATCTAGCAAAAACAGAATTCCCATCAAGTAAGTAATTAAACAATAATTACAAGATTGAGATTTGATATAATTAGACCAACCATCCAGAAATTTATCAAAGGTACCAAACGCATAGGCTAAAATAATACATTTCTAAAAGAACAAAAGTTGATCGGCCCAGGAAAGGGGAAATACGGGTTTCAGAAATCAACACAAAAAGCCATGTATAATTGAGTATCAAACCGGAAATCAATTAGAGTATACACACAACATAAGTTTCGAAGCGAAGGCAAAGTATACTAGTTTTGACCATTAACTACAAAGAGATCTACCACTCATCCAGGAAGGGTCAAAGTCTTACAGGCTAGTAGCAAACACGCGAGAGAAGAAGGGGGTTTCGTCCAACAAGAGTATACAATAATGTCATCAACAAGTTTTTATAACACTAAAGGATTTGCAAACCTCAACTACAATACTAATGTTTGGTTAATTTAAAATAAATTGCCCACATCCCAAAACAACCATAATTTACGGCAACCCTTGGTAACACAGTCGACCGTCGCACAAAGATACAAACATAACTTCTAAGGGACATTATCAAAACAAAACCTTCCGCTATGAATCCATAAGATTATCAAATGAAAGCTGAGTTTTTCCCGAAGATTAATCACATTTAAGGAAATTTCCATCACAACTATTACGATAATTACATGCATAAAAACCGACCAAAATTAATTAATAGCGTTAACATTACAAGGGAGAAAATAATGCAAGTTAGGAAAAAAAAAAAGAGCGCCATCAACGATAATTCAGAGAGGGGGATTAGACCAAACTATTCTAGTGTCAACGAGGTACTGGATTCGCACATTGAAACCTCCAGCTTAGTTGATCCGAAAAGCTAGATATGGTTCAAGTTGATAGGGATGGTCAAGGTACTTCTTGAGGATGGCCTTAAAAGCCTAGAAACAAGATGAAAGATAGTAAAAGAGTCTAAACACGCGAGACGGAAAAACACATTGCACACAAACCTTTTCATTCTACCAGTTTTAATACCAAAACTCTAAGCTGGCTAGCCCACGCATTGCTCACACAATCCTACAACCTTTCTTTCTCGATGCCAAAAGGTTATCAAGGGACTTGCGAAGGGCTAACAAAAAACGTCAAAAGACAACTTGGGTGCTAGGGAGGAGCTTCATAGTTATCGTAACTTGCTTCCATAATATCGAAAATACTAGTTGATCAACATAATAACTTGCAACTCAATCATAGAGAAGGGCTAATGCATACACATACAGATGAAGGTCTATCATTCGAGTAAGAGAAACATATCATTTAGAGGAGAAGGCACATGCCTCCTTTCGACCCACATACTGTCATCGATAAAAGCTAAAACAAGAAGAAACAAACAAAGAGGGAAATCTCCCATCATGACATCCAACTGACAAATCAATGCAAGGAAAGAGCGGTTCGATTTTGCAATAATTGTAAAAATAATAGTAGTAGAAAGGTGTAGAAATATCTTTCCTGTTTCTCCAGCTTCAACAGGTCGATATGGAACTCTGAATTTTGTCAAAATTGCAACAGGAGCAAGTGTCTCAGTTGATAAGGCCTTCACATCAATCTTGGTAGGTGCATCAGAACCAGAACGAAGAATCTCTTCCTTATTTGCACTAATCCCATGGAATTCGACCTCCAAATCTACAAGCGTTGTAGCAAGACTTCCATTTCCACTAGACCAGAACTGAGCTATAGTTATTTCCACTGTTCGACCACTTTCAACCCTATGGCTGAAGCTTTTCAATGATGGAGACAAGAATGTTACAACACTCTCCCACTGAAGAGATCAAATTTTAGGACAAATCTGAAGACAGTTAATAAAAAAAAATGTCAAGGAGTGACAAAACCAGAAGATCACATGGTAGCCTCCACCCATGTAGAACCAATTGGAACTTCAATAAATCTCCGCTCAATGTGACCTGCTAAAAAGGACAACCTTGAAAAAGTAGTTGCTGGAGGATTCATTTTTAAGGATATAGGTTTTATTATTGTCACAGGTACTCTAAATAGAGGACCATGCAATGGGGCCTTGCAATCTATACCGTAGACTTCAAAGTAATGTACTCCTTCAGAAAGGGAAGTTGGATCTACAAGAACATTGAAGTTGTTTCCACTGTGCGTGAGAAGAATTTATTCAGGGACCTCCTAACCTTGGTGCTCTCATATTAGGAGCAGCCCTAGTCTGAGACAAAGCAAAAGAAGATGGATTTAAAACCAAAACAAAAGATCTCTTGGTACAAACTCCATATCCATAAAACAGTCCCTAGACCACGGCATCCTCAATTAAGGGTGACCAGAGGCTGCAACACCAACAATAACAGATGTCCCCCGACCCTTATGACAACACTTTAGAGCAGCTCGCATCATACTAACATTTCCAATACACTCAAAGCTATAGTCAACACCTCCATCGGTCATATCAACAAGCACCTGCTGAATGGGTTTATCATGATCTTTAGGATTAACAAACTCCGTGACTCCAAAATCCTTAGCAGTTTCAAATTTCTTAGAATCAATGTCAATGCCAATAACACGTGAAGCACCCGTTATTTTAGCACCCTCTGCAACCGCGAGTCTGACTGTACCAAGTTCAAATATTGCAACTATTGATCCAGCTTCTACTTTTGTTGTATTCCAAACTGCACCAAGACCTCATGTACAATAGTGTACTGGCTGAATGTTGATGTACCCATGAAGTGAAAGATCAGTTTCCCATTCACTGAAAACCAGCTTTTCATGTCACTCAGCACATGTTCTGAATCCGACAAATATCCTGTTACCTTCATCTCCCAAGACATTTTCTCCAACATTGTATAGATCTCCTGTCCCTGTGGGTGTGATCTGTCACCAACACAAAAAGCATGCGCCATTATTACAGCAAAGAAAACGTGCTTCATGAATATTCTGATCTGAAATAGATCTGCCTCCAAGAGACTCTCTTCCATGAGCTAGATCGTAAAATAGTAAGGTCTCAATAGAGAATCTTGTAAATAAATTTCATCAGGTCTGCTGGTAACACCCTCTCTGTCACATAGTCGATTTTGACATAAATATCTTGAAGGAGAATCCCGAATCTGAGGATGCATTAACACTGAACAGATAACAACAAAGTTGGACAACCTGCTTGGTGGAGGTGCTTACAAATGCTTCGACTATACTGCAACACGCCTGCTGCCTGGCTAATTACTGTCACATGTTGTTGTTGTAGATCCCCAGCAAGAACACACCTCGCAGCACCCACTGAAAGTGGGGAAAACACGCATACTTCACTAGCCTGTAGCTTCATCTATAACCGCCATACCAAACCCATTACTGCGCCCAAACTCCATTCGGCCTGCAAAGTTTGAGAGAGAGAGAGTCGGCAAGGTAAGAGTAGTACAGGAGCAGGTTCATCTGCTGAGAGGATTTACCAGGTGAGCGGCCACTAAAAGAAAGAATGCCATAGTAGAAGAAGGAAGCAGCCAAAACAAAAAAAACAAAAAAAACGTGGTCCACTTTTCCCAGCTACACACCCAAGAAGGAGCCAGGCGCCTCCAAACCATATGCATTGAATAACTGAATCCAAAAGGAGATCCTAGTGAAGAAAAACAGGCCTCCACCTACTCCCCACTGTCTCACGCCAAGCAGGTAATTATAAGTTCATTTAAGAAGTGACATGAAATGTCACCCATCCGCCAGCTCAGAAATGTGCATTGCAACGAGGCACTACAAAAACTAGCTTAACACTAAAACTGTAAAACACTAAAAAAAAATTGTGGTAAACCCTAGCCATGATCCAAGTAGTATGTAAATGTCTATGTGAAGGAAACATAAAATGCAATGTTAATGCAACTTTGTTCTAAAAATTATGATTTATTGGTAATAAATCATGACACACAAGGAAAGAGATAAATCCCTTGAGAAATCGTGATTTGTTTTTTGGCAATAAATCGGCGATTTTCGATGATAAAACACGTGAAAATTGCCAAAAACCACCTTGAAATTAGTGGGAAAAGACCAGGCAGAGTATAAAACATCCATACCAAAAAAAAGGTCATTTCAAAGAGTTTTTCAGCAATTTTTTCCTCTGTGAATTGATGTGATTTTTGCCCCCGCATTTTCCTAGGGTTTTATGTAGATTGCAGAGCACTCACAGTCACAACACACAAAAGTCTAAAGTTTAAACTAAAGAATCTTGTGTTATTACATTTAACAAGGTGCTCTAGTGCTAAAGAATACCATAATTGGCTGCCAACACTTGTGGCATTCTATACATTCATTTCTCGTGTCATTTAACAATGTTTTACATTTAATTTAAGTTTATAATATGAATTTAAATTTTTTTTAGAGTAGCAACAAAGTTGCCAAGAAATTGTCCATTTCAAATTTATGAGTCAATTTTTTTCCGCCCGATTAATTGTTGATAAAGATAGCTCAAGTAGAATTTCCCCGACACAATCCCTAAGAATCTAAACGTCTAAGAGCCATGATCAAGTACAAAAGTTAACAATGTCCATAAAAATGCTTTCAAGTCCCATCGAAAATGTTCCAAAAGACACATTAATGTCAAATACAACTTAACACAAAACCCCTCCAATATGGATTCTAAGCCTAATGGTAATCTATGATTGATGGTTCATTTCCCGTCCATTGTCTATAAGGAATGCAATATAGAAAAGAAAGATAAGTTTATAAAAAAAAACATGGTGGAGTCGAGAGCAAATACACAATGTAAATAAAACTAATAATCTAAATATCTAACAAGCCATGGTCTAGTCGCATCACAATACAATTGACATGATGTTGACTTGAGTTTGACCCTGATAGGGCATGCTCTTGTAGACAAATCAATCCAGGCCATAGAAAACTGATCTAATGTGTCAATATAACAGAAAAGTAAGCAAAACCTCAAATATGATAACAATTCAAGAATATGCAATCCTGTAATAAAAAATATATATATATATTTTAAATTTTCTGTGTAGTTCCCAACGCTAAGACAAGCAGCTACTCTCCTGGCATTCCGTGTTGAGAAGAGGTAATCCAAGTGTGAAGGTGGATTCGTGAGCAGAGTGAAGTGACAGAGATAGGCGGCAACGGAACAGGAGGCGGTACGAAACGGCTTCAACAAAAACGGAAAAGTAGCCCTCGCAATAAAAACGCCTACGACCTAAATATAAGATAGTATTTTTCCTCTGGGGCGTGATTTTTGTCAAGTCCAAAATTTTATTTAATTTTTATTTATTTAGAGTAGCCTAATATTTTTATTTCATTTTATTTAGAGTAGCCTAATATTTCTATTTGTATTTTATTTTTTTAGAATAGCCCAATTTTTTTTTTAAGTAATATATTATTACGCCGAACTGTTCTATGTTAGAAAGCCTGGCCCTTTCTGACAAGCGACAAAGGCATCAACGAGTGAAAAAATTTGGTCGACGAAATACGGACTTATATTTTCCGTTCACGTGGTGTGGAACAGTTGCGTAGGAGTGGTGGGTGTCTGAGAACTGTAAGCATGGCCTGTCAAAAGATAGGACAAGTAGACGTATGGTCGCCCCTGCTCTGTGGCAGTGTATGGAATTGACCCCCCAAAAAGTTTGTTCTACAGGGCTTTGCTTGTGGTTTGCATGCGAATTGATGGAAAAGCTCGTGTTTTGGTTAGGATCACTCCTGCCCTGTGATCTGTGGATCGATTCGCTTTGTCATGGAGATTCATGCACAATTTCGTGGAAGCCCAGGTAATTTTGTTAGTTTCTTTGATGGAGGAGGGAATCTTAGCCTTATTTTTTTTAATGGAAATTATGTTTTTTTTTCTCGGATTTCTGTGATTTTGGATAACCACACAGTCAGTCGTCTTGACCATAAATACTTTTTGCCTATTGATTTAATATCGTCGGATGAGAAAATACTCAAGGTTTTAAACTTGTTGGGGTTGTATCTACAAAAAGATAAGCATATACACTGGCTCATTCCTACATTGCTAAGCTTAACATCCGTAGTTCTGGGGCTTTGCTCCACACTGAGGAGGTGTGTTTATAGTGGTATTAATATGCTCTCCCAAGGCACCGTACATTTTCTGTGTGACCACCTGAATGATTTCTCATGGAGAAGGCAGGCGTATTCTTTGGGGAACTGGATAGACAACTTGAAGCCCAACAACGACCTGTAGTCGAAGGTTGTGCGCGGCGACATTAGGGCACTCATTGCTGGAGGTGCAAGAGTCGATAATGGCAAAAAACATTATGATAATGCTTTCCACGGTGCAATCAGATTGCCCGATAACGATGAAGCAACTTTAAATGACATTGAGTTTAAGTTTAACCAGGGGGGGAACGGAGTAAACATTTCCTTTGACTGCAGTACATTTAGTATATATTGTGCATTTCACAGTGCAAATGGTTCATTAGAGGAGGGTGCCCAAATTAATGGAAAATGTTTATTAGAGGCGGGTAAAGTTGCATCCATTGATGTTGACTGTAACAGTGAGGAGGCTAAGAAGCTTTTCAAATTTGCTTATCATATGGCTCACAGTTAGTCAGATTTGCTGAGGAGATATGATCCCAACACCAAAACAGTGCAGGTCCGACGATTCAGGGAGTCAGTCATCGCGTATGTAAGAAGCGGGTATCCGCCTCTGTATGCATTGGATTTGAAGAATGTAGTTGTCAGCTGAATTGACGTTGAAATTCTCACTCTCTTTTCATGTTGCATAACCTACCCTTTTTTTTATTAAACAACCAAATGAAAATGCATTAAAAGAAAAACTTTTTTTACGTTCTTTCCTTCCAATTTAGGTCAATTTAATATAATATTTCTTTTATCTTCTAAGCGAATTTGTATTATGATTCCATTAAATAGAACAAGGTTTAGGTTTATCACTTGAAAGCAAGCTTGGAAATTAACAGGTTGTAGGCCTTTTTTTTGTGATTTTAACCGTATATTAGAGGTGATTTTTTTTTATAACCTTACACATAATACTTATTTATTCATATATATATATATATGAATAGATTGTAAATATATCTGTAAAAATTTCTGGAATATACAGTCGCCTGAAAGAGTTGGAGAATTTTGATTTGAAAGACACATAATTTGAATGAGATTCAATTAAATAGAATATGTGCTTGTGTATACTTAAGGTTGGTACTTTAATTGCTTGAGTTCTTTTTAATGACGTAAGTTACATTTTGCAAAATAAAAATATAAAAAAAAATCAATATGATTTAGTTTATTTATTTTTAATATTTAATTAATCAATGAATAAAATATAGAATTTAGAAAAAAATTGATATATAATTTTGTTAATATAATATAGGTATTTTTTATAATATGTTTGTTTCTTTTATTAACATTATATTTGTTTAGAAACCAACCATTATATAGATATCGGCATTTCCCATAATATACTAGAGGTTATATACAATTGATTATATCTATATCGAAACCTCCCTTTAACTAAACAGCCACGATTAGAGGGCATCCAATCCATCAAAGTCACCCTGGAAATGATCCTAGCCTTATTTATTTGACTCAAAATGAACCCTTAAAATATGTATATTTAATATTTAAAAATTTAAACTTACAATTTAAATGTAGAAGAATGATGAGAAAATTTATATTATATAATAAAGATTTTAATGTTTTTAACATTATATTAATGAATATTTAAGGTAATCATCTTTATTTAAGGTAATCATCTTAAAATAATTTATTAAACAGACAAAAATCTAAAACAATAATTGAAACCTGAATTTAATATAGACATTATACTAGCAATCACATGTATACAATGCAATGTGAACGCCGAATGGTATAAGTTACCTATTTGTTTTTTTGGGATTCGATAAATGTGGGAGGGGACCCATGTTGCAGAATGGAGTACCTTCGTTGTGAAAAGTGTAAAGAACACATTTTGTACGTGTGGCTGCAAAGTGGAGAGTGACTAGTGACCAAACAAAGCAAGACTTCCAATGCCATATTCACTTCAAGCAAACAAGTTTTTATTATTGTACATGATACTTGAAAAAAAAAAATTGTGAAGCTTCTGAACGTTTTGTAAGGCAAGATGAGAATGTCAAAGTTCATTATATTCAACCTATTAATTAAATAAGTCCAAACAATGATTGATTTGTTGCTAGCCACAATTTCAAATTTCTTTCAGTTTTTATTCGCTTAGTATTGTCAATATAATAACTATGAAAATGGTACATTTCTTAGAATGATAATTATATAAAAAATTCACTGATATTATAAGAAAAATTAACTTTATGTTTCTTATAATGGTTGAGTTAGAATGATGATAATGGTTATTAAGAAGAACCAGACTTTGATTGGTGCCACGTTTTATCCACCTAAATTAATGAAATTTTGAAACCGTTTCTTCTTCGCCATTTTAAATATATACAGTGCTATCGATTTTAAGTTACGTTATTTAATACAATGAAGTGTAGTAGAGCACCATGAATCCCTGGAAAGGAACGAAGAATTCAAAAAACACATGTGTGGTATATTACAATCACATAAAAGAAACTACAAAATAATAGGGATTCAATGACAATCCATATGATATACAAATGAAATGAAGTGAAATAAAAACTTTGTAAAATCTATAAGGTTTAAAATAGTTTATGAGACAGTACAGCCAGATTTTTTTGATTTTCTTTTGTTAATTTTAAAAGAATGTCATTATAAGCATTGCATTTTGTAATAAAGTGTTTTTCTGATTCCATTGCCCCATATGAACAAAAGACAGAAAGTCTCTCTTTCCATTTTTCTTTACCATCTGCGAGTTTCGCATCTAAGAGGAGAATGAAAAATTTAGTTGTAATTATAAAGAATGAGTAATTTGTAAAAAATGTTTTTCGTCGCAGATGCTGCAACATTTATGGAAGATGTGGTGAATAATGCTGCCCTCTTCCACCTGCAAGTGTTGGCTTTGTTTATTCCAGAGGTGCACCGCATAATTTTCGCCCTCCATCTCCAACAACTTTGCCTTAATCCATTTTATCCGCACTTTGCCATCCCTCGGCTGCTGAAAATAATTGTGGATCCAAGTCCAGTCCACCTGATAAAAAGCCATGGGAGGCATCATCTGGAATCGGATTGTGTTCAAGTTTTCAAGATTCTGAACCATGCGGGTGACGAGATATTGGTGGATTCTGCTCCAAATTGATCATATGCTTCTAGAGAGGACGCTGATGGTGCTGCAAAGATCAAGGGATGCTTCCAGAAAAAGTAGTACAACATACTAAAGGTTGTTAAGTGTTTCAATTTCGCAATCAAATTACACACCCTCCTAAAGCAGGAAAGCAAGCAACCTCTTGTCAAAAATATCATTAGCTTAAGAATGTATCAAATGCAGACATGCCTGAAGTTGCTAAGGCTATTGCTGGAAACCTCACTTCTGACCCCATTTCTTCCACAAATCCCCAATTTTCTCCATCATGGCTTTCTTCTTCTTGGAGTTCGGCAAGGTATCGAAATCATCCTTCATGGGAGATAAGAATCTCATGTTAAGAACATCAGAATCTGATAACAGAGAGGTTGATCTTTCCACTACTTTACCATTAAGTTCCCTGTTGTGGGCAGCAGCTAAAATAGATGCAGCGGCATCGGCGACCTTCTTCCATTGTTCAGTCTGTATCTGCAGCCTCTTCATCTCTACTGCCTTCTCATGTCGGTGTTATTAAATTTTGATATCAAGTCCCAGGTCTTTGGGCCACTTGTGATACCACTGTCAAATAGTGTGGCATCCTGTCCAGACTTCCTTTTGAATTGTGACCCTTTAACTCAAATTATTATTTAAAAATAAATAAAATCCCTAAGACAATTCAATTCCAGCCTTGTTAGAAATGTTACTCCATTAAAGCAAAAGAGAATAATTCTGAAAACAATTTATCTCGCACAGTGAAATATAAAAATTCACAAAGAAACAGGTTTTTGGGCTGTTTTAGGCTTACTATAGATCTATGCCTATAAATTTTGATATCAAGTCCCAGGTGTTTGGGTTGCTTGTGATGCCACTATCATATAGTGTTGCTTCCTCTTTTTGTAAGATGATTAATGCCCTGTATAAAAAAAGAAACCATATAGCTTACTTACTCATCCAACCACACTTTTCTTCTCCCTTTTCAATTCCTCCTCTGCTTTCTCATATTGGATTTGCAATTTTTTGTTGAAGATATATTCAACCTTTATCACCTGATTTAGTTGCAACATAAGTGGGAAATTAAAAAACCGATGGAAAGATAAAAACTGTAGTAGATGACAAATTGAAATTATCTATCAATTCACCTTGTAAACATTTTTGGTGGACATCCTAAAACCAAAATGATTACTCCATACAAACACATGCCTATAATGCAAACTACTGCACCCAAAGCTCCATCAAATCAAATGCCTGGAAATGTGAATTTGAGATCACCAATAGACTCTATAAGCAACAATTTTCAATCTCTAGATTCTATATTTACATGATTATAATAGTGTGTAATGAACAATAATATAAGTCACCAATTTCGTTGAAAAATTTTGTCATACATTTTATTGATAAAAAACCAATTATAATTGCAAGAAATGTAAGCTTATCAACGTAGAAAACCACTAACTCTATAACGTGAAGCCAAAAAAAGTTTCTTGAATGGGTCGTGAATGGCCCAAAAGACTTTACATGCCATACAAGCACGTTATGTTCGATGAAATGAAGTTTGCAACAATAATAGTTGTACTTCCTTTTCATTGATTACACCCCCTATGCAAGTTCCTTCAAGAGCAAAACATTGGAGTGCTTTCAGTATCTAAAGTGCAACCCATTGCAAGCTTTTGGTGGACATTATGAACAACTTACATCTCTGCTTCTGAATACCTCCCTACTTTACAATCCGATATGTTATGAATAGATGTTGGCTAGTGATGGTTAATGTATTTGACTGTAAATGCACTAATTCTTTTATATGATTCATTTGTAATGTTGTATTACCTGCCAATATTAGAACGCTTATGCATGATCTTTATGTTTTCATTTACAATATATGATGCATAAGTAATTATCATAATGAATTCTATATCTAGAATTTGTCTTAGCACCCATGAATGGCTCCATCGAATCAACAGCGAACAAAGAGGCCGTTATATGAATGGCATATGGACAGGTCAAAGGCGCAATCCGAGGCAGCGTTTGAGGAGCAGTGATTGAAGGAGGCGTGGAAGGCAGCCGTGGCAAGAAAGAAGCAACCGAGGCAGAGAAGAAGCCAAAACGACTTGGCCAAGGCGTCAAATCTGTCATGCAGGGAATAAAAACGCCCAAAATAGACGCAAAACCCTGAAGAAAAATCACGCTCAGCTTGCAAAAATGAAACCACGGCACAAACCAATAAAGACCATGCTTCTTTTCTTCGTGGTCATCACCCTGTCACATGCGCATTCAGAAAGAGCTTTAGCCTCTTTGAAGAGAACGCATGTATGAAAAAATCAACAATAATTTGTCTATGTCTGGCGTAAAATAAAGATTATAACAAGACAATAAATAAAACTTTTCAATTCTTGCAACATTCATTTTGGGAACAAGAACAGACATTTGTTATGCCCTTTGATACCAATCAACCAACAGGTAAGCTTTAAGAAAGCATCATTATTTGAACATTCAAAATTGTACGCCTGTCTCAAATTTCAATATATCCTACCTCCAGGAGAATAAAACATTCCCATGATGCTAACTATGTTTCTAAGACAACCATATGCAATCTACCATCCAAATCTTTAGCAAGGTGTAACAAAGAAAATCAATTAACATCGTGGAGGCACGTGCTTTAACAGAGTTCATCAAAAGGAATATGGACACGGGAGCAAAACAATGTCACTTGTTAATCCAATCCAGCTTGGAACACACTTATAATAATATATTGTACTGGTGAGATCTTTCATGGGATTGAACCCTTCAATGGAGCTCCCTGAGTAGATCAGGACACAGACATCTGTTTTGCAAGAGGATATTACAACTTTTTGAGCTTACCCGTAAATGAAAAGAAATCTATAAAAACATATGCCTTGAACACGAAAAGTGTAGAATTACTCAAAACCATTACATTGGAAGTATATATGAAAAAACAATTTTGCAGATAATGTTGCTTTCTGCTAAAGGTTTGTAAACTAACAAATACATAGGAAAATTCCAGAGCAAAGTAAAAACACGAGCAGGCATAAAAAGAACATACTTAAAATATTGTCAATGTTCATGACAAAGAACTTAAAAAGGTAATCATGATCATGAGAGATGGACTCTTGTGAACCACTACTCATGAAATATGGATGAATGTAGATTGACTCAAAACTACACAGTTGAATCCCAAAAAATCATCACACAATACAAAAGACCAATTTTAAAAGATTGTCAAATTTGGGAATAACTTCCTAAAACAGATTTCTAAAGATAATGATGAAAACCATATAATCAGTTTGTAAGCAAACAAATACATGGGAAGACTCCAAAGCAACGCTGAAACAAGAGCACGCATACAAAGAACATTTTTAAGAGATTGTCAAACTTGGGACTCATCTGAAAAATGATTTTGAAAGATACAGATGAAAACCATAGAATCAATTGGTTGTAAAATTCCTTAAAGTTCAACCTGAGTTACTTCATAAGAAAAATAGCATAAGAAAAATACAGGCTGCCAATGAATATGCTAGCTAAGCATCTCTGACTCATGAATAGTTCAACAGGGCTATCTGATATAAACTATAATTATTCTCAACCCTACAAAAGCTAGCAAAATGAGTAGAAACTTCAACAGTTCTTCACTAAACAAATATATCATCAGTCCTTTTCCAACTACTATACTGTCATATGGTACGAAATCTAATCATAAGGAAACTATGGCAGGTAGGCTACATAGGAAAAGATTTGAGGAATTAATCCAATAGCAATGCAAGAAAGCTCCATAAAAACCATGGGTCTGCTTAAGCCAGTTCTTTCTTTTCTACAAACTGGCAAAAAGGCATCTATGCAGACAAGAGGATAGAAATTCTTTATGAACAATGCCTGAGAAATACCTAAATACCAGAAAGCAAAAAGATTGCTAAAATGGCTAAAATCTCCTCAGTAATAAGCCATGTCAGTAGTCAAACAGGATGGCAGCATGTGCTCGTTCAAAGGCTGGTCAGGAAGGCAGCTAAAAAGGCTTTTCAAAGGATGTTATCTAGGGATCCAGCTTTAACCTAGCATGGTGAAGAGAGCCTTTCTAGTTTCTAGAATAACTTGTGCAGGCAGTGTTTGAACATATAACTCACACGCTGTAAGAAGTATAATTAAACATCACTTGGAAAAAATGTTCGTCACAGAGAAAAAAATACTACATGGTACACTAGTTACTCACAGTGCCAAGTAGGCACACATCCCATTGATTTTGGTGACATTCCAAACGTTTCAGGGACTTGAGGTCTTGGAGGGGACATGCCTCTTTTCTTAGTTTTTTTTTTTCCAAATGTCAGATGCTTTTAACTTTTAAAAAGCTGTTATTTTTACCAAAAACATGGAACCCTAATCCTGAATATACCCAACAAACTTTAAATAAAGTTTAAACGCCTGAACTTAATTCAATAAAGATATTTAAATATAAATTTTTATGTATTATAATTTATTGTAATAGCTGCCCCCAAAATTTCAGTAATTTTTTGCAGTCCCAGGAACACTTGAATTTCATTCTATAAAGATAAAATATTCAAATATAAATTTCAATGTATTATTGTAATAGCTGTCCACAAAATCTGGGTAATTTTTTTGCCGTCCAAGAAACCTGATCCCTCCATACCAGTGTTTCCCCATCCCTGAGAGTTAGGCAACTATGGTTATTCAGGGAAATCCACTGAATATGTAGCTAATTATCAAATAGTTTAACATGGAATCATCATGAGGGACCCAAGCATTCGATGGATTAATCCTAATCTACACAGATCAGAAACTATGCAACACGTTGCGAACTAAAACAGTACATCTGAAATGAATCACAATGAATATAAAACAGTACACAGTGCACGGGAAAAACCCCCAAGACACCACGCCTAGCAAGTAGGGAAAAAGGCGCCTAAAAAAGACAGCAAAAACCCTGAGAATCACCGCGCCCAGAATGCAAAACAGAAAACCGAATGCACAGGTCCGCAGGACTGTAGAAGAATAAGCCCAGGCGCATTTGAATGTGGCCACAAAAAGCAGATCAAGGTGTGAAAAGACATGCCGATAGATGCAGGCCCAGGCACAAGAAAGCAGCCCCAAAATTGCAGACCATGGCGCATAAAAAAACCGTTGAAAATAGTTCGAAAATGTAAAAACGTCCAGACGGCCGTCAAATTTAACATCTTTGTAGAAACGTCCGGAGGTACTTTACCATAGGGGGAACGCCTTCGGCGTAATTAAACTTAATAATAGGACTAATATATAATCAAATATTTTTAAAAAAGAGTGCTCTCCCATATTCTTAAAACTTAAGACAGGGGAGGATGATAGGAACTGGAATAATATATTTGTTGTACCCTGTCCCTGCCAAATTAAATGAAGGTATTCGAACTGCGGCCTTGCTCTTTATTATGAAAATTGATCTATAATGGATTCTTTCTAATTTGAGTAAAACTACCACTGATGTATCTATATTCTATTAAAGAAAACAATATGAGCTTCGTCTGGCATCGTTTTAAAGTTAAACTATATTTAAGTATTTCTTATCTCGGAAAATTTCAGAATCAATGCTTATTTAGACAGCTTTTGACATTTTATTGATGACATGCAACTTTGGTGACTACAGTTAATGTGATTTGATTTCAGCTTTCACAGATTTTAGCTTTTGTATTGTATTTGTTTATTTTGAGGTGGCTCTGCTTTCTTTTTGTTGATATTGGAAATGCCAATTCGGTTTACCTTCTTCGGTATTCGAAAAACCCGAGGAGACTCGGGACTATGTTGGCCTTTCATTTTCTGTGGAGATGGAAAGCTTGAGTTTCCAAGTGATTTATTTAGGTGAAGGAAAGTTATCTGAGCGATTACATTATTCTTTGGTGTTTGCAGGGTTTTTGCGCTGAGATTGACCTTGGAACAATGAAATTATGCCAGGTCTGTGTGTGAAGAGGGCGTATTTTTCATTCGGTATGCATGCTGGGCAGAGAATGGTTCATTTACGAAAATATCTGATTCAGGCATATGATCAATAATTTTTTGTGGCAAATTTTGTTAAAGTTAATGTTACTTTACAGTGAAAAAAGTGTATAAAGATGTCGAAATCACCTGGGTTACTAAAAAATAGAGAGTATGATTTTGCTGGGATCAGCAAACCTTCAACAATCTTTCCTGACTCAAAATTCTTCCGAGAGGACAAAGGAAGTTTTACTCAGAATTTTGATTGATGTATGTTAGAAAATATATGTTGATAAAGTGGTTGTTATTCTAAATTTAGCTGCTAATCTAAGCTCAAGTTTTAAATGTTTTTTTTAATCCAAAAAATTCTGATCTTATTCCAGGAATTGATTGACCTCTTGGATATATAAACGTTCGGCAAGAATGAGGGCTTTCATGTCTGCAGAGCCATATAAATGTTTTTGACTGTTTTAATAATTGAATGTTCTTTGAAGCACCTATTGTTGAAGCTTCACGTGGCTTGAAGATCTTATTGTTAGCACTTTGTCAGTTGGCAATGAAAGTACTTTCAAATAGAAAAACCTACTCCGATACACTGATTTTTGACTCCGTATTTAGAATGCAAATTCACAAGAATAAAAAAAATACATTATACCCATTCTTTCCAGTTTATTTGAATTTATAATTTAAACATGTTTAGGTTTAATACGGGGAAAGGTCTATTTTGTATTTTATATTTTTTTCAAACTTAATTATGCCAAAAGGCTTTGTCACGTTTGCGCAGAGGCGAAGATTTAGGGACTCAAATCCTTTTTTATAATTTCTCACTTGTCAGTATAACCTTATTTTAAAAATTAATACTATATCTCAACATTTGAACAATTTTATTTCTAAGTTTTGTTTGATTATATGATACTTTGTATCGAAGGAAAAAGAGCATTTTTAATTTTTTCTTCAGTATAGTTATTCATCTATTTTTTAATCTGGCAGGTCCCAAAAGTTTGTTCTCCCTTTTGTTGCAGTATTTTGTAGTTTGTTGTGCCCCTTAATTGGTTGTTTCCATGTAAGTGTGGCTCTGAACCACTATCTCTTTGTTTATTGTCGAAGCATGTTGTTTTTTCTCTGCTGTAGATAGTTTACATGCATTTGAAGACGATTCATCCAAATGAACCATTCCAGATATAAACCATGCCCTTTCCTTCGAAAGAATTGTTGATTTACAAATAATAATGACTATAAAGAAACAAATCTTTTTTGTTTCACCCCCAGTTACCTCCCTCGGCTTTCAATATTAGAGCACTTTCACCCTGACGTTTACTTACAGTGACTAATTTTTTTTATTTCTTTTAGTTGATTAAATGCAGTTATCTCAATCCCACTCACTGTCCTTCAAGAAATAGAAAATTCTAACAAAAACGATTGAACAAACATACATTTGACCTGAAATGATCAAACAATACAAAAGAGTTACTTGAAAGACCTTAAATAAATATGGGCCCTTCACGTCCACCAGTTCACGCCCATGGCCATATCAATGACATTGCCTATGCACTATGCCAACTAGATGGAAACAAACATGAGAGAATGACATCACCTTCAATTCTTCAATGTGTAATAGAAATATCATATAAATGAGCTCTTCTAAAAGTAGTTGTGCCCTAGTACGAAAAGGTTGACCTCATCAAGGATTACAACCCTTCGAGGGTCTTTTATTGGCATGGAAGCCATATAACATCTAGCGAAGCAAGAAACTACATATTCTATCCAACTGACCTGCATGACCCCCATAGGGCGAATTGCCATGTATGATATTGGTTTATAAAAGGATATCTTGCGCAGGGACGTGTTGGTCATCAATGACAAAGAAGATGTTTTGTCTATCTTTTTATTTTGGTTGTGTTTCGTATTTTCCCCAAAGTATCTCTCTATGAGCCTTTGCGACGATCACCAATGGAGTAATAGTGGTTTGTGCAACAAGAAATGATAAGGCCATTGCGTGCAACTATCTTTAACATTGTACCCTGAACTTTTAATTATGGCAAGGGAATTGTTAACATGAATTATGTTGCCACCTTAAAGCTAGACAATGAAAATATCATTTTTATGGCATCTCCTTCCTTCCTTAATGAAGGGAACACCTTTACAAGAATATCCCAAGCCTTGCTCCTTTACCAATCTGGGGACCCTGTGTGCACAGAAAAGAGGGAGCTTGTTTGTTGTAGGGTGAAAATCATTTATTCTAAATTGTATTTTTAATGTTCTATTTTGGAAGATAGATTGCACGTTCTTTTTTTCTAACTATTGAATATTATACCTTACCGCAGTGAGTGTCGATGACAAATTGTGAGAAATAAAGTAATCGTTCCCTATCTACAATGAACATATATAATTCAAAGCTTATTTATTGTTGCCTTTCCATTTAGTTAGGTTTCTGATTTTTTTTACTTGCTTTATAATTCCAAATGTATCCATTCAATTGTTTCAATTGTTTAGGTCTGGATTTAGTTGTTTTGTTGGAATTGATTTTTGAGATTTGTTAAAATTGAATTTTGAAAAAAAAATTAATGTTTTTTTCACATTTGAACTATAATTTAAATTTTAATATTATTAATAAATTGCATTTTTTATTAACTAATAATTCCATGACTATAATTTGCAAGACATGAACTGCTTAGATCTAGACTAAACACATTAGATATTAAATTAAGAAAAAAAACAACCTCTTATCACCTTTGCAATGCACATTACAATTTGATGGTTTTATTAGTTCAAAAACCACTTTCTATGGTTTGCTTCACCTACATTCTCCTCATGTGTAAATACTACGTCCTTCATGGCTACAAATAAACCCTATTATTTTCACTTGTAGCTACATAGAAACCCATATACTAATTTCGTATGAAACCACACTTGCAATTATGTATTGAACCCTTTTTGCATTTGTGTATAAGGTACAACGCATAACATATATTATTTGGCTATGAATAATCTTAACCGAGGAATAGGTGTGGGACATGCAAGCATTTTATTCTCGTCTTTTTGTTTAAAAAATCCCTCTTTCAAATGACAAATAAAATACATCTTTTTCTCACACGGCCAAATGCTAAAGTGTCTCAATTGTAAATGATTGTTCTAGCATCACATATTTACCTACAAATACTTATGCTTGAAACTGAAAATATACGATTATTGGGTTTTCCAATTGTTTTACAATTTCATCCATTTAAACGCAAATTGCATTCATGTGGATAATACATGAGACAAAGAGATTAAAAACTGAATCGCATAATACATTGGTATTTTTAACCTACTATTCATGTGTGTTTCTTCCTTCAGCATTCCTTTTACACATCCTTTTCATTTGATATGAAGGGTGTAATGCCAGTTATCAGGTTGCAATCTCAGTGGAGTCTCGCTCAATTGCTAACATCTTCTTGGCCAAAAACACATTTAACCATCCTTCACATTTGTATCCATAATTCACCTTCATTTTCTACACCTAGAAGTTTCACTTCTTTGATTGATCCCTTTCGGCGTTCACATCGTACATTTCACGTAAGATTGCTAGTTAATATTAGCAATTGTGTGTGGATGGTGCAATAGAAACGCCAAAGGGGATGCATTCAAAAACTTAAATATGAAGGACTGAAATATTGGTGAGGAGAAATTGTTGGGTGAAACGTATGTGTAGTTTTGCTTGAAATATTAGAGGGGAGAAATTGTTGGGGGAAACATATGTGTCACTCTTCTTTCTTCCAAGAAGGCACATATGAAAAATGTGTTATTTATGTCAATTGTTTAAAGGAGAAAGGGGTTATGGTGTGCAAATCATTGAGGTAACATACTTCGAAGATATCTTGAAAAGCAAGGCCCTATCTATCAATACTCGTAATTTTAATAGTTGTTTTTTACAATTTCATCCCTTGTGTTTTTTGCAATTTTAAAGGAGTTTGATTCCGCATGCCGAAGGAAATTTTAGAGAGAGGCACACGTGGAGGGGACTTGACATTCCATGTCGATTTGTTCTAGTACTCGAATTCGATAACAACAAAATAAGGTTGGACGGGTGATTTTGCACCATCTTTTCAAGCCATTCTCTATGCTCGCAGAGGCAAAAATAGATATTAGCCTGTAATGTTCCCATTCCTACCTCCATGGTCTAGCGACTGGTTTTCCGTTTTAGCCTTGGTCATACCCAAGGGGCTAGCGGCGTAGATGGTTGTTGGGTATGGTTTTCACCTACATTTCACTTATATGTTATGTTTTGGCGTTATGCATTACTTTATGATGAATTAAGTGAAAAAGGTGGGGTAATGTTCTATTTCTTCGTTGGGGTCACTTAAGTGGACCTTTTTTTTGCCTAGGAGAAATAAAGTCACTTTAAGTGACAATTAAACATGGCATATCTCCAAGGGGGTCAAATTAGGGTTTTATGGGTACTTTTATGATGGAAAAAGTTATAAAAGGTGGTGTTTGGGAGGAAAAAGGATATGGGATCATTTTTCCATCTTATGTTGGAGCTTTCAGCTTGCTTTCCTTGCTTGTGGAGGTGAAATTTCTCATGAGCCCTAGCTTCAGTAGTGAAAGATATACCCCTAGCTAGTAGAGAACTCTTCAGTGGTGAAAGATCTAGCCCTAGTTTGCTATTGTGGAGTTTATTCAGACCGAGTTGTCAGATTCAGAGTTTCAGAGGCTTGTTGATCCAATTTCAAGTCCAGAAAGAGAAGACAACCATATTCAGTAAGAAAGATCATCTATTTTTTTAGTGGAAACTTCTTGTTATTACATTTCATT
Organism: Taxus chinensis; assembly: GCA_019776745.2. NCBI lineage: Eukaryota > Viridiplantae > Streptophyta > Pinopsida > Cupressales > Taxaceae > Taxus > Taxus chinensis. The sequence goes on along the minus strand of CM034148.1, from coordinate 291,057,939 downwards.
GCATGTTGATGCATGATACTTGTATGTCATTACATGTTGATGCATGTTACTTGCATGTTGTTGCATGTTAGTTTAATTGCAATAAAAGTGAAGATATTGGTTATTTTCTAATTTTATACCTGGCTGCCATAATTGTACTTTGCTATCATCTTTTTCTATATATTGATGTCATAAAAATTAGATTGTTATTTGTGAAAATTTGGCTGGAAATCTTAAATATAAAATAAATCCAGAAAAGGGATATTTTAGTGGTATCAAAGTGGTCTTTTCTGTAGCCTGTTGGGTAGTGTATGAAGGCTTATTCCAGGAAGAATACACCCAAGAAAGAAGGTCCAGACACAACGGATAAAGATGGAAGATCAAAGGAATAGCTGAATGAGGAGTTTATGAAGAAAATGTTTATAAATATGGTGAAACAATAAGATACTACAAACTTCTACTTGAGCCAACTCACAGAGAGATTATCATAGGGTGGCCTTGGGAATCATATGGTAAGAGGTGAAAATAGTAATTATGGGTTACGGACTCACAAAGATGAAAATGGTAGATCAGGGCAGTACACTCCTTCATCCCAAAACACATGGTTAAGCATGCATGAACCTGTTTTCCTGAAAGATTCGGAAGTGACACTGGTAGGGAAACAAGGGGATATTATTGATGGGGAGACTTGTTGGGAGAAGTATGAATCCTTGAGTGAAGGGTTCAAAGATAATATGCCTTTCCCAGAGTATTACAGGATGAAGATCAGTAGCCGGCCCAAGCGGGATCACTACCCTCGTGTTCCCGAGCTACAGAGGCGATTGGGGTAGATTTTAGTTCCACACTTCAATGGATCCAAGAAGTGTACCACAAAATCATGGATTTAGAAGTTAAAAAATTACTTTGACTTGAATCCCATGCGTGAAGAGGATGCAATAAAATTTGTAATCCTGCATCTTAAGGGAGATGCACATGATTGGTGGCATCATGGCCTTATCACACAAGGGCACACACATAATACCACTTATGTGGATTTTACAGAGAGACTGGTGGGTAGGTTTAGCAGGCGGGTTCCCGAAAAATTCTTCAGAGAGTTGACTCATTTGAGACAAACAAGATCCTTGGATGGGTACATTGCATATTTTTAGTGGTTGTCAGTGATGTTTACTGATGTTTCTGAGATGAGGCTGACTTCACTTTTTTTGGTAGGGCTGACAAATTAACTAGCAGGGTTTGTCAAGGCATTTGAGCCTTCTTCACTACACAATGCCATTAGGAGAGCCTAAGATTTGGAGTTAGCCACTCCGAGGCCGAAGTTTCCACCTCGAGTTCAGCAGAGAGGACCCCCATCTAGACCTAATGGTTTCTAGCTGAAGAGGTCACCACAAAGATAGGAGATGACTAGAAAGTCATTTATTTCACAAGAGCTTAGGGATGAGCTGAGGCAAAAGAAACTTTGTTTCGATTGTCATTCGCTGTGGGCCCCGAGACATGTTTGCACAAGAAAGGGCAGGGCCCAATTCATCGGGGTCTTTGAGGAGGAGAGAGAGAGAGAGAGAGAGAGAGAGAGAGAGAGAGAGAGAGAGAGAGAGAGTGATGGAGATGAGCAACTAGAGACCTAGGATATGGATGATGGAGATGAATATGCTTTGGATGATACTGATGAGCAGGAGGAGGAGGTTTTCCCTTAGGAGACTATAACCACTTTTTCTAGTACCCCGAGGTACAAGGCATTCAGAGTTAGGGGAGTTATGCAGGGGCAGCATGTTATGGTACTTATTAATAGTGGGGCTACCCACAACTTTATTGATGCATCCTTGGTTGAGAGACGTGGCCTATAGACAGAGGACTTTGAAGGCTTTAACTTTTGTGTAGCCAATGGTGAGTCTATGAGATGCACCCATAAAGTTCCAGAGTTGAGCATCACCATGGGGAACTACGCTGCTACTTATGACTTCTATATTGTCAGCATTGGAGAGACCAACGTAGTGTTGGGATTTCAATGGCTTCACTCCCTTGGTGAATTTCGTACTAACTTTCAGACGATGGAGCTGAAATTCAATTCCAAGGGTAGGAATGTGACCTTGAGGGGTTTATCTACAGGAGCACCTAGGGTAGTCACAACTAAGAGGATGGAGAGTATCTTTCGACACGATGAGGTGGCTTGGGTTGTTCATTGCTTTGTTTTAACCAAGAACACAGAAAGTGACCATCTAGAGTATCATGTGGATGTCCAAGGCCTATTAGACAAGCACAGTGTAATTTTTTAGGACATACCTCCAGGTGTACCACCAGACAAGGGGTTTGAGCACGTGATTGAGCTTGGGGACAATGAGTCAGTGGTTACTACTCCTTACCATCACCTCAAATGGTTTAAGGATGAGATTTAGAGGACTATACACAAGCTTCTAGACATGGGGCATATTAGACCTAGTTCTAGTCCTTTTGCTTCTTTAGTGGTGTTGGTGAAGAAGAAGGATGGAACCATGCGAATGTGCATAGATTACCATGTATTGAATAAGAAGACAATAAAAAATAAGTATCTTGTGCAACGCATTGATGAACTACTAGATGAGCTACATGGAGAAGTCTATTTTTCCAAAATAGACTTGTGATCTGGATATCACCAAATCAAGGTCAGAGAGGACGATGTGCATAAGACAGCTTTCAGGTGCCACTATGGCCACTTTGAGTTTTTGGTGATGTCATTTGGGCTGTCTAATGCACTAGCCACATTTCAATCTTGCATGAACTATGTTTTTAACTGCCATTTGCATAAGTTTGTATTGGTCTTCTTTGATGACATTTTGGTCTACAGTAGGACATTGGAGGATCACATTCAACATCTTGATGAGGTGTTGAGAATTTTGGAAGCTAATTCACTTTATGCAAAAGATTTTAAGTGTGAGTTTGGTATGGCAGAGCTGCTATATTTTGGCTATGTGATCAGAGGAGGCGAAGTCAAGGTGGATAGGGAGAAGATTTAGGTGGTTTTGGATTAGCTACCACCTAGGACTTTGACACACTTGAGGGGATTCTTGGGACTATGCACATATTATAGGAGGTTTTTGAAGAACTTCTCTCACTTTATTGCAGCCTTGACAAACTTGACTAAGAAGGGGGGTTTTGCTTGGTCAAATTCAACACAACAGGTTTTTGATCACCTTAAGGGGGTGATGAGTTCTTGTCCAGTTCTTACATTTCCAGATTTCACTCAACCATTTGTACTCGAGTGTGATGCATCAGGAGTGGGTTTTGGAGAAGTGCTCATGGAAGATAGGCATCCCATTGCCTATGAGACTCAGAAATTGAGTCCAGTAGAGAGAGGATTCTCAATTTACGACAAGGAGATATTGGCCATTATGCACACATTGGTCAAATTTAGACAATATTTAGTGGGCAGTAAATTTGTGGTTCATACAGATCACAATATCTTGTGGGTAAATAAGATACATGATTTTAATTTCGACATAGAATACAAGAAAGGTAAGAATAATGTGGTGGCTGATGCACTGTCTGGGAGACCTTGCTTTTATTCTATGATTTGCTTTATGTCAGAGATTTCAGCTAATTGGAAGGCTCATATACTTGTTGACTGCTCCAAAAATTAGTTTGCATGTGAGATTATGAATGGCATTATTCAGGATGATCGATACAGAGTTGTGGACGACCTCATCTACTACAAGGATAGAATTTTCCTTGTACCAGAGTAAAAAATGAAGGAGAAGTTACTTCGAGTAGTGTATGATACACCCTTGGCTAGACATCTAGGATATTTTAAGACATACTAGGTACATCAGAGAGAGATTCACATGGAAGGGGTTAAAGGACGATGTTCTTAACCATGTCAGGGAGTGTTTGCTTTGTCAACAAACCAAGGCAAAGCACTCTTTCCCAGTAGGGTTTCTACAACCTCTTCCTATTCTAGAACAGAAGTGGGAGAGTATATCCATGGATTTTATCACAGGTCTTCCCTTAGTGTATGGGCACGATTGCATATATGTGGTGGTTAATCGGTTGACTAAATATGCCCATTTCCTTTATATGCCTTTGGGGCATAAGGCAACACAAGTGGATACACCCTTGGCTGGACATCCAGGATATTTTAAGACATATAGGTACATCAGAGAGAGACTCGCATGGAAGGGGTTAAAGGAAGATGTCCTTAACCATGTCAGGGAGTGTTTGGTTTGTCAGCAAACCAAGGCAAAGCACTCTTTCCCAGCAGGGTTTCTACAACCTCTGCCTATTCTAGAACAGAAGTGGGAGAGTATATCCATGGATTTTATCACAGGTCTTCCCTCAGTGTATGGGCACGATTGCATATATGTGGTGGTTAATCGGTTGACTAAATATGCCCATTTCCTTTATATGCCTTTGGGGCATAAGGCAACACAAGTGGCTCAGAATTTTTTCACAGGTATTTTTAGGCATCATGGGTTGCCTAAGAGCATTGTCAGCGATAGGGATAAGATTTTCATGAGTACATTCTGGCAAGAGATCTTCAAGCTTGCAGATACGGAGCTGACACCTAGTACCAGCTATCATCCATAGACTGATAGGCAGACTGAGATAGTGAACAAGTGGATAGAGGGTTACTTGTGTCGCTATGTTGCAGGAAATTAGCGTGCATGGGTCAAATGGCTACATATGGGTGAATATTGTTACAATACCACCTACCAGATGAGTATTGGTATGACTACTTTTCGAGCATTATATGGTTATGAGGCATCCTCATTTGTAGACCCAGTATTATCATATAGCCAAGCTCCCAAAGCTCGTGATTAGGTACAGGAGAACCAGGACATTCTAAAGGCCCTCAAGGAGAACATACAGAAAGCGCAGAATCAGCAGAAAGGTATATGCAAACAGCCATAGACAGGCATAGAATTGAGAGATAATTCGAGGTTGGAGATTTGGTCTTCTTACGGTTGTAGCCATACAAACAATTCTCGCTCAAGAAGAGCGGTGCAGAGAAGCTAAAACCGCGATTATATGGGCCATACATGATAGTGTGCAAAGTTGGGGTAGTAAGCATTTGAGTTGGAGCTTCCAGAGCATAGTAAGATTCATAATGTCTTCCATGTTTTGTGCCTCAAAAGGGCACTTAGAACAACATATTGCGTCTTCCATAGATTTACCACCATTGGATTACGAGGGGACGCTGGTCTTAGAGCTAGAATCTATTATTGAAGATAAGACAAAGGAAGCTTCGGAACAGGGTAATCACAGAATATCTAGTGCGGTGGAAAGACTTACTACTAGAGGATGCCACTTGGGAGGAAGAGCAGATTTTACAACACCCTAATTTACGTTCGCCTGAGAACAAGCAGAATTTTGGGAAGGGTGGGCTGTAATGTCCCCATTCCTACCTCCACAGTCTAGCGACTAGTTTTCCGTCTTAGCCTTGGTCATACCCAAGTAGGCTATTTACCTTAGCTCATGGTTGTACCTAGGTACTGGTATTTCACCTTTATTGTCATTTATCCTCACCCACTTATGTGTTGTGCGATATGCATGTACTTTTTGATGACTTATTTGAGATAGGTAGGGGTAATGTTATATATCTAGTCATTAGGGTCACTTAACTGGACTTTCCTTTGATCTATGGTATTGAAATAAAGTCACTTTCCTTGATCTGATGGTATTAACATAGATCATTGATGTCTAAGTTCTCTCATAAATCTATGGACTTATGGGAACTAGTTCTTTGATGGACTAGTTTTTTCCAGGTGATGTTATGGCTTGATCTACGACATTGATCTGGGATCTTAGATTGTTATTCCTTACTTATATAAGCAAGGCCCATTCATCATTGTATTTCATTGAGTGTGGAGGTAATAATATATGCAGGATTGCTAGTTTCGGTTGTTTGCAAAGATTTACCCCTAGCTAGTAAAGCACACTTCAGGTGTGCAAGATCCAGCTTTCATCTGGTATTGCTATTGTGGTGTTTGATTCAGTATCTGTGTTCTTAGCTTCAGAGTTTCAAATCTGGCTTACTCATCTCCTTTTATAGCCTTGGTCATACCCAAGGGAAGACTAGCGGCGTAGATGGTCAGTTTGAGTATGGTTTTCACCTACATTTCACATATCAGTGTTATATTTCTGGTGTTATTACATGTACTTTATGATGACTTAAGTTGAAAATGTGGGGTAATGTTCTATTTCTTTGTTGGGGTCACTTAAGTGGACCTTTTTTTGGCCTATGAGAAATAAAGGTCACTTTAAGTGACGATTAAAACTAGATGACATATCTCTAAGGGGCTGTCGATATTAGGGTTTCTATGGGCACTTTTATGATTGGAAAATCATATTATAAAAGGTGAAAATTTGGGGAGGAAAAAATATCTAGAATCATTTTCTCATCTTATGTTGGAGCTTTCAGCTTGTTTTCCTTGCTTGTGGAGGTGAAATTCCATAGGAACCCTAGCTTCGGTAGTGAAAGATTTACCCCTAGCTAGTAGAGCACTCTTCAATTGTGAAAGATCCGGCCCTAGTTTGCTATTGTGGAGTTTATTTATATCAGAGTTGTTAGATTCCGAGTTTCAAAGGCTTGTTGATCCAGTTTCAAGTCCAGAAAGAGAAAGTCAACCATATTCAGTAAGAGAGATCATCTATTTTATCAGCGGAAACTTCTTGTTATTGCATGTTGATGCATGTTGACTTGCATGTTACTTGCATGTTACTTAAATTTTGTTACATGATAGTTTGATTGCAATAAAAGTGAAAATATGGTTATTTTCTGGTTTTATACATTGCTGCCATAACTATACTTTGCTGTCATATTTTTCTATATATTGTTGTCATAAAAATTAGATTGTTATTTCTGAAAATTTGGTTGGAAATCTTGAATGTAAAATAAATCCGGAAAAGGGATATTTCATAGCCATCATATTTTTTCTTGCGGATGTGTACTTGACACCACCTCCTCAACATTCTAGGTTCATAACACTATTATATACATAGTTTATGTATTGAACATAGTGCTTTCATCGCAGACATGCTTCTACATGTGTATATCACGAAGATGGATGGAATGATGTAGACAAGGCAATGATTAGAAATGATGTAACATCGTGGTCATCCAAAGCTTAATGGTGGAGAGGAAAATTGCCTTCGCAGGGCAAGCCTAAATTTGATTACAAAACATATTGTAGCAAGTTCAATGTTTCATCTACTTGAGCGCTAGCTCTTTTCCATTACGTCATGATATGGTCTTTGTTCCTTTCATAAAAGTAATGGAGGTTGTTAAAACAACTGATGAAATCCTATTCAACTTAGTAGAACTCCAACATCACTACAAATTACAAGAGCGACAACAAAGTCATGGAAGCGATGCTTATGTAGAGGGCTAGTGAACATTCAACAACTTTGAACTCCTATTTATATTACGAGGAGAGGTTTAGAGCCTTCTTAGAAGGTAAACATGGCGACCCATGCTAAAGGGCACAAGCCTCGAGTCGATTACATGACACATCGTGCCAGGATTGATGTTTCATATACTCGAGCTTTAGCTCCCTACCATTGTTGCATTCCATGATCTGTGCTTCTTTCACAATGACATCGCATTGGTTTCATACCAGCCTTAAAGGTGTGTTATTGGTACATTTATGGGTCACTTGAATGGATGTTTTCCTTGTGTCCATGTTGCTACACATGTCTGTCACTTAGTGTTTGGCTTCCTTTATAGGTTCGATCTTGCATTTTTTATTACAAACCTGGCTTGGCCTCATGCATCCTTGTTCATAAGAATACTTTGAAAAGTTTCTTCAAAATAGTAGAAAGGTATGCAAAGGAATTTGAAACTTGATCCTTGATCTAAAATACAACTTTCAATTGGGGGATGATGGGATAAAACATGCTTATATGGTAGAATGATATTTATAGATTAGGTGGTTAGGAAGTAGTTAAAAACTTGAATCATAAACGTAAAGGCAAAAATGAAGAGTAAATCCCTCCATGTGGCATCAACACAACCAAAGGAGTATTGATTCGGGAAAGATAATAGAAGGTGCATTCCAAGGTGGAAGGAGGGATGCAAGTCATGAACCTATGACTAGGTATATGAATATGAAAGTGTAACTTTTTTAACTTGTGGGATGTGAAGCTTATAGTAAAGGGCATGGGAGGTGTTAAGCTTCATGTGACACGATCTTGGCCACCAAAAAGATGATAATTCCTTTCACAAGTGATCCTACTTTGAATACTACAAGTTGAGTGCAATCTTCTTCCTCTATCAGTGCATGATAATTCAACAAACAAAAAATATCCTTTTCTATATTTTATTAATAGTGTATAGATAATATTGTAGACACTCAAATTTGGCAATTTACTCTTTGACACTATTGGTTTTAACAATCCATGCTTGTTAAGATAATCATACTTTATTTATTCCCACTTAGTACATCTTGAGGTCTCTTTTCTAGCTTGTTTAGTCATACATGTTGATATGCCGACAAATATTGAGAATCCAATGCATAAAACCCATAAACAAATCCCGACTGACAAGATGCAAACTTTGTTTTTCATGTTTCTCATCCATAGGAAAAACCGTACAGTTTAGTCAGAATTTTATAGTTAGTCTTGACCTTATTGTATGGTTTTGTACCTACATAGCCTTCATCTTTGCTCTCAGTATCACATACTTCAATGGGTCCATTACCCCCTATAAATCGACCTTTCTTTGACAATTTACCTTTGGAACCCTATATAAGCATGTATAGACTCTCTCATTTATAGACCTAGAAATCATATGACACTATTGATACACTCACTTCCCACTCTTGCAAAAGGCACCCAAGGCTCCTTAAATCTCATAAAAGCACATGCACACTCATTAGGGCAATAATCATTATAGGTCTGAAGCATCATATTAGGATAAAAAACCAGGTCATATCACTTGCAAGCACTCAAACATCCTTTCATTGAATATTTTAACAAGATCCAAAATCAACTTAAGAATTGTCAAAGAAGTTTCCAAATCATAATTACTTTCATTCAGATATCACATGTTAGGTAGGGAACGACATTTAGTTTGAGGCCTCTTCAAAGTAAAGCTAATGTTGGCAATGCATGGGGGTGCCCACAACCCAACTAATGTTTATTTTGGAGGGTCTCCCATGCATGGCTAGGGTTTGAGATCTTATTCAGAGTATTCAGAGGGCTTCACAACATGACCTATAATTAGGGTTTGATAGAAACATACATTTATAGGAAAGCATCACTCCCATAAAGTTTCAGACCCATAATCTAAGCAGGTCCAATACCATACAATAGAGTCAAAACTGCATGGATGGTCCTAGGAGAGTTGTGTGATCCTACCTTGGGTCAGTTTCCAATCACAGTTCCAGTAATGAAGCATTATCAAATTTAGATCTCTCAATTCCAATAGTCTGCACACCCAGAACTTCCCAAAATCATTTATGATGAACTAAGTGCACTCATTCCCTTGTGTTTTTAAGTTTGTAACATATTGTATAGGCATTTAATGCATTATTTTGATATTGTATGAATAATTTTGGAAGTTAATTAATCAAAATACCCCCCTGTATCCACCCTTACATCCTTAGCATCCTTAAGTCACTAAGAAATTAGATTACTCGATCTAAAAAGCGTGTAAACAAACATTGTTTTACATTTTAAGGGCAATATTGGAAAATTATTATCACATAAAAAATGTTTGACGGGCATAGGTGGTCGTCAAATTTAACATGTGCTTGGAGAAGATGCAATACAAGTGGGTGGGTTGATATATGTAAAAATGATGTGATCATTAAAAATGTATATTTAACATCCCATCTAAATATGGTATCTTTATCCCAACACACACTATAGGGCAATAAAGTTTTCTTTATTTTCATGAGCTAGTGAAACAATAGTTGACCAGTGTCATTCATGACCACTACAACCAACATTTTCTCCTCCTCATCCTTATCATCCGCTGTTGAAAATGGTTTTCAATGCCACATAGGGATGTTATCAGGAATTGATCATAATTAGGTAATTCCCTACTCTTTTCCAAGAAGAAAATGTTCTTTAGTAATTCCATCTCCTCTTTGATTGAGCAACATCAACTTTGAAATGGTTTGCCTCATTTTCATCATCCATTTACATCACCTCTTATTCTTTCAACTCCCTTAAGATCCATCCTTCATGTAGGAAGGAACATAGAGAAGAATCTCTATGCTACTCAACCCCAACTTTAACTTTCTATTACATCGATCTCCAGCCTTCTCCAGTTTGCATTAGTGGACAAATTTTGAATCTGAAAACAATAACAAATTATGATCCACTATTTGTGTGTATAAATATTGAGCTAAAATTAAACTTGCAATGCAATCCAATAATTCTCTCTTGGGTGTCATCTTCTTCATTTCTCTCCCTCGTGCATCAATGGAATTCATTCCTAATCACGAAAAAAAGTTTACAAGATATTAGAGAAAGACAAACATTAAAGTGAATGTGGATTAATTTCCCCTTTGAATGTAAATTTTGAGAACACTCCATTGACATGTGTAATGTGGTTTCAATAGAGAGGAAAACATGTAAGACATTGTGTGGAGCATAAGTAGATGCCACTTAAACATGAAGAAGCACTTCCAACATAGCTACACGTTGGCATGCATTTCAAAGCATAAGAAAATGTTGGCTCTCAACGATGAGAAAATTTCTTATTCTAAATCTCCCATTTGGACAAAGGTTGAGAGGATGTTGTCAAAGGTTGTTAAATTTGGATTTACATTTGTCGATGTATTTCCCTGAAAGTTTCCAAGGTATTTTCAACAAACCCATTATTGACATATCCCATAATCATTGTAATTCATGAGACCACATATCTTCAAAAGAAATTTCAAACAATTCAAATCCTTCCACATTTGGCCTTCGGTATAACGAAAGGTAGTGAAAAGGCCAAGCATATTTTTACCTATGAGTATAGTCAAGAACTCTGATCACTGACAGGGGGCGTCTAACTTTGTCCTCTTTTATGGCAATGTGGAACTGTTATTTTTCTCTATTATAAGATCAATGTAGGCTTTAATTGTTCTTTATGGTAAATGTCATGATTTGACTAGTTATATGCCTTTTTATTTTTTTTTAGGAATGTTAAGGTAGGCCTTAGAGGAGATCAATTGTAGGCAAGTAATAGATGTAGTCATAGACTATGTGTTATTTTCACTTTCTTCTTAGCGCTCAAGACACCATAGTGTTGTGTATTTCTTAATTATTTCCTTTGTCGAGGAATCTTTGTTGCCTTCCTTTATAACAAATGGAAACTTACAAAACATGTTTCATTTAAGCATTGTGGTTATATACATGGAGGGATGAGGGAACATTGATTCATCGACGACTAATCACATTTGAACCCTTCATTTCCTTATCATGCTTCAACCACAACAAGGGTCATTCCCATTTACATAACGCCTTCAATGTAATAAAATATTTTTTCATAGCTTTAATATAGAGTTAGTAGTCATTGATAAAATCTGGTACCTGACATGAAGGGTATTATTAAAGATATGAGGCTTTCACGATGCATAATATTTTTTCTGTGTGGTTTTAATGTTGTATTTTTGAGGTGATGTGGCCTCTCTCGAGGCCTTTTTAGCACAATGCATAATATTAAAGATGACCCTTTTAGAATTAATTTCATCAATTTTTTTTATTCAACATTTCAGATCTCGACATGAAATATACTTATGTTTTCTTGATGATGAATCTCATGTTAAGATTGGAATTTTTGAATAAAAAACTTTGACATGGTTGATCCCCCCAAAAGCATCATCTCTAAATAATCCATAACAGGACTGCAAAAATCTATTTTTGGAAAGTCCTAAAATTTCTATTTTTGGTAGTTTTCAGGGAAAGTTCTAAAAGCCTATTTCTGGTAGTTTTTAGCAGGTTTTGTATTTTGCATTTTTGAGGGTCTTCAAAGCATTTTTGGACTTAGCAAAATTTTGGGTAGGAGATTTATCAATTGGAGCCACAATCTAACTTTTTGCTTCACTGTTCTTTCCAATAGATCATCTAGTTTGCAAAACAGATCAACGGGTTAGGAGATATGGCCCGTCAAGGGACACTAAATAAAATAATAAGTGATAATAGGAAATACGAATGGATCTGGAACCCTTCATATTCTTTGTATAGCTTTAAATTTGTTGATTTTTGAATAAAGAGACAAATCTCTGGGCATACTTCTCTCTCATGGAGTTTGCCAATTTGTATTCACAATCAAATTTATTTTGTTTACTTCTCTTTCATTGTAGTTTGCATTGTCATAGCACATTAAACACCATTGTTAATGTGTTGTCCATCGGGTTGTACTTCAATCAAGATCACTAAAATAGTACTAATTCATCATTTTAAAAAATAAACTAACAATGAGGATAAAATTATATGTTACACCAATGCAATTTTTTTGGTTTGGGACCTACTTTTTTTTATTGGATGATTTGGGGAAAGGGCCTTCATCTATATAAAGTATTAGGAAATATTTTACAATAGAATACTTTGGTTAGGACATACCAGTCACAATAGTCAAAGATAGAAAACCAAATAACCAACTACTAAGTTAATAGTAGAGGGAACACCAAGTAATAACGTGATTACATAAAAACACAACATTAAAGGGAAGCTTTAAAAAAATTCAACTAAAAAATCACATATAATAGAGGTTTGTTGTGGTCAATAACAAGGACATCAAAATGCCAAACTAAAAATACTAGCTTCAAAAATGTTACAAAGAACCATATTATGTGGCAAGTGATATCAACAAGATGGTCATACAAATATGCCACCCCCATTTCCATAGTGACGTTGCTAAAAACATATGAAGACCATAGAATTTCTTATAGGCAAAGGAAACTCTAACACCAATAACCCATCAAGAACCATCAACTTTAGGACAACCCACTTAAGAATTGGTAAACCATTATTTTTAGTTGGACTACATCCCAATCACTCCCAATACTCTTATGACATTTAGGTATAGTTTTTGGGAGAAGGATCAAGGTAAGAGTAGTGTTGTTATCCATTAAGATTGAAAGGAACAATGATTTGAGGACCACACTTGTTTCTAAACCATACCTAGACCTATATTTAGAGAGAGGTGATGATGCAGGAACATCTTACTTTATAGGCAATCTTGTATCAACCAAAATTAGTTGAACTATTGGAGCTTGTTATGTTTGCATTTTGTTATTGCGAGAGTTATGCACAATTCCATCATGCAATGCCTATAAGTGCATGATACCATTGTGTAACGTCTATTTTGTTCCACAATGTAGTGGCATGCTCCATCACGTTGGGTCAATGTTCATAAGTTGCTAGGTCATCGAGAAATAATCAAGGTTTTCTCTAGACGCTAATTAAACTTGTAAATGTCTTATCATGTGCTAACAATGTATCTGATGTCATCTTGTGTGACTAGTGTCTCAATTGTATTCTTGATAATCACGTTAACCGTAATTTCAATTCACAAATACAAATAGTAATAAAAATAATAATAATCTGGTTAAAATAAATAATTTCTTTGAAATTAAAAAATGAAACAATAAATCTAACCATTGGAAAGGTTGGATTACTTTTTGATTACAAGAGAATTCCATCCCCTCTCATTATTTCATATTGGGTGGATGCATGAGAGGAGGCAAAATTGTTGGGAGTGTAGACACAAAATCTATGCACTTGGGTACATTTCTAGGTCCTAGAGCATACTAATATATACATGATTCCTAAGCAAGAAAATTAGTAATTGACAATGTATTTTGCGCCTTTTTCTTTGTCTCTTACACTTTTTATTGACCTTACACACCCTACAACCCTGTTGGTATTTCATTGATTTATATTTTATGGCCTCAGACACTGGTGCCTAGTTAGGACACTAGCGCCTAGGCGCTCCTATCCCTCCCAAGCACTCCTAACCCTCTCTATCTTTTTCTCACTCTTTTGAGTCTCTTTTACTTATTAAGAATCTTTTACACTTTTGGGTCGGCCTTCCAGTTGTCAAATACAAAATTCAAACAAGGGAATCATACATATACATAGTTATAGCTCTCAAATAAGGGGCCAAACAATAACATTATATATTATCACCTAAGCTTGCATCTAAAGGCATAAAGAGAATTATAAGGCATTCATCCAACACACTCACTCAAGGGACAAGGGTTGCATCACTCTGCATACACAACATAGGAGGGGAAGTTCATTTTATTCCATCACATGCATTCTATATATTTTCCACATTCTAGATCTATCCCGTTATCATTGTGCAACTTGCAAAAGGGAATCCTAGGGCATAATTACACACACTTACACATAGAACTACATGGAGTCTAAAATGTAGTGTAATGCTTGGTACTAAGCTCACTCTTTGGGTGACCGCCGGGGTCAGTCTGACTCCACATACTATATCTTTATTTTTAGGATTTAATGTGGTTTGTGTGTATTTGCACCCAGACATTTGTTTTGTAGGTTATAGGTACAATAGGAAACATTGAAGTGAGCCTAGAATGACAAACAGGGATCAACAATGAAATTCCTCATGCATAGAAAAGATTATAACCTAAGTATCTATGTAGACACTAGTGCCCAGATCTAGTCACTAGCGCCCGATCACTCTCGTCCTCCTTTGGACACTCATGTCCTACACAGTTATGAATTCTAGAACCTCTAGTGAGACCTAACAACACTCTTCTCATTATGTTTCAACAATTCCTCAGTCCATAACACTTCCTAATCACTCAAAAACTAGCTAAGTCATCTATCTCTCTCATTTTATGGTTTCATATTATTATATGATTGTTGCTTGTCTATTATTATACATTTATCATTAGTTATAGAAGTTACTCTAAAATTAAGATTTAATGCAATTTATATCAAATCATTTGGTGAGCCGCACTCGTGATTGGTCATTCAGATCCTTATTTGGCATATTACCCTTTCTTTCATGGCTCCTAAGGTTCCTCAAGTCTCTTTACATCTATTACTTCAAATGCACCCACCTTGCAAAGATGTTCTCCAAAAATACCTATACACTATGTACCTTATTAACAACATGTCACCCGCACTTTATTAAGTGCCATCTTTGATCGTCTCTCCGATGACCCTATTGATCATGATACCATAACCAACCAATCCATTTACAAGT
The DNA here is from genome assembly GCA_019776745.2 of Taxus chinensis. Classification (NCBI taxonomy): domain Eukaryota; kingdom Viridiplantae; phylum Streptophyta; class Pinopsida; order Cupressales; family Taxaceae; genus Taxus; species Taxus chinensis. Next base: position 291,042,812 of record CM034148.1, on the reverse strand, counting down.
CAATTCAAGCTTTACATTGTTTATTTCAAGATAAAATTCAATCTATGGAGACCACGATTACATTTCTCACAACTGAAATACAACATCTTAAGGATACTTCTCACGCCCATGCTAGTTCTTCTTCTACATTTCATCTTGATCCCATGTCTACTACATGTGCTCATACAAGTGAGATAAAATTCTTATTGCTACCAACACCTCTCAAGTTTGATCTAAATGTTAAGCAACATGATATTCTTCCCGAGCTCCTCAATTACAAGTTGATCAACTTGCCATCTACTCATTACTACCCTCCTTATCGACTTGCACGATAAAAAGCTCACCCATTTTGCAATTATCATAAACTCAATATCCATTATGAAAATTATTGCAATGCTTTAAAATGAATAATTAGGCACCTTAAGCATCAGGGTTTTATTTCATTTGTTGCACAACATTCAACTACATGCTCTTCTCCAAATGTTAAACCCCTTTGGGCACCTAAATCTGATCCTTCTATATCTAATGAACATCATGCCATAATTTTTAATGTTCCTTCTTTGGTAAGTCAAGAGATGCCTATCCAACTCAGTGTCATACCACCTTACAAAATATGTACCCCATCACCTCTTCCCATCAAGTCCTTTATATCGTTACCAATTCTAATCAAGCAACTACCTTTAAAAATAGTTACCCCATTACCTCCTCCTATCAGGCTCTCTACAACATTACCAATTCCAAATAAGAAACCACCAACCAAGCAAGACCAACCAATTCACCATGTGATATCTAACCTCTTTAAACTTCCTCTTGTTAACCCATAATATAACCCTGGTCCTACTCTTGCTTTTACCTCTCCTTGTGACAATAATATACTTTCTTATGATATCTTATAAACTCTATCACCATCGCAATATCTCTCATACATTGTCACATAGATATTCATCACTGGTGCACTTGAGGGGCATCACACGCTCTCCCCCCTTCCATCACTATTAGTTTTCTCTAGTGTCTAAAACTACACCTCATGCTCCACGTTTTATGTCTAATCTTTTTCAACACTCCTACACCTTCGGTACAAAATTTTTACCGTCATTACCCAATGACACACTCTTGTGCTATGAATCACACTCTATTGTTGAGGGTCCAATCCTTAAATGAACCTCACATCATACACACTTCATGATTTGCGCTTCATGAGACATCTTTTCTAGCATTTACTCGCACACAACACATTAATTTATTGATGACACAATCTTGATCTATGGTTCATTATTGATTGTTGAGGGGGAATTTATAAATGAACCTCATTTAATACACATCCATTATGGGTAAATTCTACTCCTATCATCTGCATACCTAACATATCACACCATTACAACTACACAACATGTACATATCTTGGTTGCATTTGCTCTTATTAGTCTATACTACTTACATGTGGCACTTTGCTTACTATGATAGCCGAATTCTTAGTATGTCATTATTATTTTCATACACACATGTGCGTTCACTTGGTAGCTTGAGGTGAATGTAGGACTTTTATAGATTCACACATGATGCATGATGCTCGACACAACTCCTTACCAGTCCCACCGAGGCTCCTAGGGGCATCTACCTTTGTTACTCTCATACTCTACACATCACAAGTTCTATTGTTATAACAGTCACTTATTCTTGTTGCTATCACTTAATTTTCACTGCTAAATACATGCTTTGACATATTATTTATCTTTCTAACATGTTAATGGGCTCTTCATGTGTAGCATTTTCCTTGCAGGATATATACAACTATGGTTATCTGTCACTTTTTGTTTGTTATTGTTTGCTAGTGTTTGTGGGATATGCCCTATGTATTACTTGTTCATTGTTTGTTTATGGATGCTTCGGCCCTAATTGTATTGTGACATTGTGAGTGATTTTCTATGTCTAAAACTTGATTTCCGTGGTCCATATTGTCTTCCTAGTTGCTTGTTACATTGTCTTCTATTGCTTGATAGCTCATTTTTACTAACTCTGGTTACTAGCCTACTATGTTTACATGTGCCTTGGTTTCTACCATACATATCCCCTACCCCTTGCAGGTACTCACTTTAGATATGCATATCATATTTAGGTCCTCTTATTTGGGCCGTAATTTCCTACACTTGTCGCATGCACCCCCAATGAGGGGGGCATTTATTGGGTGAAAAAAACACCCCTACAACAGCTTAGAGCTTCAGAACAACACAACATAATACAAAAATGACATAGGAACATAGTTATAGATTGTCTTAGAATCAAACTTGGTCCCAAAATACAAAGCATACACAAGTTCCTAGACCTGGACATTACCAGTGAGCACTTGTATCCCCCTTGGGTGCTAATGTCCTTAGGGAAAAGACAATAATTTTCTCACTCTAGTATGGTTTACAACAATTCTTATATCAGTTTTCCAGTAGCAGGCACTTTCCTGTAGGTACAAAATTTAATCTATCAGTCACATTTCAGTTACAATCGAAACAAATTAGAATAATTTGAATAATCAAATTTTTTTAGGGATGTACCATCTGCAGTGGTGCTTATTTGGGAAGCATCATGGAAGGAAAGAAAAGATAGAAATATATCCCCAAAACTCTTCTCTTGGTGTTAGATCGCCCAAAAAACTCACCTTTGGCGTGAGATCTCCCAAAAAACTTGTTCTCGATGTGAGATCGCCCAAAAACCTCACCATTCGGTAACAAATTCAACAACATCTCCAAGTAAATCAGGACAATTTTCTTTCTCATACCTCTTAAAAATCAAGTGCACACTTTCCTTTTACACACTTTTACACTCTTTACTTACTTATACATGTATTACTTTGATTTTTCATATACAAAAATTTGACTAATTTATCACTCTTCTTTTGCAGGCCCATCCTTAATACACAACAAGAAGTAGCTCACATCAGCAAACACAAGTTCAAGAAACACACTATTATGCATACACTTTACCCCTAGGGTCTACTTCTCTTTCTTAGTCTCCACGCTTAACTTTGTGATCACTTCACACTTCACTTGTCCACTCGGCACGCGACTGGTAACACTTTTCTCTACAAGATCATAAGGTACACATCTTCTACCTAATTTATGCTATCGAGTATTCTCTAAACATCATAAAGTGGGGGAAAATGTAGACACAAAATATATGCACTTGGGTACATTTCTAGGTCATAGAGAATACTAATATATAAATGCTTCCTATGCAAGAAAACTAGTAATAGACAATGTCTTTCAGACCTTTTGCTTTATCTCTTACAATTTTTATTGACCTTACACACCCTACGGCCCTATCAGAATTTAACTGATTTATATTTTATGGCCTCGAACACTAGCGCCCAGTTAGGACACTAGTGCCCAAGCACTCTTGTCCCTCCTGGGCACTCTTGACCCTCTTTATACTTTTCTGACTCATTTGGGTCTCTTTAACTTCTTGGGTATCTTTTACACTTCTAGGTTGGCCTTCCAGTTGTCAATTATGAAATTCAAACAAGGGAATTACACACACACACACACACACACACACACACACACAAACATAGTTATAGTTCTCAAATAAGGGGCCAAACACTATCATTATCTACTATCACCTAAGCTTGCATCCAAAGGAAAAAAGAACATTATAAGGAATTCATCTAGCAAACTCACTCAAGGGACAAGTGATGCATCACTCTGCATACATAACATAGGATGGGGATTTCATTTTATTCCATCACACACAATCTATACATTTTTTACATTCTAGATCTAGCCCGCTATCACTGTGCAACTTGCACAAGGGCATCATTACACACACAGAGAACTACATGGAGTTTGAAATATAGTGCAATACTTGGTACTAAGTTCACTCTTTGGGTGACCTTCAGGGTCAGTCCGAATCCACATACCACATCTTTATTTTTAGGATTTGATGTGGCTAATGGGTATGTGAAGCTAGACATTTGTTTTATAGCTTATATTTACAATTGGTGATATGAAAGTGAGATCAAAGTGACAAATATGGATCAACTAAGTATCTGGGTGGACACTAGCACCTAGATCCAGTCACTAGCACCTAGGGGCTCCCGTCCTCCTATGGGCACTCATGTTCTGCATAGTTTTGAGTTCCAAAACCTCCAGTGAGACCTAACGACACTCTTCTCATTCTATTTTGCTACACCCTTATCATATTTATTGTATTAGGATATGATTAGGTGACCTATGGCTTACCATATCATTTTACTCTGTCATTTACACTTTCTCATGCTTAGTAGGTAGTAGGTAGTAGGTAGTAGGTAGTAGTTGATGATGATTCAAGCATTTGAGTCTTATTGTATGGTTTGGAGGTTTCCCCTAGAAGTTACGAAGCTATTTTAATTGCATACTGAGATCATTTATCTACAATATTGTGTTATTTTGTGTTCTATTGCCTCTCATAATCTAAATTATGTAAGTAATTTCATTAAAAGTGGTATCAGAGCTGCGATTCGGGCCAAAATTAGGGTAAAAACCCTAATTTTTTTGTTTCATCTATATCTTGTGAACCAGAACGAATTTATCAAATATTTTTTTAACATAGTTGCAAATAATTCCAAGTAAGGTTCCCTAAAAATTTCGGACTTTTTTGATTTATTTTGCAAACGTTATTGCAAATATAGGGTTTTTCATAAAATTGCTCCATAGGCTGCAAATTGTGAAAAATTTCCAAGTTAGTTACATTTTCGGAAAGCTCTAAAAAATTATTAGTAGTATCTTCTTTGTATTTTTTCCTATTCGGACAAATTTGTATCGAAACCCTAAACCCTAGGGTTTGACATCATGGCGGGGCCTTCCACAAGAGCCAAAAAGAATCCCGTCGTTTAGGGTAAAACCCTAGATAAATATGGGGTACTGATTTAATATTTGGATTCAAAAGGGGTAAATACATATTCCTCAGCACCAGGGTTTACCTCAATTGATCATAAGGTGAGCCAACTCAAGTATGATCTTTGAAATCTATAATCTGAGATGGCTTGTAAAGGAGACATAGACCAAATCAATCAATGGTTGGATGATATCATGCAACATATAAAGGGTAAACAGTCTGTCCCAAATTATTCCCAACTCAACCAAGGAGGATATTCAGTTCAAAATAATGGTAAAAATAACCATGTTGGATCACTTTCCTAGGCCAATCAGAATCCAACTTATTCGCAACCATGAAACATGATGTCGAAAGTGGAGATGCACAAATTTTATGGGAATGATCCATTGAATTGGATAAATCAAATGGAGAACTTCTTTGAGTTACATCAAACCCCATCAAGACAAAAGGACCTTGTAATCCTTGTATCTTGAACCAGAACAATTCATCTTGTATCGACGGTTATGTGCTCAGAGGAAGAAGAATGGTCTCAATGTCACTTGGACAGTTTTTGTCGAGGAGTTGCAATTGCACTATAGTTCCAGTGTTTCAAATAACTAATTTAGTCAATTGGAAAAGTTACAACAAATATGATTAGTCAAAGATTATGTGCATCAATTCCAGAACCTATTCTTAAGGGTGGAGAATATTATAGAAGGGAATCTGAATGACATGTTTCTTGGGGGTCTTAAGGACCACATTGAGCATGAGGTACGTATGTTTAATCCAATCAAGATTTTTGATTCTATTATCATGGCACGTAGAGCAGAGAAAAATTTCTTTGTAGTAGGAGGTAACTTTTCACTAACACCGAAGACCGTAGTAACTCTTCCCCATCATTCACTTGACTAATTAGACTAACTCCTTAACAAATGGAAGAAAAGAGAGCAAAGGAATTATGTTTTAACTATGACATAAAATATGGACTGAGACACAAATGTGCTGAGAAGAAGTTGTTCTATATTGAAGGAGGAAATTATGATGAAGAGGAAGCTGAAATTATAGGAGAGGCTGAGGAACCAGTTGAAGATGAAGTAGATGACCACCAACCTACAATTTCTTGCCATGCGTTGTCAAGTATTAGTACTCCTCAAACACTCAAGGTTATTAGCTATCTCAAAAAATAGAAGGTGACGGTGTTGATTGACTCAAAGAGTACTCATAACTTCATAAATAATAAGTTAGATGCCCACTTCAATTGTTTTATTTACCCAGCTTCAGAAATGCAAGTTATGATTACGGATGGTGGGACAGTCAAGTACACAAGAAAGTGTCATAGTATCAAGCTTTCCATGGGAGACTACATGATAGACTTGTCTATGTTTTTTATTTCTATGGGAGGGGCATATATTGTTTTAGGGTTCCAATGGTTCACAATCTTGGGTACTATAGAGATGAATTTCCAAAAATTGTTCATGCAATTTCATTTAGAAGGAAGGAAAATACAATTGAAAGGGATGACAACTAAGTCTCAATAGATTATTAGCTCTCATTAGATGCAAAAGGTTCTCAGAAAAAGAGTATATGGATTTATAGAAAATTTATTTTCCATAGAGGTACAAAATACAAAGTCTTCAATGCCACCCGATCTTCAGAAGATTGTTGATCCTCACTCATTTATTTTTTATGCAATTCCAAAGGGACTACCACCAGTTAGGGATCATGATCATGCCATTCAGTTGGTTTTAGGGAGCTAACCACCTAACATCAGACCATACAGATACCCATATTCCCAAAAAAGTGAGATCGAGAAAATGGTGCAGGAAATGTTGAAGGCAAGTATCATCGGGCATAGCCAGAGCACATATTCTTCACTAGTGGTCATGGTACGTGAGAAAGATGAAACATGGAGGATGTGTCCAGATTACTGAGAACTTAGCAAGTACACCATCAAATATAAGTTTCCATTTCCAGTAATTGATGATTTACTTGATGAATTTCATGGTGCTATTTATTTCACAAAATTAGATCTTCGTTCGGGGTACCATCAAATTAGAATAAGAGAGGAAGATGTTCATAAAATGGCTTCCAGGACTCATGAGGGCCATTATGAGTTTTTTGTAATGCTCTTTGGTCTTACAAATGCTTCCTCAACATTTTACAAGCTTGATGAACACTATTTCTAGGCCATTTTAATTGAAATTTGTATTAGTTTTCTTTGATGAGATATTGATTTATAGTAAGACATGTAAAGAACACTTGCAACATGTAGATAATGTATTAGAAGTTTTGGAGAAACATAATCTCTATGCAAAGCCATCCAAATTTTATTTTTGTGTACAAGAGGTAGAGTACTTGGGTCACATTTTATCCCATGAAGGTGTCAAAGTTGATCCTCAGAAGATCAAAGCTATGGTGGAATGGCCAAGGCCCAAAACTCTCAAAAATATCTGAGGGTTCCTAGGACTAACATGGTACTACAAAATATTTGTGAGGGGATATGGTAGAATCACAACTACACTCACTACATTGCTAAAGAAGGATGCCTTCCATTGGACATGCATAACCACTAAATCCTTTGAGTAGTTGAAGGAAGCCATATGCACCACCCCAGTTTTGGCTACTCTCGACTTCTCAAAAACCTTCCTTGTTAAGTGTGATGCTTCAGGATCAGGATTGGGAGTAATTCTAATGCAGGAAGGAAGTCCATTTTCATTTGAGAGTTGTCAATTCAAGGGAAAATATCTACTCAAACTTGTCTATGAGAAAGAAATGATGGCTATTCTTCATGCGGTCAAATAATGGAGGCCTAATCTAATGGGTAGACACTTCAAGGTGAAAACTAATCATAATAGTCTCAAATAATTTTTGGAGTAAAGGTTATCATCTGAGGAACAACAAAAGTGGGTAACAAAAATGTTGGGTTATGATTTTGAAATCATATACAAAAAGGGTAAAGAAAATGTAATAGCCGATGCACTGTCCAAAAGGGATACATCCGCAGACACATTACTATGTGCAATGTTCACGTTGAAGGCAAATTGGGTATATGAAGCAAGATTGGAATGGGACCATGACAAGGATACACAATCTATAATATAGAATATGAAGAAAGGCTCTATAACATCTAACAAATTTGAGTGGAAAGGTAATGCCCTATGGTACAAAGACAACTTATACTTGTGCAAAGATTCTAAGTTGAAGCGTAAGATTCTTGCAGAGCTACATGCATCACCTATTGGAGGAAACTTTGGGTTTTTAAAGACATATCACAAAATAAAAAGATAATTATTTTGGGAAGGACTCAAGGGTGATGTACAAAATTTTGTATCATAGTGTTTGGTGTGGCAATAGAACAAAGGTGAAACCATTAAGACACTAGGTCTATTGTAACCATTGCCAATTCCTAGCTAGAGATGGGAGGAGGTCTCCATGGATTTCATCACATGATTGCCTTGTTTAGAGGGTAAGAATGTTATTTTGGTGATTGTGGATAGGTTCACAAAATATGCCCATTTTTGTGCCATATCACACCCATTTGCAGCTAGTACAGTCACAACTATTTTCTTGGAGACAATTCAAAAGCTACATGGAACCTCAAAGATATTGTAAGTGATCGTGATCCTATTTTCACAAGTAATTTTTGGACATAATTGTTTACATGTTCGGGTACTAAGCTAGCTCACAGTTCATCTTACCATCCTCAAACTGATGAGAAAACGGAAGTGGTCAACAAATTCTTAGAGGGGTATCTACGTTGTTTTGTATCAGATAAGCATAAAAGTTGGGTTAAATGGCTACCACTTGCATAATGGTGGTATAACACATATTTTTACACCTCTTCTCAAATGACCCCATTTTTAGCATTATATGGTTACCATACACCATATATCACATCTTCCTTGAGGGTACAAACTAAGGTCAAATATGTTGAGGAACACATTCAACATCAACAAGTTTTGGTTGGTTTGAAGGAGAATTTGGCATTGGTGCAAAACAAGATGAAACAAGAAGAAGATCAACACCGCAATGAAAGACATTTTGAAATTGGTGACTAGGTTTTTGTACGTCTGCAGCCATATAAGAAAATGTCCTTGACAGAACAGAAAAAGGACAAAAAACTTGCTCCTAAATATTATGGTCCTTATCAGGTTCTACAGAAAATTGGAAGCATTGCTTATAAACTAGATTTGCCTCAATCTTCACGCATACACCCAATATTCCATGTTTCCTACTTGAAGAAGGTTATTGGAGATAAAATTTCATCCCAGAAAGAGCTACCAAAACTTGATGAGGAAGGAATAACCATTTTGGAGCCAGAGAAGATTATATAAACATGTACTAAGAGGCTGAGAACCAGAGATATTAAGGAATATCTGATCAAGTGGAAGAATATGAGCATAGAGGATGTGACTTGGGAGGATGAAGGTTTTCTGCAGCAACATCCAAGATTATTCAACATTGAGGACAACGTTGGTTTGAAGGGGAAGGACATGCTATGCCCTTAACCTTTTACTCGTATTAGGATATGAGTAGCCAATATGTGGCTTACCATATCATTTTATTATGTCATTTATACTTTCTCATGCTTAGTAGGTCAGGCTTGGTGATGGCCATAACATATGAATAGTATATATAGGGGATTGTAGGTAGTAGTTGATGATGATTCGAGCATTTGAGTCTTATTGTATGGTTTGGAGGTTTCCCCCTCAAAGTGGTGAAGCTATTTTAATTACATATTGAGATCATTTATCTACAATATTGTGTTCTTTGGTGTTCTATTGCTGCTCATAATATGAATTATACAAGTAATTTCATTACATGTTTCAGCATTTCCTCAATCTAGAACACTTCCAGATCACTCGAAAACTAGCTAAATCATTTATCTCTCTCATTTTCTTAGGGTTTCATATTATTGCATGCTTGTTGCTTGTCCATTAATATACATTTATCATTTGTATATAATTAGTTACAGAAGTTACTCTGAAATTAATATTTAATACAATTTTTATTAAATCAGGGAGAGGAACTATTAACTTGCATGTCATATTGAGAACCTCAAATAGACCGCGTTCGTCCATGTTTGCATCACGATGAGTAGCAAAATATTTTTTGATTGCGTGGCATCTAGAACAAGTTTCAACTTTTCTAACATGGGGTCTGGTTTGGGCCATATGGCATTTCAAAAGAGGAGGGGTTGGGTCAGGTTAGCCATGGCCGCCCGCCCCTCCTTGTTTCAAAAGTATGGTTGTGGCCACACATATTGTGAATCTTTTTTATTTTAATTTAATAGATCATATTTTCTTTATTCAATATAAATGGTCACGACCAGTGTGGTTGCAGATTTTTTTTAATTTAGTAAATCATATCTTATATTATGTAAGTATTATATTATATATTGTTTTAACTAATACTACATTTTGTAATATATAAATATATATACAATTGTTTTTACTAATGGTAAGTTTTTTTATTTTTTTAAAATTATATATAAAACGTAATTTATATTTGTATATATTTATATAATAACATATATATGTTTTGTATATTATATTTTAAATATTTTTGATAATGATACACTTTTCATGTTTTTATTAAGCTCAATTGCTATATTAAGTTTGGGAATTCCAACTTTCGATTCATGCCTTCGTTTTATGTACCAAATAAAACGTCTTCTGAAAGATGCACTTAAAACCATAGACATGTCAGTATTTAATTCCCACCATTTTATTGGTAACGTTTTGCTCATGTCTTCGTCTTAATATATAACAAATTAAATGCTACCCAATTAAAATTATTTGATGTCAAAATTCATTGGCGAACTACACCTTTACGACTGTCGATGAAGGGAACCTTGCTCATTGATCCGATATGTAGAGAGAAACCCTAATTTCACATGTGCATGTAACCGCTATCCTGGAATTCCAGCTTTGAACAATCAGTGGTCCAACAATACATTAATCCAAAGTTTTATAATTCGTACGGAGCATGAAAATTCAATAAATTCCACCTAGAATATATCAAGAGAACTCAAGATTTGAAGTGGTAGAAAAAGGACAATCAAGGTCAAAGTGTTAAGAGATAAGCTAAGATTTTATTAAAAGACCTAAGATTATTACAAATGTTCCTACAATTACTCAAGCTTACAACTAAAAGGGGGGCTATAAAGTTCTATAAGAAATAGGTTTTTGTGGCTAGGTCTTAGACATTGAACCTTTTTGAATTTCCCCTTTTTTATTTTGGACCTTTTAAGTGTAAATTGTGCCCCTATGAATAGTGGGCCCGATATCAAAACTGTAGAGTGTAACACAAATAACAGATATTATTTGGGTGGGAACAATCCCATCTATGGAACAAGTGCAAGGCATGCTTGTATTTAATTCCTATCCTTTAATTTTTGAATTTCAATTAATTTCTTTGTCTTACCTACCAAATTAAATGCCATCTGATAGATGACCTTGAAAACATAGACATGTAGGTATTTGATTCCCACCATTTTATTGACAATTTTTTGTTCATGTCGTCGTCTTATTATCTAATAAATTAAATGCCACCCAATTAAAATTATTTAACACCGAAGGTCATTGCCAGACTCCACTTTTACAAATGTTGATGATGCGGAGTCCTGATCGTTATGTTGACATGTAGAGAGAAACCCTAATTTCACATGTGCATGTAATCACTACCATAGGATGCCAATTGGGAACAATCATTGTTCCCACAAGACATTAAGAGAAATTTTTATAATCCATACGAAGCATGAAATTACAATAAAGTCCACTTGTCATATATCAAGATAGCTAGAGAATTGAAGTAGTAGAAAATGACAATGAATGTCAAAGTGTTAAAAGACAAGCTAATGTTTTATTAAAAGAACTAAGATTATTGTGAATGTTCCTACAATTACTTGAACTTGTAATTGAAAGGGGGGCTACAAAGTTCTATAGGAAGGCTTTGCAACTTGGTCTCAAACCTTGAACCTTTTGGAATATTCCATTTTTCATTTTGGCTCTTCTAAGCACAAATTGAACTCCCATGAATAGAGTGCTCAAGATCAAAACTATATCATAAAACACAAATAGTAGATATTATTTGGGTGGGAACAATCCCAAATGTGGAACAGGCGTAAGGCATGCAAGTATTTAATTTCCAACTTCTGATTCATGCCTTCATCTTACTTGCAAAATTAAAAATCATCTAACAGATGACCTTAAAAATGTAGACATGAAGGTGTTTAATTCTCACCTATTTATTGGTAAATTTTCCAAATTAAATTTCTTTAACACCGATGGTCATTTGTGGAATTCACCATTAGCATTGTTGATGATGAGAACCATGAATGTTACCTTGATATCTAGAGAGAAATTCTTATTTCACACGTGCATGTAATCACTATCCTAATTTCACAAGTTCATATAATCACTACCTTGAGATCCCTAGGTCACTCCCCATCTCCCTACCTCTAAATTGTCTTATCTAACATGCATGCAAATGCCTTACATTTACATGTGCTCTATTTTCTTAGAAAACACACCTTTCCCCACCATTACACTTCTCCTCCATCAAACCTCTTATTCTTTACCCCTCTTCCTCTCCCACATATTCGCTCCCCTAATTTTACTTCTTCTCTACATCCCCTTCGACATTTCCATTGTACTTTTCACATGCGATTGCTAGTTAATAAGCTAAAATACTCAGAGTTGTCTATCCTGGCAACATGATCACTTGACCCCCATAAGATACACCATGAGATGCCATACATGCATCGCCCATGTGTGAGACTTAGTTCTATAGACATGTCATTGACTCGGCACATCCCAGTCATTGACGCACCTACCAAGACAAGGTAGCTCCTGAAAGAACGACATAGTGGTGCATTTAAGAAGTTTAATGCATTGATTGGTTTTCCTTACGAACCACCACACTGTTGAGATGTGGAGCTCAATTACTTAAGTTTAGCATGCTTTATCAACTTGCTAGAAAACACAGTAACAAACATCGATTATGTAGGGACCGACATCGGTCAGGTAAGGAGGAATTTTCATCGATTAGGGCTAACCGACATTGGTTACCTATGCGTGAGTATTTTATTTAACTCACAGGAATTAGATCTAATTTTAGTATTAAAGCATATATATATTGATTGTAATTACATGGCTAAGTGCCCTAAGTTTGTATAAGGTATTTATATACTAGAAAGATAGGGTTAGAAGTAAGGATTGATGATTATTGTCAAAATAATTACGTGAGAGAGTTTTCTTGGAGAAGAAGAAAAATCTTGAGAGAAAGAAAGTATTCTACATCGTGAGAGGTGTGGAAGATTGTGAATCTTCATTGTATATCTTCTAAAAGCTTTGGATAATAGATTGAATTGTTTCTTGGTGGAGGTAACCCACATTGGGTGAACCAAATTAAATTTGGTGTTGATTTATCTTTTTTTTGTATATTTCTTCTAGTAGAATATCTACTTTTATTGCATTTATGCTTAGATCTGATATGTTATCTATACAACCTGTGTGTTAACTCCAACAATTGGTATCAGATCTTTGTTTGAAGGTTTTGTGTGTTGATAGATTTACTCACAGAGGGTTTTCTGATTGAGTGGGAGCTACAACAATGGCAGAAGAAAAAAAATACAAGGAAGAGAAGTTTGACGACCAAAATTATCAATTATGGAAGATGCATATTGAGGATTATTTGTATCAAAGAGATTTGTACTTACCGTTGGATGAAAAGTCTAGACCTATAAAGATGACTGATGAAGAATGGAAAATTCTTGACAGAAAGGCTTTGGGATCTATAAGATTAAGCCTAATAGCATTTATGGTTTCTAATATTACAGAAGTGACATCTACAGTAGAGTTAATGAAATCTCTTGCTAATCTATATGAAAATCCTAGTGCTTCAAATAAATTTTATTTGATGAAAAAACTATTTAGTTTTAAGATTCATGAAGGTGGATTTACAACTAGTTATTTGAATGATTTCCGAACTATTGTAAATCAGTTAAAATCAGCTAATAATCCGTTTGATGATGAAGTGAAAGCACTCTTATTCTTATGTTCTTTGCCTAATAGTTGGGATAACTTTGTAATGGTTGTTAGTAATACAAAATCTGCTAATAATATTTTGAAGTTTGATGATGTAGTTAGTATAATCTTGAATAAGAAATTCATAGGAAAAGTATAGAGGAATCACCATCTTGAAATGATTTGAATGTAGAAATCTCGGGTAGGTAGAAGGAGAGATCCAAGAGTAAGAATAATGGGAAATCAAAGTCAAGGAATGGCAAATCTAAATCTAGAGGTAAGGGAATTACCTGTTGGAATTGTGGAAAGAAAGGACATGCAAAGAAAGATTGTTGGTCAAAGGATAAATATTGCAGTAGAGGTAATGCAAGATGCTCTTATTCTTTCTTTGGATAATATAATAGAATCATGGGTTTTAGATTCAGGAGCTTCTTTCCATGCAACCCCTAATAAGGGTTATTTCAGAAATTAGGTCTAGGGTAATTTTGGATATGTTTATTTGGGTGATGATGAACCTTGCAGTATTACTAGTAAAGGGGAAGTTCATATAAAATTACAAAATGGAAATATATGGGTATTAAAAGTTGTGAGGCATGTGTCAAGCCTCAGGAGAAATCTTATTTCTGTAGGGCAACTAGGTGAAGCTAGTTGTATGGTTACATTCACAACTGACTCTTAGAAAGTTACCAAGGGTGCCCTTGTTGTGGCAAGAGGTAAGAAGGTAGGAACATTATATTTATCTACTTGTATTACTGATTCCTTTTCTGTATTATGTACTTCTGATTCAGATGCCATAATTAGTTGGGCCATATGAGTAAAAAGGAATGCAAATCTTAAAGGATAAGGGTAAGTTATCAGATTTAAAATATTTAGATCTTGATTTCTATGAGCATTGTGTCTTTGGAAGGAAAAAGAGAGTGAGATTTCTCAAAGTTGGAGCAACTAAGAAGGAGGAGAAATTAGATCTTGTACACTCAGATGTGTGGGGACTAGCTCAGGTAGCTTCTCATTGAGGATCCTAGTATTATGTTACTTTTATTGATGATGCTACAAAAAAGGTATGGGTTTATCGTATTAAACATAAATCAATTGTTTTGAGACTTTTAAAAGATGGAAAACCCTTGTTGAGAATGAATCAAATTCAAAGTTAAAGTGTTTCAGATCTGACAATGGTGGTGAATATTGTAGTAATACTTTCAATGATTATTGTGCAATGAATGGAATATGTAGAGAAAGGACGGTTCCAAGAACACCATAAGAGAATGGTGTTGCTGAAAGAATGAACATGAAAATCATGAAACGTGTTAGAAGTATGAGGATACATATTGCATTGCCCTTGCAGTTTTGGGAAGAAGCAGTTGATATAATGGTTTATTTGATTAACTGTGGGCCTTCAAGTTCACTAGATGGAGGAATACGAGAGGAATCTTGGACCAGAAAATAGGTAGATATTTATTTTCTTAAATTTTTTGGTTTAGAAACTTTTTTGCACGTTGATAAGGAAAATAGAAAAAAGTTGGATGCAAAATCCAAGAGATGCAGTTTAATTGGTTATGATCTAGTGATTTCAGATTCCATTTTTGGGATCCAGAGAATTCTAAAATTGTTAGGAGTCATGACATTGAATGGAATGAAAAGATAATGAACATGGATCAAATTTTGGTACCCAAGGACGAACCGATTGAGAATTTTGTGAATGAAATGACCTCTCAGATTTAAAACTCATACCTATAGAGTTACACAGTAACCAGTGTCAGTTGACCCCTGACCGACATCAGTCAGCTGAATTGGTATCGATTACAGAAGATCCAAACCAACATCAGTTAACAGAACTGGTGTCAGCTACATGTGACTAATGAGAATCACCATCAGAATTGGAAACAAATGTCCAAGAGGTCTAGAATGAGCCTGCAATACCCTAAACTCCTGTGAGAAGGTCACAAAGGGTAAGTAAACTTCTAGAAAGATTTACACCTTCTCTATCTTATTTATTATTGACTGATAATGATGAACCATAAAGTTTTGAAGAAGTAATGTAGGATGAGACCCACGTATAGTGGGAGCATGACATGGATGAGGAGATGGAATCCTTGGAACAAAACTAGACTTGGGATTTGGTTAAGTTACCAGTAGGTAAGAGGACATTGCAGAACAAATGGGTTTACAAAATCAAGGAAGAAGAGATTGGACAGAAAAGGTACAAGACAAGACTTGTAGTAAAGGGATTTGCATAGAAAACATGTATTGAATTTGGAGAAATATTTTCTCCTATTGTAAAGATGACTTCTATTCGTACTGTATTGAGTTTAGTTGCAATAGAGGATTTGCATTTAGAGAAACTTGATGTCAAGATGACATTTTTTTCAAGGTGATTTAGATGAAGAGATTTATATGCAACAACCGCTTGGGTATGAAGTCAAGGGTAAGGAGAAATTAGTGCGCAAGTTGAAAAAGAGCCTATATGGGCTCAAGAAAGCTCCAAGGTAATGGTACATGAGGTTTGATAGTTCATGCATGAGCATGGTTACTTGAGATGTGAATCTGACTATTGTGTTTATTTTAAGAAGCTTGAAAATGAGAGCTATATTATTTTCTTATTATATGGGGATGATTTGCTTATTGTAGGATCTAGTATACATGACATTGGTGAGCTTAAGGGAAAGCTAGCTCACACATTTTTTATGAAGGATCTAGGAGCTACAAAAAGAATCTTTGGCATGCAAATACTTAGAGACAAGAGGAACAATAAATTATATTTGTCTTAGGAGGATTATATCTACAAGGTGTTAGAAAGGTTTAAAATACATAATTCAAAACTTGTAAGTACACCTATGGCTGGGCTGGAAACTTCAAATTGAGTAAAGATCAATGTCCTTCGTCACATGAGGAGGTCAAATACATGACATAAGTACCATATGATTCAATAGTTGGGAGCCTCATGTATGTTATGGTTTGTACCAGACCAGACATTACACAGGCAGTGGGAGTTATGAGTAGATTTATGGCCAATCTAGGTAAAGAGCATTAGAAAGCATTCCAATGGATACTTAGGTATTTGAGAGGGACATCTAGCATGCATTTATGCTATGGAGGTTCATATATTTCTTTATGTGGCTATGTTGATTCAGATATGGATGGAGATCTGGATGGTAGAAGGAGCACTACTGGATATATTTTCATAGTAGGTGGGATGAAAGTTAGCTGGATATCAAGATTGCAGAAGGTTGTGGCTTTTTCTACTATAGAGGTAGAGTATGTTGCATCTATAGAGGCTAGCAAAGAGATGATATGGATGAGCATGTTCATGGAAGAGTTGGGAAAGGAGCAAGATGATTGTAAATTGTTCAGTGACAGTTAGAGTGTAATTCATTTAGCAAAGAACTCAGTGTTTCATTCTAGAATGAAACACATTTAGTTGAGATATCACTTCATACGACAGGTATTGGAGGATGAGAAACTGAAACTGTAGAAGATTCATACGAGTGAGAACCCTGCAAATATGCTAACGAAGCCCTTAGCAAAAGAGAATTTGGATATACACTCCACTTTTGTTGGTCTTCGATTCGAGACTTGAAGAGGAAGAAACAAAGCTAAGGACCCAAGAATGACATTGTACTGGTATAATGCAATAATTTATCTCCAAGTGGGAAATTGTTATGATGTGGAGCTCAATTACTTAAGTTTAACATGCTTTTTCAACTTGTTAGAAAACAGTAACCGACATCGGTTATATAGGGACTGACATCGGTCACCTATAACCGACATCAGTCAGGCAAGGAGGAACCATCATCGGTTAGGGCTAATCGACATTGGTTACCTGTGCATGAGTGATTTATTTAACTCACGAGAATTAGATCTACTTTTAGTATTAAAGCAAATCTATTGATTCTAATTGAATGGCTAAGTGCCCTAAGTTTGTATAAGGTATTTATATGTTAGAAATCTAGGGTTATAAGTAAGGATTGATGATTATTGTGAAAACAATTGTGTGAGAGAGTTTTCTTGGAGAAGAAGAAAAAGCTTGAGAGAAAAAAAGTGTTGTACATCGTGAGAGGTGTGGAAGATTGTAAATCTTTGTTGTATATCTTTTGAGAGCTTTGGATAATAAATTTACTTGTTTCTTGGTGGATGTAACCCACATTGCATGAACCATGTTAAATCTGGTGTTGATTTATATCTCTTGTTTTGTATATTTCTTCTGGTAGAATATCCGCTTTTATTGCATGTATGTTTAGATATGTTATATTATTTGTACAACCTATGTGATAACCCTAACACAAACTTGCATTTTTTATTATTCACTCCAAGGTTAATAATTTTAAGCACAAAAAAATTCCAACTTTTATGTGAAGTTCCATTACGACTCCATTTTCTGCCAAAGCTGCAACGAGAGAATTGGAATCAGGGTGCGTTGAGGAGCTATAGAGCTAGAAAGGTTCTTGTTTGGGCTATTGTTATAAGGCTTCTTGTGTTATATATGTCAGAATTATGTTTCTCCTTTTATAATAACACTCATCATCATTTGATTTATGCTTGAGTTTTAAATGAATTGATAACAACCTATTTATTCACAACATTTTTTATGGAGCCTATTTGATAAATACAAAGACACAAAAGCTAAATACTACAAAATATATAAGCTCCATGAATGAGTGAGGTTACAAAGAAAAGAGTTTTATAGTACATATTGTCTTCTATCCACAACCAAGTAAATCATACCATATGCAATATTGACCAATTCGTGTGAGAAATGACACTCACATACCCCTTTTTTGGTTGACATTTTCTCTAGCCAATAAGCATTATATTATACAAACAGTCGTTTCTAGATTATGTAAGATAACATGCTTGCTCCCTTCAAACCTTTACCAAGTCATTGATAATTAAAAACTTGGATTAAACACCTCAACAAGAGGATTTATGGTTGCAGTTATTAGGGAATTCAAGACTTCCAAGCTCGAAAAAGGTGAATAAGATTATACAATCCAATACCCAAAAGGTAAATACTGCAAACTATATAAGCTCCATAAATGATTGAAGTTACAAATAACAAATTTTTATAGTACATATTGTCTTGTATCCAAAACCAAGTAAATCATACAATATGCAATATGGACCAATTCATGTGAGAAATGGCACTCACATACCCCTTTTTTGGTTGGCATTTACTCTAGCCAAGAAGCATTATATTCTACAAACAGTCACTTCTAGATTATGTAAGACAACATTATTTCTCCTTCAAACCTTTACCAAGTTATTGGTAATGAAAAAAATTGGATAAAACACCTCAACAAGAGGATTTATGCTTGCAGTTATTAGGGAAATCAAGACTTCCTAGCCCGAAAAAAGGGAAATAAGCTTATACAATCCAATACTCTATTTGAATTTGAAAAACAACATTTGGGGTCATAGTGTTTTGAATCATCATAGTTCTTGGGATCCTCATAGTGTTTTGGATGGTCATTCGTCTCCCCATCAAATTATAAGGAGATTTTCTTCGATCCATCTTCTTGTGACGACATCTGTACTGGTGAGCCATGGATCCATGATAAAACAAACTACCATGCCAGACATAACAAACATATCTACCACTTCCATATTTCTTTGCGATCATTCTCCATTGAAGATTCAAAATGTCAACCATTTTGCTGCATTTGGTGGAATAGAGAATGGTGGTGACGACATCACATAATTTGTGAAAGTAATGCAAATATTGTGAAGTTGATCAACTTCCTTGTTGGGATGCTATATATAAGAGTGTCCACATTTGATGTTTCAAATAATCCATTAGCATAATATTTTAAAAAATCCATACAAACAACATAGTCATATATACAAATAGATTTTCATATTCATATATTAAAATAATAGTGCAAACAAATAACATATTCATATATACAAACACTATTTTTCATATATTAAATGTTGGTTTTATCACATCAACCCTCGTATTTATCTTTATTATTTATTAGATTCAAAACATCGACTAACAAAATTATTTTTACTAGAAATATTGTATCATATCAAACTTTATAATATAAAAATTTAAATAAAATAATATAATAGTAATTAACAAAATATTTACATACTAAATGAAATATTTGATTAAATTTATTTTCTGGAAACTTTTGCATTCCATTCCACATTCACTAAATCTTATCCATGAATAGTCAATTAAAATCGTAATGATGATCAATGCTTTTTCATTATATAATAATATTTAATTTATTAAAAAAAAATTAATATTAAAAAATCAAAAGTTCCCTATTATCTACTTGATACCCTTACAAAAATTATTAATATGAAACCTATATAACATAATTAAATATAATAATATTTTATATTCAAAAAATCTATTTTATATAATTTTGATTCAATTTCTTTTCTGGAAACTTTTGCATTCCATTCCACAATCACTAAATCTTAGCCATGAACAATCAATTAAAATCATAATGATGATCACTTCTTTTTCATTATATAATAATATTTAATTTATTAAAAAAATTTAATATTAAATTTTTTTTTTTGCCTATTATCTACTTGGCACCCTTACAAAAATTATTAATATGACACCTATTTAACATAATTAAATATAATAATATTTTATATTCAAAACAATCTATCTTATATAATTTACAGACTAAATGAAATATTTGATTAAATTTCTTTTCTGGAAACTTTTCCATTCCATTCCACAATAACTAAATCTTAACCTTAAACAATTAATTAAAATCATAATGATGATCACCGCTTTTTCATTATATAATAATATTTAATTTATTGAAAAAAAGTTAATAATTAATTTATAACATCCCCTATTATCTACTTGGTACCCTTACAGAAATTATTAATATGACACATATTTAACATAATTAAATATAATAATAGTTTATATTCAAAGCAGTCTATCTTATATAAAATATTCACATTTTAAAAAAATCGTATTACTTACTTTGTATTTCACACTTTTACATGGAAATTGTTAAAACATCTACTGAATACAATTTGATATATTTAATTTCAACTACAATATCTTCAATCAAAATACACACCTACGTCTAACACTTGTTAAATATATAGTTTAACATTTTAATTTATCATACTAAACGATAGGAATATTTTATAGAACTATGAGATACCCATTCTTGAGACTAACCATATACATTAAGTAAAGAAAAATATAACAAATGTATGTAATGTTATAATGTGTTAAGTACTACATAGTTACAAGCCTTATAAAATTAATCAAGCAATCATAAGTCAATTGTTTGGGTGCTTAGAGCTAACAAAATTTTGAGGATTTTTTTTTTCTCAACATGAATTTAATATGCATGAAAGGTATCAAAATAGACTCACTGTGTCTATAAGTAATAAAGGCGGAAAACGTAATTACGAGACATATAATAGAATTTTTGGGAAAATGTTAAGGATTCATTTTCAAAGGGTTAAGGGTTGAAGCGATAAAATTGAACACAAGTTTGTAAAAGTTTGAAAGATTCATTTTCAAAGAGAAAAAAACCATTGACACAAGTCTGTAAAAGTTTAAAAGATTCATTTTAAAGGAAATAAAAACCAATGGTTTTAATGCATATAATTATTTATAGATGTTTCCTTACATTCTTTTTTATAGAGATGTCATTCGACTACAATGAATTACGATAAAAATTAATATTAATAGGATTTTTTTATGATTATAATAATATTAATATATTAATTGTAAATATACAATTTAAATAGGAAGATATATATTTTTATTTGTTGTATAATTAATATAGATATTTTAAATTTATTTATATATATTAAATATTTCTTGTAGAATTCCCCTGATAATGGGAGGAAGAAAGATCAAAAAGTCTATGGTGGCCTTTAGAGGAAGGATGTATAAAATTAAATTTTAATGGAGCATCGAGAGGAAATCCGGGTAGAGCTGGCTATATATGCATTTTCAAGGATGCAAAGTGTCAACATGTGATGGATTTTACATTTAACTACAGAGTTTCCTCTAATAATGTGGCGGAGGGCATAACTCTCCTCTTCGGTCTTTTGGAGGAAAAAAACAAAAAATGGTAGCATTTTTGGATAGAGGGTGATTCTAAAATTATTATCGGGGAAATTATGGGTAAGCAACCTAAGGATTGGTTGTTGGAACTAATCTATTAACAAATTAAGGCAATCCTCCCCTTTTTTCAAAGACTCAATTTTCCCATATTAGAAGATCTAGGAATCAAGTGGCCGATTGCTTGGCCAATAAAGGTGTGGAGGTATGGGAAGAATGCCATAAAATCGTCTTGTATGGGGGGAGAATTTTCCTAGAGACATTATATATCTTTCTTCGCATGATTCTAAATTGGACGTAAGCCTCGATAAAGAATAATTATTTTGGCAGACGGAGAGTTTATTACCATAATTAAGATGGATTATGGTAATGCATGGGAAATATTCTCATAGATATCGGGTACATAACACCTGCCCCTTCCCTCGTGCGAGGTGAGATGAAGTCTATGTACCACTATTCTCTTCTGTGGGTATTCATTTTCATACTGCCTTGGTGCCCTGTTGGTGTGGTGCTTGTGGGGTTTGTGGGTTGCTCTTTTATATTTTTTGCAAAGGAGAATTTGGGTGGTTATGAAGCGGGGACAAGTAAGAAAAGGAAGAAAGCACTAACAGGTGGAGGCTGGAAAATATTTCACCTCTTGGATGGATGGTAAAATAAAAAATGTAGTAATGAGAGGGTGGCTGGAGAAGGCATGGTTGGTTGTTGAGGAATTTGATGATGTTGATGAATCAGATATATGCGAGTGCATGTGGAAATTAATGTTGGATTTTAACTAGTCGATTGGAAGGTAAAATTTCTTCGATATAGACCAAGGCTTAACCTCTGCTAACATTCTATTGAATGCATCTGGATAATCCATCCTCCACATGGAGCATGTAAACTTAGAGGAGAGAATTATGAACCTGCAGTTTCACGTGCATGCTCTGACCAAGGGTCTTCAGGCAGTGGCTTGGGGTCAGGAATATCTAGCTGCGAATATGGGTCTTTCTCTTCCAATGGAAGCAAATGTGGATATGCCATGTTGTCATGTGATGCCTACGTCTTCGACCCAGAGCTCGGATGATTTGGAGTCTGATATCATTGCAGAAGTGTCTCCTAGTGACCGTAAGGGGAAGTAGGTGGTTCTCTTGTCACAAGTTGCGATCAAATGATTTTTTTTTTTGCATTTTTTATAAGTGCTTAGTATATTTTTAGAAGGTTTCGAATGTAGCCTTTTTTGGCATGATAATGTATAATGACAAATAGGAAGGTATGGGGTGTGTTAGAAGCTTAGATCAACTCTCCCCCATTTTTTGTTGCATGATCAGGTGCTTTACACTTTTTTTAGAGTCTATTGATGAATATTGCTATCATGGACTAACACTTCATGTATTTTTTTGTAGGCTAGGTAGGGCCTTCTCCCTAGGTATCAATAGCAAAAAAAATCATTTTAGAATTCGTATTTTAGATTTTTCATACGCTACAACAATTAATGATTATTATTTTCTCTTTAAAATTGATATCTTAGATATTTCATCTACCACACTAATTAATGACTTCATTATCTTCTTTGTAAATTTTCTAATCTAACAAATAACCTCTAAACTTCACCCCATGCTTAAGATACTATAAATTTTCTATTGAATTCTCCTAATTAAAAATTTTTTTGGTATGAATTATACCATCCCTAAGTATCATTATAATTTATACCTTATCAACATAGTAAAATAAATTTATAATTATAAATTATCATTAAACATTCAATCAAAATCCAATGTAAGAGAAATATCATAAAACCTTTGATCAAAATTGAGTACAAAAATATTATCATTAAATTTAATGATGATAATGAAATTTAGTTTATATAAATATCATTTATGAATGATAAATATTTTTAATTTAATAAATTCTTTAGAAGAGTGATTACATGTAAATGTTGGTAAAAAATGATAGTGATAGGTGCAGAGGCTATCCTCTCAATAGAATGCACCAGAAATACATTAATGCCCCATTAAATGCACCATACACGATAGTCGGAGGATATTTCCCGATAGAATGCACTACCTTATATTAATGCCCCCTCCAATCCACCATAAAATACATACATACCCATGCATGTGTGGGTTCTGTGGTCACCTGTCAAATCACAGATAAATTGTTTTTAACTATATTTATTTGAAGCGGTTTATGGTTTCATAAGAGTAGCTGCAACTGGATTAGTTGGGACACGCGCTGGTAAAGAGGGGGTCTTGGCGTCAAATCTCGTCACTTTTTGTAGTGTGTTTGTACACAGTGACAAGATTTGATGCCAAGACCTGCTCTATACTAGTGCCAATCCCAACCAATTAGCTACAATTGCTCTTGTGAAACCCTAAACCGCTTCAAACCAATATGATTAAAATTAATTTACTTGTGATTGGATAGGTAATCGTGGGATCCACACATGCATGGGCATGCATGTCATTTAGGCGGAGGATATTCTATTGATAGAATGCACTGCCCTACATCTATGCCCCATAAAAGACCCCATCAACACATTCATACCATGCATGGGTGGGCCCCGCTGTAACCTGTCAAATCATGGGTAATCTTTTTTTAAATGTATGAGTTTGGAATGTTATAGTTGCATGTGTAAAGTGATAGCTAAATCGGTGGGAATGTACACTACTAAATGGAAGGTATTCAGTGCGAATCCCACAAACGAATGTGCTAAGTTTTTACACAAATGTTGAAAAACATACCATGTTTTTCAACATTATTGAAAACCACAATGTGTTTTTCAACAACATAAATTTGAAAAAAACTAACTATTGGCGCACCTGTCATGTGGAATCGGATGGACATAGGACGGATGCATGTGTCTCTTATGGGCACTAGTGCATTCTATTGAGAGAATAGCCTTCGCCCCATAAAAAATCCACGACCCATCTGATGCCCATCTTGTGCCACATGGCAAGCATGCAAATATCTCATGGGAGTGGAACCCTGGTGGATGGCTAGGCAACACCTTATGTTTTCAAACTTATTTATGCACATGCATGTGAGAGTAATTTAAAAAGAATGATAAACAATTGTTACTTTAAGAAATTATAAGAAAGAATAATTGTGTATATATAGGTAGTGATAGGTTAAGTTGGATGCTCTCACACTGCTATCCCAAGTTTTAAATTAAAAAATATACAAAAAAATATACACCACATTAGAAAGACACACTATTTACAAACAAAGAATATAATTATAAAAAACCAAAATGGTTGAAGGTTTTTTTTGACTTTTTAAGATTTAGTATCAATATTTGAGATGTATCTACTATATCTAGAGACAATCCATCACTATTATATAATAAATAAAGATAATAATCATATTAAATTTAGAATTAATAATACATAT
Source organism: Taxus chinensis (assembly GCA_019776745.2). Classification (NCBI taxonomy): domain Eukaryota; kingdom Viridiplantae; phylum Streptophyta; class Pinopsida; order Cupressales; family Taxaceae; genus Taxus; species Taxus chinensis. Next base: position 291,017,537 of record CM034148.1, on the reverse strand, counting down.
TAATTTGTCTAGAAAATATCAAATTTGTTATTGTAATATTCTATGATATTGTTTTTTAAGTAATAATGTATATTGATTTAGAGATATTAATAAAATTGACACACAGCTAAAAGAGACATACCATTTAGCCATAATTCAATATAGATATACATTTACTTTAATATAATTTAAATTAATTATCACTATTTTTAAAATTATAAGTAAAATTAAGAAATAGGTTTTTATTTAAAAAGTGTAATTTTAATAATTAGATGTAATATACACCGTTATTTAGGAAAAGATGGTATGAAATCATAAGCAAATTAGTTCAAACATTTAATTTCTAACTCTTAGTGATTTAATTTTGTCTACATTCCTACATATAATGTTTACACTATATTTTTTTGGTTAGTATGTTGGGTTTGGAGATATTTTGTTCACAAATTATTTTTGAAATCTTAAGCTGATATTTTGGAATGATATACCAAATATTGGGGAGTAAGCTATCCAAAAACTACCCTTGATTGACACTATTATTACTTTTAATTAAATGGTTGCTAACACAATCTCCATATCATTTTAACTATGGAGAAAATGTAATATACATATGTGTCATGAAAGTTTATTTAATGTTATGATAATTACAACCTAAATAACATGCATATAGGCTTTACACGACGTTTCATATGTCTATGACTTTGGAAAAACCTTTAAAAATTGTATTTCTATTTATTCAGAACAATGGGCACTAAGTTATATAGATTGTCGACATCTATATTCATGTTTAAGAAGAAACATATAGTAAAATTACTCATTTACACTTTCAATAATGGTATGAAAAATAGATTGTTTTGAAAAAACAATCTATAAATATGAATATATAAATTGGAAATTATATGCACTATCCTAAATAATTAAACATATCGTGTTTTGGTTTCCAATATGACTGTGTGTTGTGTAGATTACCTAGACAGGCCTTTTCCCTAGGGGCGTTTGGTGTGGCTATGCCAAGCTAATGAAGCTGACAACAAAGCCTTCCCACATGTTCTTCTTGCTAAGCTAGTTTTTATCATCCATCTCCATTAAATTGTTAAAAAAATGTTCATTTAGTATAATTTTGATGCATGATTTTTTTTATCACCAAATTACAACTTCACAATTCATGCATGTACATGTTTAAGCACAAAATTTAGATATGATGGGGAGGCATATGATGAGCTAAGAGGGATTTTTATTGCAATAAGAGTGATATGATGGGGAGGCTATGTAGAGAAAACCATTGTAGTCTAGTATAAGGCCAACCTACTAAGAGCAACAAAGATAAGTACAAAACACTAGTCAATAATAACATAGAGAACAAAACAATCAATGAAGACAAGGTGATTTAGGGATGAAATTTCAAGAAAGGTAAGTTTTATTTTAGGCTACAAGGTGATAAAATTTTTCTCGAACTCCATTGGAAATTGTAGATCAAGACATCAAAAAAATTTATGCTATGTGTAAGCACTAGGTTTGAAGAATAACCCTTTGTTAGTTAGCTAAATAAAAAAGCAACATTTAATGTTGAATTTGACAAGGAAAATTGTGTCTTAAAGATGAACAATTCAAGATGGTTGTTTGAGGTGTTCAAGAAGGTAGCCTTCACTTATTTACATCTACCACAACATGACAAGTATAGTGGTTAAGAACAATTCCATAGGTGAGCTCTAGAGCACCAAAGTTATGGACATCAACAAGAAAACATGTGTAACAAGCTTCCACTTAGTGTAACCAACACAAACAAAAATTGAAATAGAAGCTACATGAAAGGTAAACAATTGGAGTTGGACCATAGTGATATTTTTGTCCTTATGGGACTCCATTTATAGGAGTAAAAGGATTCGTGACATTATTGATAATTTTAAAAGTAATAAATATCATAAGGATCACATGAGTAGGGGAAAGCAATATATGAATACCATAATTCAGTAATGAAGAACCAAACTTATTACCAAATTGAATTGATTTAATTTAACAATATTATAGGTGGCAACTAGGTTCATTAAAAAACACAGAAGATAGTTCCATTGACAAGAATAAGACTAGGTTTGTAGCTACCAATTTTCCACAATGAGAAACTATTCATCTTAGATAAACTTATGCACATGCAATAAAGGTGAATACAATTAGATTTGTGTATATGGCTCAAATACGATGAGATACAAATAAGGGAAACAAGCATCTTGTATGCAAGCTCAAAAATTTATTTTATAGTCTGAATTATGAAGTAGGCACTTAGAATATGGGTATGCAAGATTTGATGAGCATATTAGATCCAAAGGTTTGAAATTAAATCTATCATATCAAAACCTCTATAAAACTTATAAAGACATTGATTTTGTACATATATCGATGTTCTCATAATCACAAGGAATAACACAAGTGTAGTTGAAAAATGATAAAAAATAGAAAGACAGTCAGGAACCTTGCACACCTTACCAATAACATAGTGGATATAAACTATGTCATTGATGTTGTATTTATAGTTTAGAGCATCTCTCAAGTTACCAATTGGAAGGATAAATAAATAGTTTAAAAATACATATAAGGAACAATGCACGTCAAGATCGAATATTTTCCCAATGCAGTCTAAAGGATGATTGGAGATTTAGAATTAGATTTGATAGGTTATTTATAGTAAAGGAAATTTACCTCTGGACACTTATAAAACATGGGATTAGTTTTAATTTCATGGAGTAGCAAGAAAACATCTTAGAGTTGATTCAAAATTTATATTATTTATTCCAAGATAAAATTCAAGCTATGGAAACAATGATTACATCTCTTAAAGCTAAAATCCAACATCTCAAGGATGTTTCTTAAGCCCATGTTAGTTCTTCTTCTATACTTTAGCTCAATCATATTTTTTCTAGATGTGCTCATGTTAATGAACCTCAAGACTTATCGGTACTAACACATCTCAAGTTCGATCTAAATTCTAAGCAACATGAAATTCTTCCTGAGATCCTCACTCATTAGTTGATCATCTTTCCAAATACTCATTGCTACCCTCCTTACCAGTTTTACAAATACCAAGGTCTTCCATTATGTAATTATCATAGAATTAATGGACATAATGAAAATGACTACCATACTTTAAAGTGAATAATTAAGCACCTTGAGCGTCACGGTTTTATATCATTTGTTGCACAACATTTTGCTTCATGCTCATCTTCAATTGCTAAATCCCAATGGGCTCTCAAATCCAATCCCTCCATTTCTACTGAACATCATTCCATAGTCACTAATGTTACTTATTTGGTAAATCAAGAGTTTCCTATTTAACCCATTCCAACTAAACAAACTCCTCTAAAAATCACTACATCCCCTCCTCCTCTCAATTCTTCTACAATATGAACCATTCCAACTAAGCAACCTCTTTAAAATTCAGACCATCCCCTCCTCTCAATTCTTCTACAACTTTACCCATTCCCACTAAGAAACCCCATCCAAAAATTAGTCCATCCCCTCCTCCTCTCAAGTCTTCTATGGAGTTACCAATTCCAAATCAGCAACCACTTTCCAAGCAAGACCAACAAACTCTAGATAACCTCTTTAAACTGCCTACTGTCAACCCCAAATCCAACCCTAGTTTTACCTTGCTCCTACCTACCATTGTGATGACTCTCTCTATTCTCATGGCACAACTCACACTCTCCCACACTGGAATTGTATCTCTCATGTTAGCACATAGATCTTCATCATTGGCACACTTGGGGAGCATTGCACTTCTCCCCCTTCTGGCACTATCAATTGTCTCTAGTATCTACTACCACATGTTGTGGTTCGTGCTTCATAACTTTTACACACTCTCATACCCTTTGATACAAACATTGTATCATCATTACCCTATGACACACTCTAGTTCTATGGTTCATACTCAACTACTGAGGGTCTAAATCTAAAATGAACCTCACCACATTCACTTTTCATGTTTTATGCTTCATGATCTATCTTTCTACCATTTCCTGATGATGCACTCTTGTTCTATGACCTTCATTCTTGATTGTTGAGGGGTATTTTATAAATGAACCTCATTTCATAGACATCCGTTGGTGGGCACGCTACTACTATCACTTTCACACTTTGCATTCCATTCCATCACACTCACACATTTCATTTTCATATCTTGGTTGCATCTACTCTTGTTGATCATATTACATTTACATGTTACACTTTGTTTTCCAAGCTAGATGGATTCTTAATATGTCACTATCATATACACATGTGCGTTCACTTAGTCTTTTATGGTGAATGCATATCTCTTAGAGGTTCTTACATGCTGCAATGATACTTGGTATTGTACCTTATAATAGTCCCACCAAGGCTCTTAGGGGCATCTAATTTATTTACTATCACATACTACACATGTTCTATTGTTACATTTTTAATTACAATTACTTTATCTTTCATTGATTTATACACGCCTTGACATATTATTTATTTTTTAACATGCTAATGGGTGCTTCATGTGTAACATTTACCTTGTAGGACTATATACAACCATGGCTATCTGTCACTACTTGATTTTTGTTTCTTTCTATTATATGTTATTGTTTTTAGGCTATGCCATATGACTTATTTGATCACTATTTGCTTTCTTATAGCCGTTTCGGCCCTGATTTCCTTGTAACATTGTGAGCGATGTCCCATGTTTGAAACACACTTTTCATGGTCCATCTTGTATGCACACTTTCTTGTTACATTTTCTTCTCTAACATACTAGATTTTACTACTAACACATGTTACTAGCCACTTTTTTTGCATGTTCCTTTGTTTCTACCATGCAAATCCCCTACCCTCTGTAGGTATCCACTTCAACACAACATCAAGTCCTCTCGTTTGGGACACATTCTCCTACAGACTTTGCATGCACCCTAAACGAGGGGGCATACATTGGGTGAAAAAATCATCCCTACAACAACTCATAGCTATAATACAGAGCTACACAATAAAGAAACAAAACATAAATACAGTCACATAATGGTTCAAAATCTGACTAGGGTCCTCAACACAACACAAACATTGACATCTAAACTCCTCAACACAACACAAACACTAACATATAGACTTAAGATGATAGTTCATGCACACCTATGTCCTCTCCTAGGAACTTATGTCCTAACAACACACACAGTCGTCTTCTCAGATCAAAGCAATTCAAAGAAGTCTTCAGAGTAGTTTCACAAGCACATTCCTCTAGCAACATAATGCATTATATCTCATACATTTAGTACAATTGAAACAAGTCAAAACTAATTTAGGACAACATAAACAAATTAGGGACGCACCATCTACACTGATGCTTATTGGGCAGAGTCATGGAAGGAGAGTAACACTAGACCTCTCTTCCCAACACTTCCTCTTTAGCATGAGATCGCCCAAAAAATGTGCACTTGGCACATGAGATTACCCAAAAAACTCACACTTGGTGTGAGATCTCCCAAAAAACTTGCACTTGGCATGAGATCGCCCAAAAAAATTGCTATTGGAATGAGATTGCCTAAAAAAATTGCTATACACAACATTTCAGGACAATATTCTATCCTTTTACACTCTTTTACATCAAGTGCACACTTTCCTTTTCACACTTTTACATACTTATCCAAAATTTTCTCTGATTTATCATATACACGACTTTGACTACCCTTTCATTCTTCATTTGTAGGTTCATCCTTAATATACAACAAGAAGCAACTTACAACAACAAGTACAAGCACAACAACAGGTACAATGAAATGCATACGCTTCACCCCTAGGGTCACTTTCCTTTCCTAGTATCCACACTTCACTTTGCATCATGTTAATCTTCACTTGTCTACTCAACACACATTTCGCCGCACACTCTACATGATCACAAGCTACACATATTCTAGCTACTTTATGGTATCAAGTATTCACTCAATAACATAAAGTGGGGGAAAATGTAGCGATGAAATCACACACTTGGGTACATTTCTAGGTCATAAAAGCATACTAGGATTCATATGATTCATAACCAAGAAAACTAGTAATTAATGACTATCTTTGGTCTTTTTTCTTTGTTTCTTGTTTTCTACTTGGTCTAGCACACCCTACAACCTAGTCAGAAGTTTACCGAATTTATCTTGTATGGATTTAGATACTAGTGACCAGCCATGATAGAAGCACCCAAGTGCACTGTCTCCTCTGGGTGACCCTGACGCTTTCTCACGTTACTCACTTCTTTTAGGTCTCTTTATAGAAACCAAAATTTTGCTTTTGCAATCTTATTGCCAAAACACACGCAAATCACTCTTATTCTTCCCAATTCCATTATAATTAGCGATCTTTACTAATTAACGTTTCTTGCCACTTTGGTTGGTTAACAAGTAATTCATTGATCACCAAACCTCTGTTACATTCAGGATACCACTTTACAACGAATCGTAAGTCAAAATCCTCTTTAAAATAGACAATTAGTGTTTATAAGGTAATTAAGAGTATTTTTCCCTTGTTTTAGTCAATATACCCTAGTATTGGCTTAAACCCCTCTTCCAACCACTCAAAATCACCCCATTCACCTCCACAACATCTCAGTAAGATTCAAAAGCTTATCCTATCCTCCTAGTTGACCCTAAGTGGTTGATTAAGGCTCCATACCTATTAATCACTTGGTAATTCACTAATTGTGATTAGTAAGGCCTAATCATGATTAACAATTCTAATCTAATTTGGGGCTTTTAGTTCTACATGCACCAAAATACAAGTTTTTCCCAAAAGGAAAACTATAAAAAGGGTGCACCTCATTCCTTTATAATTTACACCATGCTTTGATTTGCATCTCATATAATAAATATGATATATAGCCAAGTTCAATCCTTGCTTAAAGCCTTCAGAGGAGTTAGTAGATGGATATCCAAAATGACCAAGTATTCATTTGGAGAGGCTATTTCACCTTGTTTGGAGTAGCAACTATATGAATTTGATTGCCCTCTTAGGTCTATTTAGGCCCATTTAAGGTAATTGAACATATTAGTAGGCATGTTTAGTTAGATTTTGAATTATATTCATGTTAGTTAAGCATTCCTTTAAGCTTCTATCTTAATGTTACATTCCTAGACTTAGAACCTTGGCTAGATGGATGAAAATTGTGTTATCTTTCCTTGTTTAGTCATGAAATTTTCTTTGTAAAGTTTAGGGTGTCATCATTTGGCATGCCTAGTGGGACAATACCCCATTGCATTCAATTTTTAAGCTTTTTAACTTAGTTTCAAAGTTTTTCATTTCAAGTTTTAGATTAGTTTAAAGTTTCCTAGATTAATTTCAATTTTTCTAGTTTATTTTCAAGCTTTCTAGTGTACTTTTAAACTTCTTAGATTAGTTTCTCAAGATTTTTAGATTAATTTCAAATTTTCAGAGTAATTTTCAAAGTTTTATAGATCAATTTCCATTTTGAAAATTTGTTTCAACTAAATTAGTGGTAGAAGTTATGTTTTCATGCTTTTTACAAGATATAAGGAGGCGAAGCTCTATCAAAATTCCCTCAAAATACCAAAGATTGAACCTTTTTAAGAAATCTTCTCAAAACAACATTCATTAAAGCATTGAGATATGTTAGAAAGGAATAGTTTTCTAAAAAGTAATACCCTAAATTATTGGTAACTTTTTACTCCAAATTTATCTTACCATTACGTAGTTCACTTTGATACCTTTCCAACGTAAAAAATAAAGTCATTTTGAGGTCGGGAGCAAAATTTATGGCCTTCGGAAGATAGGTTGAGCATCTATAGGAAAAAGGCACTTGTGCATTACTGTGAGTGCTTGTGCATCATTGGCTATGTGAAAAATGATAGAGGGACGCCTATGCATGAATGTGAGTGCCTGTACATGACTGTGAGCACCTGTGTCCTAAGAGGGGTGCCCATGTGTCAAGGTAAAATTTTCTCAAATTCTAGAATTTTAATTTTATGATTCCTATCAGTTTTTAAGGGTTTTTAGATGTTGTTTTTGTCAATTTATTGATTTCAGAGAAATATTCCTAACAAAATTGGCCATGTGATCTGTATAAAACACAAATGGTGTTGTTAACAAGTACTGTCAAAACTTGTGCAATGCATAGATCATTGACAAAGCTTCACGCTCTGTAGTTGTATAATTCCGTTTAGCAGGAGTCAGCTTCCTACTAGCAAAATAGATTGGATGATCTATAATACCTTTGCCAGGTTGAGCTAACATGGTGCCAATGGCCATACCAGAAGCATTCACATGCACATGAAATGGTTTATCCCATGAGGGAAAGCACAAAATGGGTGCGGTAGTAAGTTTCTCTTTTAATATCTCAAACGCACGCTGCTGCAGTTCTTCCCGATAAAATGTACCTTTCCCCTTCAGTAACTCTTCCAAGTGTGTAACAATTTTGGCATACCCTTTGATTAATTTTCTATAATATCCTGTATGACCTAAAAATTTGCGCACATCACTTTGATTGGTAGGCATTTTTAGGCCTAAAATGACTGCAACCTTAGCTGGATCAATGAGAAAACCTTCCTTTTAGATTATATGTCCTAACAGTATCCCAAATGGTGTAGAAAATATGAATTTCTTGATGTTCAAAGAGATACTCAATTGTTTGCACCGTTCAAACATTAAGCACAGATTGTCACAATGATCTTTCACAAGCCTATATACTCTCCAATCATCTAGGTAGACCTATAAGAAGTTGTGAATAAAATCTTTGAATGCCTTAAAAAACTATGTGCGAGAATATAGCAGGAACATTTTTCAATCCAAAAGGCATCACAGTATAGGCAAAAATGCCCCATTTAGTAGTAAATGTTGTCTTTTCTTGATCCTCCTGAGAAATCCTAACCTGATGATACCCGAAAAACCCATCTGTGAAAGAGTATATTTCACGCCCTGCAACTCCTAGCATTTCCTTAGTGAATGGCGTAGGGAATGGATCTGTGACACATGCAACATTTAGCTCCCTGTAGTCCACACATATTCTAATTTGTTCGTCCTTCTTGATACTGATCACCATTGTGCTATCCCATTATGACTCATCAAGGGACCTAATAATTCAAGATTTCAACATTTTATCAATTTCTTCTTTTGCCTTTTCACGCAAATTAGGATTAATTCTATAAGGTCTCTTTCTAACTGGTCGTGCACCATCCTTAAGTTTTATCTTCATTTCCCCAAGTGATTTATGCATGCCTTTAAGTTCATGATACCCTTGAGGGAATAAGTCCTAATAATCCCTGAGTAACTCAATGATCTTTGTTACCTCCGAGTTTGAACAATAGTCTCCAATTATGGCCACCTTAGGCTCAGCCTCCGAACCTATATTCACCTTCTTTGTCTTCATGGTTTCGTGATAGGCACGCATATCCTTGTCTGCACTGTCCAAGACGTCACGCACCCCTTGTAAATGTTCAATATCTAGGTTCTCAAATTCCGCATCATCCACGATGTAAACCATCTTTCCTTTCTCTTTCTAAAGGAAAGCATGTTCAAGTAATATGCAGTCCATTTCTTCTTCCTTTTCAAAACATGCTTCGGAATCTGCCTCACCAAATAATTCCTGAATATGCTCTTCTACTTTTGCACTATCTCCCATAGTTAAGCGCTTGACAAATTTTAATGCCTCTTCTACAAGAGGTTTAGTTGAGAAGTAGTCAAAGGTCTGGATCATCCTTGCAGTCAAATCTTATCAGTTCCTAGTCTCTCTATATAGTTATGCATAAACATACCAGGCACATGCACATCCTTGTAGTGTAGAATACAATCTATGCACCCAAAGTGAAGGTGGTAATGCTTCATGTCCTACTATCCAAAGTCTCTCACATTGCTGAATGTGATGCTGAATAGGTTGATCACCATGATAAGTGTAGATCTGTGTAGGTGCATTGTTCCTTACAAACCTAGTAGAAAAAGTGACTCCAATCTCTTCCCAGTTTGTAAGATTATCTCTGTGGACTACCAACCAACGCGCTGCTGTCCTACATAAGGTATATACTAACATATCTCTTCTCTTAATTTGATCTATCCAATGTGTTTCCATGGCCTTCAAAAATGTAGGAAGATCTTCTGCCCCTGTATACCAAGGTAATGTGCTACCTATCTGTCGAATCGAACGAAGTCCATTCTTACGTGCAACCACACTTTTCACCTCACGCCCTACTAATTAATATGTACCATGAGCCCAATTGTCGTAAGAAATACTCATAGTATCACTAATAGAATGAGAATCCTCCCACTGTAGGATGACTTCTTTTGATGGCTCATTGACCTCTGGGTCCTGAATAATGTGTACATAAATTATGTTTAAGTCCTCCTCACTCAGAGGCTCAACATATGGTGTAGACTTTCCATCTGATATAGGTATAAAAACACTTTCTTCCTTTTTCTCAAAGCTGATATACCCCTTATTGAATCTCAAGTTAGCATTATTCGCATAACACCAAGGGCATGCAAGAAAGGCTGGAAAATCATCTGCTTCTGCTAGTGCTAATACCTCAAAATCCCCAATGAAGTTGGCCCCTTGTGTAGTTATAAATGCATCCTTCAAAAATCCTATGGGAGTGGACTTAGTCCAGTTTGCCATAAATAACACATTAGATGATGGCTGCAATGGAGGCCTCCCCATTTGTACCCATGCATCTAATGTAATCACATTTACTTCTGCACCTTTATCAATCAATATGTTGCTCAATAGCCACCCATCCACAACAGCATTCCGAGTAATTTCCTTGTCATAGTCAATGCTATCATGGGGAAGATTTACATATAAAATCTATCGTCTAGTCTCAAGACTTACGCGAGGAGTGTTCCCTTTTAACCAACTTCCTAATAGTGGAATAATGTTCTCCTGGCACAACATTTTGCACACCTCTCGCAGATCATCAATATCATTTTGGACTGTCTCTGATGCTTTCTTTTGCTCCTTTAGGTATTGTATCTCACCTTGAAGATTCCTTAGCAATTCCATGGTATCTTGGTAAACTTCCTTCTGATGAGCAGGATTTGGGTACCTTGCATGTAAAACCTCCTCCTTAGTGATCGTAGGCTTCTGGTGCAATGTATCTCTTGCACACATCACTTCAGTGTGTGTATTAATATTCACTGTCAATGCCTCGGGTCCTTTTGCTATCTTGGGCATCCACTGTTCTACCATGCGCTAGATTCTAACCATCCCGACGCCTTTGTTTTCTTGTTTATGATGCTTACTCATATGCTCATATAAGTCTTGGCACTCTCCATAGCTATGGTTCTTTCTGCAGAAAGAACGTGCAATATTCTGAGGACATTTACACCTATAGTGGTCTGGAGATCCACACGTATAACATGTTCCACGAGGAAACTCACCTCTTCCTCCACCACGGCCTCATCCTCCATATTCACCACGATACCCACGTCCCCTTCCATGAACTCCTTCAAAATGCCCCTCATTCTTGTCATAGCGCATTTGATTATGATCCCAATCCTGGTGCTCATTCTTACCCTTAGAATTATATGTTACACTTGTTTGTCATACCCCAATGTTTATAGCATCTTGGATTTGACCAATCAATTGAAAATCCTCAGTATCATGGGTCGTGGACCTGCAAATTTTACAAAATCAAGATACATTCTTCCGTATTACGTGCTGTAGCAAAGGAAAATGACTAGCATCATGATTCAAATGAAAGATCTCACAATCCAACAATAATGAGCGTACAGATCTGTGAGGGAAACTATCCTTGGTGTGACCTTCCACTTCATAATTTGTACACCAAATTCCTGACCGCGTTTCATGGGTTGAATTTGCTAAGAAATTCTCTAACTACTTTGCCATAGCTACAATCTGTGCCTCTAAGATTGGACTAACGCCAGTGTCAATGCTCCCAACTTCCTCAGCATGCAAAGCTACTTCCAGTTCTTCACGCAGATCAGTGTATGTCTTATGTGACAGTGCCCTTCTAAATGGTGTAATCAATCCTCCAACGAACCATTGTGTATGCTGCCTAGCGTGAATATCATAAGATAGCTTAGACATAAGTGTCTTAAAATGAGCATCATACTCACGTACACTCACAGTAATGCCTTGCTTGATATCCTTAAGCACACTTATACTCTTCTACTCAAACTCAGGGATATGAAACTCTTTCAAAAAAGCATCCTTCAATGCTACATAATCCATGCAAGTTTGATCAGGGTCAAACTTCTTATACCAGCTATGTGCACATCCATGTAATGTAGTAGCGAATTGACTTGCCTTACGCTCAACAGCCATGATCCCTTTAGCATGCCACAAGATTTCACACATATGCACATGTTTGGCAGCATCCTCTATACCTCTATGCTAATGGAGAGATGAAGAGACATCTCCATATAGATATTTTGTGGTTGTTGCGGACCTTGACCACCTAATCCAGAACCTCATGTGTTACCTCTACTTCCAAAACCACTAAATCCACCATGGAACTAGAACCACCTATTACCTCCCGATCCTCCACCTATAGCAGGAATAGAACCTATAGATGTACTCCTCTGTGCTCCGAAAGTAGTACTATATTGAATCCCTACAGCCTATGAGGTAGTTCCCCTTCTAGAGGTGAATCCAACATTCTGCGCTCTCACATTCTATGTGGATGATGCGCCTAAGAATGTTCCTCCAAATAACATTGAAGTCGTTTGTCATGCCATTGATGTACTTGATCCCTGACTTATTCTTGCTCTTCTACTTCCCAAGTTAGCTTGTTGGTTACTTGTCGTACTAGATATTGGAAAACCAAGTGCAAGGGCTAGGTCACTAGGTGGATTAAGATGCGTGCCCACGGTCCAAGTAGTCTTTGCTGGCACACTTCTATGTGAGGATGAGGGGGGATCTCTATCATGCTTTCCAAGATGGGGGAGTTCCTGATGCTCTGGCACCACATCTTATACGTAAGCTGTAAATCCTTCACGAGCCATATCTCTCCTCAATGTCATACTTTCTACAATGGAACACTACTTCTCTATCTCCCTCTCACATGCCTCATTATACTTAAGCCACCTTTCCTCTCTCTACATCTCTGCCGCTAGGTCTGCCATCCTTCACCAAACCTGTTCCTACCCTCGTACATGGTGAAGTTTAGTTAGCCATCGGTTTACTCTCCAGGTTCAAAGTTACCATCAAGATCTTGATCACCAGTGGAATACCTCTCAAATATGCTCCTCTTAGATACCACGTAAAAACTAGAATTCAGCTACCTCTGGGTAAGAGTACGTCAAAATTGAATATTCCAGAATATAACTGTTTAGAACACCACAGAACCACATATCCACAATGTGAGTCCAGATCAGATCAACATCATAAAGGGCCTGAAATTCTTCATGTGTCCAGATAAGTGCGCGATACCTCCAATTCCACTGAGATACATAGGTAGTAAGCCACTTGTATAGTTCTATAGAAAGATAGCAAAAAAACTCTCATATAATCTTGTCATACAGATTTTGTTCTACCCATGTGCATGTGCGTTAAACTCAGATGCACTGTTGAACCGTTGTGCATATTCTTCCTCTAGATCGTGTATCCATTCGTCAATACTTGCTAGAGTTAACCGGTACGTCTTCATCATGAACCATCCTAAAAACAACTGAAAAAGATGTCCCGGCAATGGAACCATTGATGTAGCCTAGAATTTACCAGATAACACCCTAGTCGCGTTGGCACATCACTCAGCCTTGACTGAGTGTTCACCCAAAGCGCGTAAAGGTACTAGGTCCCTCTTTAGGGTTGTTGTAGTAGGATGCTAGCATGATGAAGGAAGAAATATATAGATTCATAACTAATCCATCATTATATAATGCATGTTACCCTCAGATCTATGAAAGAACGAGTTTAAATAATAATCATGATTGAATCAATAACATGCACTACTCAATTACACACAGAATGACACTTAGATTCAGCCAATATCTTCCATCTATTAATAAATACAGAAGCTCCTTACAGTAATGCCAATCTATACCAATGCGCATATGGATTTGATATAATAATTCCGTCATATGCATATATCTCTTTACCTCCATACATACATCACACTCATTCTCACACTCATACATCACACTCATTTATAACACTCATATATATAGGGTGGGGACTTTCCCTTCACTGCTTATCTATTCCAAAATTAGGCCGCATGCTAGTAATAGCCACACATCATTTACAAGCATAGCCACACATGCAAGTGTGCTATCTATAGACCTCTTCCAGTTAACTAAAGTGTCAATCTTATTCTTGGCTCATCTCCATGCAAAATGCTTTGATCTGATCCTCTAAAGATAGACAATGCATGGTTCACATGTCTCTGCATCATTGGTGTGTTCCACATGCCATCTTCTAAAAATAGGTTTTCATGCTCAAAATCGACTAAGTCTTGAAAGATGAACTTGCCTTCTGCACGCGCGGGTCCTTCCTGTCCTTCCAAACGCTTGATCCTGGCCTTCTATCTCCACATGTAGACTCCTCGTGTGTTCTCTAACAAGTATTCTCTGATCAACAGTAAATCGAGCTCGCTCTAGATATCTAGTGATACCTAGAGAGAGAACCACCCAGGAAGATTTCTAGCTTGGAGGAATTATTTTTGTCTTAGTTGTTATACTTTAGAGCTCTAACAAAGTGACAACTTTTTTAGATTCAAACTATTGTTTTTCGAATAAGGGAAATAATCTCTTAAAGTTAAAACCACGTGATTTTCATCAAAAAACCTACTTAGTGTCATTTTGTCCTAGTTTTTCACTTGTCCTAAGATAATGCAAAACTCTACCAAAATAACACCAAGTTTATTTCAACACCACTTGATCTACACCCTTGTTTTCTTATTTCCCATTTTTCGAAAAAAAGGAAACAACATATATGGATACCGCTAGATATCGTGTGTCCACCACTTTTGTATTCTACTTACGTGACTAGGTTGTAATGTCGAAGCACAAGTGTTGAAAGTGTGCATGATATGTACTCACGATCTAGTAGGCCCCCTTGTCTCAAAAACCCATATTTGAGACTTATTATCATCATAGTTAGGCGATTTCATCTTTGTCTTCTTTTGAGTTGTTACGCTGCCCACATTGTAGCCATACAATTGGGACATTTACGTCTTGTTTCCATTGTCAAGTTAAGCCTAAATCTATATATTGTAGAGTTACGTTGTTCGCACGCATAACAATTTCTTGTTATACTTAGACATACTTTTTACATCCTAACTTTGTCTTGAGTTTTGTGAGTGTTGAGGATACATTGTTATCATCGCGATAACATCATTTTGACACTAAAAATCTTGCTTTCCCAAAATCTTGGTTCACGAGTCCAAATAGTGTCATTACACTTCTCACATTGTTATCATCCATTTTACAAGACTAGGACTTTGTTAGTGTTTATAAACTGGTTTTTATTATATCTTGTTAGAAGATCGAGTCAACATTCTCTTATCATTTAGGCCTTGTTTGTTGTAAACTTGATCTAATTGGTGATGTTGTGTTGTCACTATTTGGTTGTAAACCTATCTAGATGAAATCTTAGAGAATAAACTATTTAGTGTAACTAAATTTTGAACATTATACGTCATTGTATTATTCTCAAGAAAACTTGTGTCATATATTACCTTGCTACGGTAGCTTATTCTTTAATTCTTAGGTTCACATTGACCCATTAAATTTGTGGCTATTTTGTAGTTGCCTTGTTTTGGAAAATTAGTGTCGTTACGCTGCAAAAAGTTAATTAAGGTCCCTTTTAGTAAACCTTAGTGGAAATTCTTCACGTTGTATTTCCTATCTTGAGTATGCCTACTACGAGGATGGGATCCCAAAAATTAGGAACCGATATATTTGGAGGTGAAAATGCTCTCTTAGAGGATAATCTAATGGTTGACCATAGTGGTGGTGAGGAATATTCTCCTCATATGAATATAGAGCATCCTCCAACCAATTTTGACAATTACATTTTTCAAAACAAACATGAGGTTCTTATGTGTGTTATGGAACTAGGAGCTAAGTTACCTCCCATAGTGGACCCTTCTCTCATTTCCGCAATGGTTTGAGGGGAGAGGAAGTGGAACATCCTAGTCACCATATAGATGACATATTAAACCCAGGTCACGCCTCTACTTCTGCATGACAAAATAATGAGGAAATACCTTTCAAAAATGATAAATACTATTGTTTACCTCCTATTAAATTTCATTGTGAAGACCATGAAGAACATGTTCATCATGTACAACCTCCCCCTAACAAAGATTGTAATGAAATACCCGTTCAAGAGATTACGTTACAACAATAGGTCCAAGCCCTTACTCACTAATTGACAAGTTTGGCTTCATATATACAAAAGGAACAACCAAATTTTTTGAAACAAGTCATACTAAAGGCAAAACCTAAAGCTTCATTTCATGATTTCCCAATAAACACTCCTCAACAAGAGACACAAAATGATCCATATAAGGAATTTTTCACTAAGAATTGGGGTGGGTATACACCTAGGCTTAACCCTTTGCATAGACCTACACCGCTACCCATGCAAGACCAAATCTTCCACCAAGAATGGTCTACAGTGAAGAATGCCCTTCAAGTGTTACAAGAGGGCCAAAATGGTAGCGATACCAAGAAGTATCGGTTCGATGAGTTATGTCCCTACTCATTCAACAAAGCCATGCTACAGGTAGCTTTCCCAAGATAATTTTATTTTCCAAAATTTGACAAATATAAGGGAAAAGGTGACCCTTGTGACCATATTAAATATTTTTTATGGCATGTCAAGAGGTGGCATTCAATGAAAATTATCTTATGTTTCTCTTTCCACGAAGTTTAGGAGCAATGACACTAGAATGGTTTGTACACATCCCTAAGGGATCCATATCAACATGGCTAGAACTAGCAGAAAGTTTCATATGACACTTCTCATTCAATATTAAGAATGATGTCACCATGTTAGATCTATGTAATGCCAAGCAACAGAAAAATGACAAATTCACTACATTTTTACAATGATGGAGAGGATTAGCTAACCACTTCCCTTTCTCCATACCTTAAAAATAATTAATTAGTATATTTGTTGCCAACCTCCATCCAGACATTACATTCCACTTACGAATGCATTGGGACAATACATTTGAAGAGGTAATTGAAAAAGGGAGTCAAATCGAAAAAGCATTATTAGCTAGAGGGACCCTAAAACCTTTTTCACACGATCATAATGATTCTAAATCTAACGATAAAATTTTTTTTTTTCTTAATAGAAATAAAAATTTCGTTAGTTATGGGATAGTAGATTCTAAGTGGGTACAAGTCATTCAGAACCATGCACCTTTAAAGCTTGCAAAAGGAAATCCACCTACGGAGTATAAGCATTGTACTTTCACTCCTATGTCTGACTTAATGTCATCAATACTAAAATAGCTAGAGGCGGTTAATATGGTTAGATATCCTGAAACTACACCTTATGAGGATGACGTGCCTAAACCATCATGGTTTAAAGATAATGAATAATGTGAATTCCACCACGTTAAAGGTCATAAAATAGGCAAGTAATGAAGTTGCAACACTACATCTAAGACTTAATCAAAAGTGGCGAGGTGGAGATGGATTCATCCACTCCTAACAAATCCCCCAAGATAAAGACTCTTCCTAAACATAATCCGGATAAGAATGTTAATTGTGTGTCTAATAGGAGAATCATTTTGATGCTCTCATTAGTTGTGTAGATACACATGTTGAACATGTCAACACAATAACCCATGTGATATCCTCTGGACTATCTATGTCTAGGCATGTGCCGAAAAAGACTAATTATTAAGCAGTTTTGCATACTTATGATAGTAAGGAACCTAGGTTTCAACATTTCCATCAAAGGATGCCTATCACAACTAGACCTCATTTGATTCTTTGAGTTAAAGAATCCAATCACTTACCTCTTCCCCCATCCTCAACTCATGGTAAGTGGTATGATTCTGATTCTTCTAAAGATTCCAATCCCAATGATTCTAAGTCTTCTGATTCTTCTGAAGATTCCAATCCAAATTATTCCTCTAATAGGACTCCTAAGTCATGGTCCTCCCTGTCTTTGTAGGACCCCATTTCTCAGTCAGCTCAACGACCCCTTCTTCCGTCGAAAATCTCTCTGACTCAAAGTCCTAATATATCATACACATCGACTCCCATGTCGCATTCATCCAATCAACCTCTTGTGGTAGAACAACTACCCACACCGATTGATTCATTTCAAAATGAAGAAGCCGTTAGAGAATTTATGAGGGTACATGAAGACATTCCTTTAGAACTTTTTGAGCAAGAAACCTCTTTAGACCTTGATACATTCACATACTTGGAGGAAGAGATTGTTACCTTTTGTCAGAAAAAAGAGGAAGACCCTAAGATCACGTTCACGTATTGGGAGGAAAAAATTGATGCCTTTTGTCAGAAAATAGAGGAAGACCCTAATATCATTAAATATGATCCTCCTCTTATTCTTCCATCTCCACATTCTTCATTGAGGGATGAAATTCTTGGGTCTAACATTGATCCATGACATATCTTCTAATTACCTAATCATTCTTTATATATTAGGATTCCTCCATCATAATCTTACCTTGGGTCACTGCTTGGTAGCCCATCATCTTCTTCTATATGTGGGCCTCCTCCAAGTAGTCCCTCATCATCTATATGTGGCTCACATCCTAGTAGCCCATTTTATTATATATGTGGTTCACCTCTGGGTAGCCCCTCTTCGTCTATAGTGGGGACATGTCTTAGGGGTCCCTCATCTTTTATTCTTGGGCCACATCCTAGTAGCCCATCTTCTTCTGTATATGGGACACCTCTAGGTAGTCCTTCATCTTCTATCTATGGGACGCCACCAGACAGTCCTTCATCTTCAATCTTAGGGCTACATCCTTGTATTCCTTTATCTTCAGTCTATGAGACACCTCCTGGTAGCCCATCCTCTTCAATTCTTGGACCGTATCCTTTGCGTCCATCATATTCTTCTTCTATCAATGATTATGGAAAACCTACTATCATTTCTCACATCAATTCTATTCGTCCACTTTCTTCTCCCACTTCTCAGGGTCAGCAAAGTTACGTTATAGCTTATAAGAAACCAAAAAAAATCCTTCATCAGACTCAGATCAATAATTCCAAGAGCTCTAAAGCTCACAACAATTTAAACAATCTTAAAGTTTAGAATAAAACACGCTTAAAAAATACACATCAATGCACCCATCAAGTATGGCGTAAAGTGCATAAACCTTTGGATATGGACCTCAAGCTCCCTGTTGGCCAGATATTTTGCATAGCTGAAAACCTGGGTAGTCATGAGATAAATATCCCTCATTTACGGGTGAGGCTCCCATGTAAGATTTGTCAATTAAATATGCTAGTATCTATTTTGGGGTATTACTTTAACCATGCAACTCATGAACCATAGCTATATAGTTTTGTAACAAGTAAGCAACTATTTAAAGAAAGGAAATATCTGATGAAGAAGGAAATAATATAAACACAGGAAAGAAAGAGGGAAGATGTGCAACCCAATCAATAGATTACAGAGTTGATTGCATGCACATAGGTAGAACCAATATATATTAACACACAAAATTATAAGCAAAGGCAACTTTTAGATCTAGATCTAGAATAACACAAAGTTTATAAGTAGATCTAAGACAAAATGTTAGAAACAAAATGCACCATGACACAAAATTCTCCATAAATCTGCTCCTTTTTATTCCTTTGCTTTAAATAGCTATAAGGGGTTTCAGCACAAAGTCTGGAACACAAGAATGCTGCTTACAAATTTTGATACTTGAACCCATAGGTTCTTCCTCTACTTATACCATGTAGAGGAGAAATTACAAATAGGAAGCTTTTAGTGAACTAGCACATGTGGAAGTTGTAAAGGAGACAACTAGCAATCTCCCTCATAGAATTCCTCTTTACATGACATGTACGATTTGCAACTAAAGATAGAACCTTCTATTTTGCATGTCTACCACCTATTTCCAAGTAGTTGACTTCTTCAAGTAATGGATTTTAAACCAATCACTTAAGTTTTATAATTTAATTGATCACTCAATTTCTTTGTCAAAGAAAATAAGAGAAAGAAGAAGAAAGAGAAAAGCTGTAGTCTTGTTCTTTTTTCATATTCTACATGCAGTTGATACTTTTGCCTTTGATTCTCACCAAACTAGATCTGGAAGTAGTTGGATCTGGAAGAAAGTGACTGTGATTTTCTTGTGGGTATTACCTTTGACTTGTATTCATTCTTATCTTTGAAGCTTTTGTAGTTATTCTCCAGTACATGCACTAGTGTAATGTTTGCCGTAAATAACTTATCATTTTTATTTTTAATTGCATATGAGTAATTAAAAATTATGAAACCACTCCGGATGAATGAAAATTCAATGAAGGCTTCAACTAAAAGATTGGAAGCACATGCACAAGATCTTGGAAGGAATTTTTCATGCACTGACTTCTACACAGGTTGCATTAGAAATAAGAGGATGAATTTTTACCGAAAGCCTTTGCAATTATGAGATCTGGATCTAGATTTGGATCTGGTCCTAGATCTGGAAGCTATGCATGATTCCGCAGAGCCTACCCTTTCATCCCACTTTGCCATGGTTGAAGCAATCTTTGTCTGAGTAACTCTTTTTCTTTTAATTATGCTAGAATTCTTTGTAATTGGTACAGATCTGGCGATTTCTTCAGATTCAGAGGACATATTTAATGTTCCTGACATTGATTTGCACTCTCTTTCACTTATATGACCACCTATAATGAATACCTGTAATTAATTCAGACAAAGATGGATTCCAGAGCATGAACACTTGATTTTTATCACAAAAATCTGCATATTAAGCTCGCTGCCCTAAAATTTGAGGCTTTGATTGCATGCATAACAAGCATAAATATTTTTAACTTCACCTGGGCACTCATACCAACATGCAGATAATTAACAGGGCTTAAATCAAGCTCCTCCAACCCTAGGCGCCAAAATTTGAAGCTTCCCAGCAGTGGAAAATAAACTTCAATGCAAAAATCCTCCTTCCTTGGGCGCCAAAACTGTCCGGGCTGTAATCCTTTGCAAAATGAATTAATTACACCTTCACTTATGGCAGCCCATGCTTATATAACCCTCAACATTCTATTTCTAATAATTGTCCATGCTATTCCTAGCAATTAATTAATAAACAAACATGTTTATTCCTCCAACTTGGGCACCTAAACTTGCATGCTCATGGCATTAAATAAATAAATTTAATTTATTTTTAGCCCTCTACTTTCACTTAACATCATGCTTTGACCTCATGCGCCAAAATTAGGAATTAAATCCATTAATAAATACTTCAAAAAGTATTATTTCTCCTCCAAATGGGTTGCACTTTTTAGCATGCTTTGGGGCTGCATTAAATAAATTAAATTTATTTATTTTTAGCCTTCTTCTTCCAGTCTTCCTTGACTTCTATTCATGTGTTGAATTTTCCTCATCCTTGGGTGCCAAAATTAGGAATAAAAACAATTAATAAATGTAATTAAAGTTATTCTTTAATGCCCAAAGGGGTCACACTTTTTGCCAAAGGCTGGTTTCTGTTTTTAAAATTCAATTTTGATGGGATTTTTCACCCTGCATGACAACTCCAAAAATCCCATTATCCGCTTAAGTTGTTTGACTTTCATCATGGGATTTTTTACCCTACAAGACAGGTAAGAAATTCCCATTAATGCCTTAAGTGATTTTTTCTTTATTTCACAATGGGAATTTTCACCCTATAAGGCAGGTAAGAAATTCCCGCCTACCTGCTGCCTCTAATTTTTCCATCATGACTTAAGTGACTTTACCTTCATGGGAATAAGTACCCTGCAAGGTAGGTACAAAAATCCCACCTGCCTGCTGCGACCAAAAATCCCACTGCAGCTTAAAGCCATCCATTCCCAAAAATGTGACTTGTCCAGAAGAAGCTTTTTTGTGCACGACTTCGTCTTTTTAAAGAGGACCTGACTTTCTAAGGCTGATTCCTTCTGGGATGGCCGTCGTAGATGATATCCAGATACTCCAGGCAAGAAAAAAGATTGTACTGGCAAAGGAATTGACCCAGGGGAATTTCACAGAGAAAAACACGTAAAAAATAAATAAAAAACGAAAAACGTTGCCAGAAGTCACAGATAAAGCCCAGGATCCATTCCCGGTGAAAACCCTACTCGTATATGTGAATATTGACATGCAAAGCTTCAACAAGGCTAAACCGGAGCACAATTTACTTCAAACGAGGCTTTAAATAATTAAATATAATTTTCCCGTAGACAACTTCGCGAAAGGATAAAACGAGTTTCGACATCTGGGTATTTGTCAAAATTGGCTCATGTGATTCACTGGGAATATCTTAACGCAATACAGGCATCTTCTAGTAATAAAAACATAAACAGACCCATTATTTTAAAAGTACCATTTTTTTTACATGGTGTAGTCTCATATTTCAGGGTGAAAATTTGGGGACACCACTCCCACACACAACATCTACATTTCATGATAAAACAAAGTCATTGTTATCCATATTTCACCCCTGTGCCAAATATTGGATCGACCACGATCCTGCATAAGTGGAAACATAGTCAAAAGGTAGACATTAAAGGCTTCAAAATTGGCTAAGTAAAAAGGTGTAAGCGGAGAATGCCAAGTGTCAATATGACGCTGATTCAAGGGGTGAATAGAGAAAAGGTTTCTAAAATAGTGCCAGATTGCCGTGTGCCCCAGGGGAGAGCAGATCATTGGGGAAAAATTTGGTTCTTTTCCCCTTGTTATCTCAAAAGGGGTAAAAGTTGTAAAATAGCCCACAACTCCGCCCAAGGAAAAAGTCAGCACCTGGGCCCGAGTCAAAGCTAAAGCGGGAATCAGAGGAAAGGGAAAAAGATAAATTGTAGACCCATAGGCCTGATTTTTGTTCCAATCTAGCTGCCACGTGTCCCATATCAAAAGGGGACACATTTTTCAAGTTGTTTTCCCACCCTCCTATATGGACCCGATACAAACTTCAAAGGGGCATATCTTTCGACTCGGGGCTCAAAATATTGCAAATCTGATGCCATTGGAAAGATCTTGGCCTCACCCTTGCCATGGAGGTCTAAAACTTTAATTTTGAGGAGGTTAGGTGAAGAAAAATGGAGGAAACATCTTCAAGCTTTCAATGCAGGATCTTCTTACCTCAACAACCCGATCAGATTGATCTGTTTCACTGTTTCCTCTTCCTTTAAGGTGTTGAACCAAGGATTGACATAGTAAAGAAGGATTTGGGGGTAGATTTTATCAGAAGCATTAATAGCAGTGGTTGAGTTTCAACCTGCTTTTCCCACTTCTCTCTCTCTTTCTTCCTTCAGGTTGAATCTATAAATACGGGGCGCAAGATTCATTGTAAGGGGTTGGACATTATTTGTTTTGCAAGCTCCCTTCTCCTTCTAACAAAGGGATCTATGGGGTTTAGGCCTTCTATCAAAATTGCATTACATTTCTACCTCTTGGTTACTTTGTAATGGATTGTATCAATCTACAAAGAAATAAAACACGTCTGTGATTGATTTTAGATCCTTTCTTGTCTCTTTTGCTTTCATCTGGTCTCCCATTACATATCTGGCTATATGTGCCTATTTATTGTATGCATTTTTTTGTTTGTGTCTATTAGCAAAATAAGTGTTCATCATTCCTTTAGTGCATCACCTGGTAGTTTAGTCATTTCTTATTTGTTATACTCTTTTATCCGTGTCTCCTTGGCAAGTTTTAGATTAGGTATAAAGATAGATCCTCTGCAAATCCTTACGTATGCACCTAAACAGAGGGATAAGGAACCAACCTTTGATCTGGAGAGATTTTCCATTTTTTCAAGGTCCCACGCCTTGAGAAAAGTTCAATGTTATGCAATCACACCAAATGAGTCTGCCTTAGAAAAGCATATTTTTAGAACTCATTTGGGGGTGCTGTGATTTCACACTAACAGTTTTGGCACGCCCGGTGGGACTAAGAAGTCTCCATCTTATTACAGTAGGGATTGATGTACACTTGCTATGATTCTAGCTTTTAAGAAGCCTTAAAATTTTACATCTAGCGACTCGAAAAGAAACAAATCTACTATTTTCAGTAACCCAAGCTTGGGAGATTCATGAGAAAACCTAGTCTAGAGCAAGGAAAGAAGGTATTTTTGAATACTTGCGTCTATCCCCAGGAAGAGAAAGGAGAGGAAAAAGAGTTCAGAGGTCTCCATCTCCACTAAGTAGAACCTTGTCAACACCTCCACCTGCAAGGCTTTTCTTCCAGTCTGTAAGGTTTCATGGGCCAATCAGGATGGCATAACCAAATCCATATGTCAACTTCACCAATAGTAGTCCACTCGCCTTGAATGCACAAAACCCAGTTCCGATTGTAGCATTAAAGAGTATCCCATATTTCACTAGGGAAAATCAAACTTCTCCTGGTGACCATGTCCAAGATATTGAAAATGTTTATATAGTTCACGAGATCCATGAGATGGACGTTGTAGTCAAGTTGCTCACCTCTTCATTTAAAGGGAAAGCTTTAAAATGGTTCAGGAGTCTTGAAGTAGGCTCTATCTAGAACTAGAACCAGCTGTGCATGACTCTTCATGATCAATTTGGGGGAAAAGGTGATAACTTGTCTTTCTTGGAGCAACTAACAACAATCAAGACAGCCCTAAACGAGAAACTGACAGACTTCAACCTCAGATTTCAGCGGACCTAGAATAGGATTCCAACAGCAGTAAATCCCACTAATGAAGGTGCCTTATTATACTTTCTTAGGGCTTTAAATTTTGATATTTCTCTGATGATTCAGTCAAGGGCACTACATTACATGCATCCTATAGCCTCTCCATAGGGGCTGAGAACTGTTTGATTCAAGCTAGAAAAATCCATGCCTCTGTACCCTGAGTTAGGAAGCCTAGATACTAGCCAAGCGCATACATTAGCTCATATACCCATCCCCAAAAGTAAAAGCTCAATTGAAGCTTCCATTTCATCGTCTAATACATCTAAAGAGCTTCAGGAAGTGATGAAGCAACTTCAGAACTTTGGGAATGAGCTAGTGACCATCAAAAGACAACAAGCTCAGAGTTCTAGGCCATACTAGCCCAAGTTTCAATATCAAGCTAGACCCTAGTATGAGCAGAATAGGCCACCACCTCAGACTGTAAACTAGAGCTAGAACTAAGGAGAGGCCAAAGCTGCTAGACCTTTCAAGTTGTATGATCCTAACACAGCTTCAACATTAAGAACATTTGTCCCAACACAAAACAATATGGCATAGGAATATGATTGGTGTTTTCCATGCGATCAGCCACATAACCAATCAATGTGCTTTAATGGTGCTTTAAATTAGGCCTTGATGGTGCAAACCAATATGGTTCCACAAGAACTTGGCCAAGAGGAAGATTAAAAACAAATATCTCAACAAGGTGGTCCCCCAAACGAGACTATGCTTGTCAATTTGTAGGCTGAAGACTTATGTGGGATGAATTAATCCCCTCCTCAAGGTGTGGCTACCAACACATGGTCCAAAAGGAGAAATATTGGAGAGGGCCAACCATTGTACTTAGGTGACCCTCAACCTTCCATTGCTCCACAAGGTCCTGGTGCTCCAAGTACAACTCCCAACATGCTGAACCAATCCAGACCACCTTCTAAACCCAGTCAACACCAGTTGTAACAACCCACGTCCAAGAAAGAAATGTGTTTGTGAAGGGGTAGTAAAAAGATAGCTCATTCAATATTATTGAGCAGATGAAAAGGAAAAGTGTGAAAATTTCACTATGGAATTCACTGGCCATTCCAGGGCAGAGGGATCTATTGTAGATTACCATGCAGAGTTGGTCAAGTTTAAATCACCCCCTAACCAGTAAGAGAGAGTGCTTGCTAATGCGGTTTAACCAAGGAGAAACCATGGAGAACAAAAAGGTAAGAACCTGAGACCTCCTCTCTTCTATGTCTCATTGATTATTGGAGACAAATTGGTGCACAATTGTATGATTGATTCTGGGGCCAGTAGTTCTATTATGCCCAAACAAATAGCTGATCAGTTGGATCTCCAATATGAGGTCATCTCTAGAGGAGTAGTCTAATTAGATGGGAAAACAATGACTACTGTGGGAATCATCAATGATCTGAGTTTCTCTCTACATGCTTGCCCTAATGTGAATTTTTTTCAAAACGTGTCAATCATAGACTTGCCACCACATTTTGCTTTGTGTCTGTCAAGGGACTTCACTGCCAAAATTGGAGGCTACCTATCTGCTGATTGGTCACAAATGCTCTTTAGGATAAGCTATTGAGTACAGGCCATAATCAAATCTGAACCTATTTTTGATTATCATATTGTATCATATGTGCCTAGCCCAATCAACGCTAATTGCTCAAATTTTGATCAAGAGGACCTCCTAAGCACTTCTGAAGAAAATACCAAGGTGGGATGTATCCCATACTTGACTCTTGATGATTGGGCCAACAAAAGTCATGCTTTTGATCCCTATAGGGAGATGGAAGAATTCAATATATTTTTCTACTACCTACATGAAGATAATCAACCTCTTCCTGACCTAATCAAGCCAAAATACAAGGATGACAATGAGGTATGGAAATTGTTCTTTGATGGCTCAAGGAGTAGACAAGGAGCTAGAGGAGGAGCCATGATTGTGTCCCCTAGAGGTATGAGATATTATTCAGCCTTCAGATTCTAGTTTGCTTGCTCAAATAACACTGCTGAATATGAGGCTTTAGTCTAAGGTATTCATTGGGAAAGGAAGCTGGGGATCAAAAAATTTCAAGTGTTTGGTGACAGTGAACTGGTTGCCAATCAAGTCAGAGGACTAAATGTTGTCAAAAATGACTTACTCAAGAATTACAAGAGTAGGGTATGGGATCTCATGGAGGATTTTAAGGCCTTCAATATTGTGTCCATACCTAGGAAGGAGAATGAAGCTGCTGACAGACTTGCAGTAGTAGGGGCAATGTTTGATGTGGTTGATAGCATCAAAAGAGACAAAGAACAACCACATATCCATGTGGTTGTGAGGCTAGCATTTCCAGATAATAATACATGTTGACATGTGTTTGAGAATGATCAATAGATCATTAACTTTCTACAAGAAGACGTTGAATTATCAGCTATAAACCAGAGTAGACTAGAGTAGCAGCACGAGAATCAGATAGTACAGCTACATACAAACAAGCTTCCCAAAGGCTTAGTGACACTGGAATCCATTTTCAATCCTAATGACCAGTTCAGAAAGAGAAGGCTAACATACAGATCAAAGGAGAAGATTCAGAGTCAATCCCAGTTGGAGAAGACAAAACACTTCAAATTGGCAAAGTGGCCACCAAACAAGAAAGGTATGAATTCATACAACTTTGCCAAGAATTCCCTGATGTGTTTTCTTGGAGTTATGAAGACCTAATACGGTTCAATCCAAAACTAGCATAACACACAATCAAACTAGATCCAGCTTCTCAATCCATTAGGTAGAAGAAAAGACAATTCAACCCACATATTGAGCCTCTGATGAAGAAGGAGATGAACAATCTGATAGAGGCAAGCATCATATTTCCAATCGAACACTCAAGCTGGGTTGCGAATCTAGTCCCAGTCAGGAAGAAAAACGGATAAATCAAGCTATGTGTTGACTTCAGGGATTTTAACAGAGCCTCCCTCAAAGACCACTACCCACTCCCTTCAATGGAACAGATCTTACAAGTAGTGTCTGGGTTAGAAAGGTTCTCCCTCCTAGATGGCTACTCAGGGTACAACCAGATCATGGTGAAAGAAGATGATCACTTCAAAACAACTTTCACTACCAAATGGGGCACCTATTGCTACAGGAAAATGCCATTTGGATTATCCAACGCTGGAGCCACTTTTTAAAGGGAAATGAATATGGTATTCAAGGGGCTGATCAACAAAATAGTGTTGATCTATCTATATGACATTACAGTTTTTTCCAAGAATGCAACAAACCACCTTTCCCATCTAAGGTAGGTGTTCCAAAGATGCTGGAGTTTTGGGGTGTTCCTGAACACCAAGAAATGCATATTCTTGGCCCATGAAGGCAAGATTCTAGGCCATATCGTATCAAAGGAAGGATTGAAAATTGACCTGGAAAGAGTTCAAGCAATAAGAGCATTACCATTGCCAAGTCACAAGAAGGCTCTTCAAAGCTTCTTGGGAAAAATAAAATTTTCCACAGGTTTGTTCCAAACTTTGCTACCCTTGTTAAGCCAATAACGTTGATGTTGAAGAATAGCTTAACATTCAAGTGGACAACTGAAGGAAAAGCAAGTTTTGAGGTTATCAAAGAAGCCATATCACAAGCCCCAAATCTTATGAACCCATATTTTTCCAAAGACTTCATACGGTATGCCTTTGGCGGCAGCGACGCAATTTCTGCAATCTTGGTACAACAGAACAAAGAAAGTACATAACAACCAATTGCTTTCTTCGGTCAGAGTCTAGAAGATTATGAGGTAAAGTACTCCTTCATTGAGAAGCAGGTCCTTGTGGTAATCAGAGGACTGAATAAGTTTAAGCATTTGGTTTCAAACAAAAAAACCAACTATTAGTTTCCCATGCGGGAGTTAAGGAATTCCTTCTCAGCAAGGACCTAAATGAAAAGTGTGCAGGATGGATCACTCGTGTCATGGAATATGACATTGAGATCAAGGTCACCAAGCTAGTCCGTGGGAAGGGGTTGTGTGAACAACTAGCCTCAAGTCAACAAGATGAAACAAATAGTGAAAAGGAGGTTGTTCTTGTTCTACAAGATGATCAAGAAGAAGGGAGAGATGATGTTTCTGCTCCTTGTTGGACCCAAGTTATGGTGCACTTCCTTCGAATAGGCATGTGTCCTCATGGGATGAGTAAAGCAAAAAGAAGGAATTTCAGGCTACATACCATCCCATAAGTTCTTATTGATGGTGTCTTGTTCAAGAGGGACATCAATGGCATTCTGCTGAGATGCATTGGGACAAATCAGGTGGAGAGGGTGCTACAAGAATTCCATGTTGAATAATCTGGAGGCCATTTTGCTCCAAGATTGATAACACTCAAAATATTGAAAGCAGGATATTATTGACCCAGAGTGTTTAGTGACTTCTACACATGGATCAAAAGGTGTAATAATTGTGCATTCTTTAAAGGTAAGGAAATGCTAGCAGCACTTCCATTACACCCAATCTTAGTTGACCAACCTTTCATGTAATGGGGATTGGACTTCATTGGAGTCATCAATCCAAACTCAAGCCAAGGTCACAAATGGATCCTGACAACGATAGATTATTTGACCAAATGGACTGAGGCAGTGGCACTCAAGGAAGCAAATGATTCTACTATCCTGGATTTCTATGAAGGGATAGTGACCAAATTTTGAGTGCCAGCCACCATCATATTAGACAATGCATTAGCATTCATAGGTTCCAAGATCACAGAATGGGTTGTTAAGAATGGGACTTATTTGAATACTTCATCAAACTATTATCCTCAAGGTAATGGCCAGGCTGAGTCCACAAACAAAAAACTGCTAAATATCATTAGAAGAACTCTTGATGAGAATTAGAGGACCTAACACACAAAGCTCAAAACGGCCTTATGGGCTGATAGAATAACACCCAAGAGATCTACGAAACAACTCTCCATTCAAGCTCGTCTATGGGAAAGAGGCAGTGTTGCCTATATCACTTGAGTTGCTAGCATTAGAGCTCATAAAGCAACTAGAGATGTCTGAATTTGGACCAATGGAGGCCAGGTATGTGGAGTTGATAGAATTAGAAGAAACTAGAGAGCATGATATCCAAACAATAGAGAAGAATCAGGCTTCAATAAATAAATGCTTTGATAAGAAGACAAAAGCAAGGACCTTCTAGGAAGGAGACCTGGTTTTGGAATGGGATGCAGATCAAGCAAAACCAGGAAGGCATTCTAAATTTGACGCCATCTGGAGTGGCCCATATATGATCACAAGATACAAAAGTAGCAATGCTTTCCAATTGTCTACATTGGAGGGTGAAGAGTTACAGATTCCAGTAAATGGGATCTATCTTAAGCACTGCTACTAAAAAGGGATTTCTCACCCTATACATATTAGTTTAGTTTTCTCTTTCCTCTAAGTGCTTATGCACATTGTCTTGTTGTAGTGTAGATTGATTTTTTCCTAAGTCCTTTGTATGTTCTACATGTTCTATTTGGAGCATGCATGATTTCAAATTTTGTATATAGTGTGGTGGTGTTTTTTGGCTCTTGTGTAGTCCATTAAGAAATACAGATGAAACCCCAGGTTAAAACAATTTTCTACTCTCAAAAAACTTCATTTCGAGATTTCTTATCAAAATTGAGAGTGCAAGCAGGTGGGCTCGTGAATCAGGGGTAGACTCAATACCAAACCGTCTTTCTCAAATCCATGCCCAATGGATACGAAAAGGTAATTGATCTTTTCATCTAGCAGATAGATACCCCTGTGAGTCGCTAAATTGTTATCCATATTTCACCCCCGTGCCAAATATTGGATCGACCACAATCCCGTATAAGTGGAAATAGAGTCAAAAGGCAGATAGAAAAGGCTTCAAAATTGGCTAAGTATAAAGGTGTAAGCAGAGAATTCCAAGTGGAAATATGACGCTGATTCAAGGGGTGAATAGAGAAAAGGTTTCTAAATGAGCGCCAGACTGCTACTTTTCCCAGGGGAAAGCAGACCATTAGGGAAAAAGTTGGTTCTTTGCCCCTTGTTATCTCAAAAGGGGTAAAATTTGTAAAATGGCCCGCAACTCCGCCCAAGGAAAAAGCTAGCATCTGGGCCTGAGTCAAAGCCAAAACAGGGAATCGGAGGAAAGGGAAAAAGATAAACTCTGGACCCGTAGGCCCGATTTTTGTTTCAATCTAGCTACCACGTGTCCCATATCAAAAGGGGACACATTTTTCAAGTTGTTTTCCCACCCTCATGTATGGACCTGATATAAACTTTGAAGGGGAATATCTTTCAACTCAAGGCTCGAAATATTACAAATCTGATTCTGTTGGAAAGATATCATCCTCACCCATGCCATGGAGGTCTGAAACTTTAATTTTGAGGAGGTTAGGTGAAGAAAAATGGAGGAAACATCTTCAAGCTTTCAATGCAGGATCTTCTTGCCTCAACAACCATATCAGATTTGATCTGTTTCATCGTTTCCTCTTCCTTCAAGGTGCTAAACCAAGGATTGACTCAGTAAAGATGGATTTGGGGGTAGATTTTATCAGAAGCATTAACATTGGTTGAGTTTCAACCTACTTTTCCCACTTCTCTCTCTCTTTCTTCTTTCAGGTTTAATTTATAAATATAGGGGGCATGATTCATTGTAAGGGATTGGAAATTCTTTGTTTTACAGGCTCCCTTCTCCTTCTAGAAAAGGGATCTGTGGGGTTCAGGCCTTCTATCAAAATTTCATTACGTTTCCACCTCTTGGTTACTTTGTAATGGACTGTATCAATCTACAGAGCAATAAAACACGTCTATGATCGATTTCAGATCCTTTTTTGTCTCTTTTGCTTTCATCTGGTCTCTGATTACATATCTGGCTATCTGTGCTTATTTATTGTATGCATTTTGTTGGTTTGTGTCTATTAGCAAAATAAGTGTTCATCATTCCTTTGGTGCATCACCTGGTAGTTTAGTCATTTCTTATTTCTTATACTCTTTTATCCATGTCTCCTTGGCAAGTTTTAGATTAGGTATAGAGATATATCCTCTGTGAATCCTTACGTATGCACCTAAACAAAGGGATAAGGAACCAACCTTTAATCTAGAGAGCTTTTCCATTTTTGCAAGGTCCCACGCCTTGGGAAAAGTTCAATGTTATGCAATCACACCAAATGAGCCTACCTTAGAAAAACAAATTTTTAGAACTCATTTGGGGGTGCTGTGATTTTGAGTATGAACTCACCACAATCATTGAGATCGAGGATAAAATTACTCTTGATAAACAAACTCACATAGTTTTCCTTATCAATAAAATTGCTAACATTGTTGTTGGATCTTATCAGGCCAAGTGACCTTGTCGGTCCCAATTTTTGAAAAAAAAATACAAAAAATGAAAAAATGAGAAAACATTTCAAAAAATAAAAGGTAAACAAACACACATTGCAATCAGGTATTACATACACATGGATGTTCTTTCTTCCCTTCCTTGTTATCCTTCTACAAGTCTTCCTACCATTTTCATCCCTTCAGTGATATTTCGGTTGGCCTATTCACACACATTTTGTGACATTTATCTCTATGGTATCCATTTGACTTGGTATTTTATCACCTTAGTAAATTAAAGAATGACTGACCTTATAGAGATCCTATCAAAATCATCATCTAAAAAACTTGTTCCGAAGAAATTTTGGACATATTTGTTGACACTAGCTAATATCATCATCACAATCACTTCCACCTCCTTTCATCAAGCCATCAGTGGTTCTTAAACCCTTGTTAAACAAGAGAGTTGAAATAAGTTTTCAGAAAGCAAAATAATTAATCAAATCAAAAAGCACAAAGTTGAAAGCAAACTCTAAAAGAAAAAGTAAATTGATATATAACTCTCTCTTGGGGTATTTCCAATAATCTCTACCGGGGCTATGGACTCTTGACTGATAGTAGAGAAATGTTGGGATTAGAAACAAATGCATTTCCGTCGGGGCTATGGATGCCTGGATGGTAGCAGAGGAATGTACGACTCTCCTTCCGCAATCCATTCATAAAAATCAACTTTGAAAAATAAATCATTCCTACACATTGGCTAGGGTGTCTTCACTTGTTGTCTATCAAATCTTCCCTCCAAGAGGTAATAAATTTCCATGTACACACACTGGATCTCTATGAGAAAACATGATTAGTATGTTACCAAGTGTCTTTTTTTTACCTTGTTCAGACTCTTACTCTAGTCTGTATCTTGTCTCACGATTTGTTCCTTTGGCTAATTGCTTTTTCATTGCAAGGATTCAAAGCTACATTCATTCACATTCACATTGTTCTTCTACTTTGTTTAAAACATCCATGTGTGTAAGATTTCCTTTTTTCCATATGTGTGGGCACCTTTGTCCCCTTCACAAAAAAAATCTTCCACTTCTTTATATCATATGCTTCTTAGCCAGCTTAAGATGGGTGTATCTGTTGGTTACTCAAATGTGCACTCGCGTATTAGATCTCGGAAGGGCCGAGGTATTTGAGACCACAATGGAATTGTCCCCAAGTTGTGGGACCTTACACGCTTGGGATGAATCTCTAGAGAAGGCTGGTTCCTTTATCTATTTATACTACTACTGCTACTGCTACTCCTAGTATTGAAAGGGAAAACTAAGATAATAATGCCAAGGGATAAGGGATAGGAGGATAACACAAAAGGAAACTACACTAAAAGGTGATAGAACTAGAAAAGAGGGATGAACACTATCTGTTCTGAGCAAAAATGAAATAAAATACGTGAAGGGAGGCTATGCACGAGTAACACAGCCAAACAAGTATCTACCATATCATTTTCATGGAACACAACTAAATATGGAACTACAAGGGACCTGAAATAGCACAACCAACACACAACGCAAGAGAAAAGTCAAGAAGGAGGAATGAAAACACATTAGGACAAAGAATAGTCACAAAATGATGTGTCTATTACTTCTAGGAATGCACATAATTATTACAATGATGAAGGAGGCTGATATCCACATGCAAGAGCTAGATCTAGAGGTCTGCAACTCAAAATATAGAAAGTATGGAGTCCTTAGCAAAACATGTAAGGATTCAGGGTATCCAACATAAGGAATGAGTCTATCTCTTACATTTATAGATGAATCCATGGAGGAAGAAGGGAAGGAGGGAAAATATGAATTTGAAACACAACCACTAATAAGAAGCATTGAATGCCTACAAATATGCCTGGAGATCTGTGAAACATGCTTTCCTAAGTCTATTTGGCATGTTGAAGAAGAAAGGAGGGTGGATCATATCAAACCGGGTGGTTAGAGTAATCAAATATGCTCATCAATGCTTAGAAATATGTTTTCCCATTTCTCACCTACCAGATCCACCAAAATTTGAATTTGAATTTTAGGCACTGTAGTTGATGTCAACAGCTTCCTGACAAGTCCAGGCGCATGCCAATCTGAGCTCTATAGCAAAAGATACGAATGTCAGAAGATTTCAGAGTCATCGGTGCACATAAAACACATGGCACATGCGGATTGGCTGAAATGGTAGCCAACTGTGAAAATATTTGTCATTTATTCCATGTGCCACTTGCTGATTTTTTGTAAAGATTCGGCACCCTGCTGGCGCGCTTTGACTGGTTACGCGCGACACACTCAAACATGCCAGAAGATGACCTGACACAGAAGGGTGCAAAGGAGGGCATGGGGACGCATGCGGAAGAATGATGTGGGGGAAAAAGACAGAAGGAAGGCGTGTAAGAGCACATATGGAGGGAAAATAAATCAAACTAGTGAGTAGAGAACATATGGTGAAGGCATAAATATTACAAAGTAATGGGCGCGACGCACGAGAGGGCCAAGGACTTAGCCGATTGAAGCAAGTGTGAGGCGTGCGGGAAGTGAATAAGCTGACTAGGAAGAAGACAAATGCATAGAAGGTGGGTGTAAGGGGAAAGTGGAAGGAGAGGAAGGAAAGAGGTGTGTAGGGAAACTGCGACCAAGGGAATGTGCCAAGTGACTTTGAGCACGCGCAACACTGTAATGAATAACTTAGAGCCAGAATGTATACAAGTTATCCGAGTAACTAGGAGAGTTATTTGGATAAAAATATCCTTTCTCCTTCCTAGCATGTCATTATGTTACATTCATAATCATGTTGGAATTATCCATATCGGCCTTGATCCATCTTCTGCACGTGAAGAGTTTACTTTTGAATATTCCCATCTAACATTGAGGGAAATTTCACATCTTCACTTTCTTGTGCATGCGCATGGAATTCTACCCTTGTACATCCCATCTATCACTGGAGAATCCATGTTTCTTTGTTTCCTATACATAGCTTTAGAAAAATTCTAGAAAATAAAAAACATTCAAATACATTAGTCTGAAAAGTCAAAACATCCAAATAAACATAAAAAACCCAAGAAAATTGGTAAAGAAAAATTAAAATCCCAAAAAAATTGGTAAGAAAAATTCAAAAACAAAAATTTATCTTACCATTGTGTATTTCTCTTCGATACCTTTCTAACGCAAAAAAAATGGAGTCCTTTTGAGGTCGAGAGCAAAAGTTATGGCCTCTGGAAGATAGGTAATGCATTCAGTGTTACATAGGCGCCCAGGTGCCCATGCTGAACACTGCCAATAAAGGCACCCAGGTGCCCATGTTGCATGCAAAAATCCAAAATAACTAAAAAAGGAGGCCAACACAGGCACTCAATCACCTATGCTACCTCACAAAATCCAAAAAACTCAAAAAGGTGGCCAATATAGGTACTCGAACACCCATTCTAACTCACAAAATCCAAAAAACTCAAAAAGGAGGCCAACAAAAGTGCTTGAGCACCCATGCTACCTCACGATTCAAAAAAATCAAAAAGGATGCCAACATAGGTGCTTGAAAGCCCATGTTGCCTCAAAAATTAAAAAAAACTCAAAAAGTAGGCTAGCATAGGTGCCTGAGCACCCATGCTACCTCACACAAGCCTTAAAACCCCCAAAATTGGGTCAGCACGACACCCATGCTAGCTCAAAAAATGCAAAAAACAACCTCAAACTAGGTCGGAACAGGTGCCCAGGTTCCCATGCTGCCCAAAAAAACCCAAAAATTCAAAAAGGAGGCTAGCACAAGCACTCCCCTGAGTGCATAGGCGCACCCAACATTGCGTAGGCCATAACTTTTGCTCCCAACCTCGAAACGACTCCATTTATTTTGCATTGGAAAGGTATTGAAGAAAGGTACACAATGATAACATTAATTTTGGCTTTAGATTTACCAAAAAATTATGATTTTTCATTTTTTAAATGGCTTGCACACAACTAAAGCCTGTATCACTTGCATTATCCTTAACATAGAAATTAGTCCTAGAAAACCATATTTCTAACGTTATTGCTTGTTATTATCTCAAACGACATGAATATCATCGTGATTTACCTCCATTAAAAAATTTGGGTGCTTATTCTGTTGGTACTCCTGTGCAATAGTGAGTTGTCAGGTATTGTGTCATAATGCACAAATGATTTCCATGGGACTACTTGTGTCCTATGTTTTTCCCTCGCATGTGTTATTGCTTGGGGCATAATTTTTCACCCTTGTCATTACAACATGAACATTCAAGAATTGTAGCTTGATATCAAAAACATTAGTATAACTATCTTGAACGTTGTTTTTTTGAGTATATGTGATTTGCTTGTTTCTATGTTAGGTTAGCTGGTTTTCTTTCTTGTATTGCATTACATAATTTATGTTGCATGGAGTTAAGCGCCATTTTACTTTCTCGTATTTCATTACATAATGTATGTTGCATGGAGTTATATATTTTTAGCAGTAAACAATTGTTAGTAATTTAGCTTTTCATGTTATCTTACACTTTTGTTTATTTTAAATAAAGGCCGATGATGTAGACCTAACGGAAAAATGATACAAACTGGTTGATTATGGAAACGCTGGATGCAAAGGTTGGACTTTTCCTATATTTCTCCATTAATCATTTCTTCTCCATTATCATTTATTATCATTACTAATTTTTCTCCTCAAAATCACTCGGGGCAATAAATAACCACATTTATCCCCATCCTTATTCCTTCTCAATACCTAATGGTGTTGCGCTCGTTCTAACCTATTTACTTCTACCCATTTCAATCACATTTTTGATCATCAATTGAATTATTTTATCACCCACTCAACACTTGAGGGGGCATCCTTCATCCTGGTAATTTTTCTTAAAAAATTTACTTGTTTTATGCTTGTCTACTATGTTTGGAGTGAAGTAACTAACTTCACCTCAAATAAGGGCAAATGCAAACACCTAAATTCTGCTTTTGCTATCTTATTACCGAAACGAATGCAAATCATTCTTATTCTTCCTAATTCCATTATAATTAGTGATCTTTACTAATTAACTAATGTTTCTTGCCACTTTGGTCGGTTAACAAGGACTTCGTTGATCACCAAACCTCTTTCACATTTAGGATACCACTTTACGACGAATCTTAAGTCAAAATCCTCTTCAAAACAAACAATTAGTGTTTATAAGCTAATTAAGCCTATTTTGCCTTGTTTTGGTCAATATACCCTAGTATTGGCTTAAAACCCTCTTCCAACCACTCAAAATCACCCCATTCACCTCCACAACGTCTCAACAAGCTTCAAAATATCATCCTAGCCTCTTGGTTGACCCTAAGTGGTTTATTAAGGCTCCATACCTCTTAATCACTTAGTAATTCACTAATTGTGATTAACAATGCCTAATCATGATTAGAAATTCTAATCTAATTTGGGGCTTTTAGTCCCAAATACATCAAAATATAAGTTTTTCCCAAAAGGAAAACTATAAAAAGGGTGCACCTCACTCCTTTATACTTTACACCATGCTTTTATTTGCATTAAATATAATAAATATGATATATAGCCAAGTTCAATCCTTGCTTAAAGCCTTTAATGGGGTTAGTAGATGGATATCCAAAATGATCAAGTAGTCATTTGGAGAGGCCATTTCACCTTATTTGGAGTAGCAACCATACCAATTTGATTTCCCTCTTAGGTCTATTTAGGCCCATTTTAGGTAATTGAACATATTAGTAGGCATGTTTAGTTAGATTTTGAATTATATTCATGTTAGTTAAGCATTCCTTTAAGCTTCTATATTAATGTTACATTCCTAGACTTAGAACCTTGGCTAGATGGATGGAAATGATGTTAGATTTCCTCATTTAGTCATGCAATTTGCTTTGTAAAGTTTAGGGTGTCATCACTCTTTTATCTTTTGGGTATCTTTTTCACTTATGGGTTAGCCTTCCAATTGTCAATTATGAAATTCAAACAAGGGAATCATATAAATACATAGTTATGTGTTCAAAATAAGGGACCAAACACTAAACATTACTACCATCACCTAATCTTGCATCCAAAAGGTACCTAAATAACTCTAAAACATTCATCTAGCATCCATTCAAGATACCACAAACTGTATACTCTGAATACACACCATAGGAAGGGGAAGTTCATTCTATTCCATCCACACATTTTACTACATTGCTATATTCTAGCTATAACCCGCTATCAAGTGCACTTGCAAAAGGGCATCCTAGGGCATCATTCACACACACACACACACACACCCATAATAACTACATGGAGTCTAAGATGTAGTGCACCAATCAATTGTAAGTTCACTCTCAGGGTGACCGCTGGGGCCAGTCTAAATCCCCATTCTGCATCTTTATTTTTTTAGGTTTGATGTTGTTTGTGGGATTATGTAGGTAAATATCTCTTTTTGTAGGTTACAGGTACCTTCGACATTCAAAAAGTGAATATTAGGTGATCAATAAGAAACAAATATGAAACTCTTATGACACGGTGAAAACTAGGTTCTAAATATTTTTGCAAACATGGGCACCCAATAATAGTTTCCAGCGCCTAGGTTCCCTTGCCTTAGTTTGGTTTCCCATGTTCGTCATTGTTAGTGAGTTGGATAATTTATACTAATCATTTATCACAATATTCCCAGCCTATTCAACACTTTTCCTAGTCCCGATCAGTTCTAAATTGAGCGTAAATCAGCTAAGTCCTCCCTCCTTATTCTTTTCTTAGGGTTTTATATTTACATCTTAGTTCACTTGTGTCATTTCTATATTTTCATTATTGATATATCATTTATTTTAGTAGTGACTCTATAATACTTAGAATTAATTAATTCAGAATTTATTAAACCATTCTACCACTCATTTATCTTATCCTCTTATCCTTCATATTCAACCTACGTCTTATTCTGGAACCCATGCCTTAAAATCCTTGGTGCATGATCTACAAGCCCAAGTTCTTAAATTACAACAAGGTACCGCCATTCATTTTTCTACTATAAATTATTCACTTCTTCTACACATTTATCTTGCACCCAAGGTTTCTTCTTATCCTCTTCCTCTTGGATTTGTTTCACACAAGCTTCCTCTTTTTACTAGTAAATAAGATCCACAAGATCATCTTAGATCATTTCATGTTGCTCACTTAGATTATGCTTTTGATGATACATTGTTAACAAAATTGTTTCCTAGAATTCGACAAGATTATGCATAACAATGGTTTTATGATTTTCCTATGCATTCTGTATGATATTTACTCTATAGAAAATCCATTTTTAGCATATTTTTATATTATTATCATAACTAAAATATCTTATGCACAGATGGATAAAATGAAAAAAGGACCTAATGAGCACCTTTGTGACTATGTTATGCATTATAAGACTAATCTTATTAAAATGAACAATATCCTACATGACTTTGAATTGTAAGATTTATTTCTACAAAGTCTTCTACCTCATATTTAATAGTCAATCATCTTTGACACCTTTCATTCCTTTGATCACTTGTGCCATATCCTTAAATACCATGATGGAAAGATACTTTCCATGGGAAAACACAAATATGGTGATCAAGCCTCTAATCATTCTCATGCTGATTTCCAAGGTAAAAAATACTTCTAATATTAAGCCTATTGAGCCCCAGGCTGAGGACAAAGCCACTATTAATACAGTGTCCTAGCCAATGAAGCTCTAAACCAAAGTATAGACACAAAATCACGCACTTGGGTACATTTCTAGGTCATAAAGCATACTAATGTATACATGATTTCTAAGCAAGAAAACTAGTGTTTAACAACTATATTTGGCCTCTTTTCTTTATCTCTTGTTGTCTTTTTGGTCTTATACACCATACAATCCTAAAAAAATTCTACTGATTTGTCTTTCATGGCCGCATACACTTGCACCTAGTTAATACACCAGTGCCCAAGCGCTTTTGTCCATCCTGGGCACTTCTGACCCTTTCTTACATTTACTCACTCTTTTTGGGTCTCTTTTATATTTTGGGCTTCTTTTTCACTAATGGGTCAGCCTTCCAATTGTCAATTATGAAATTCAAACAAGGTAACCATATATATACTTAGTTACTTCTCAAAAATGAAGGACCAAACACTAAGCATTACTATCATCACCTAAGCTTGAATTCCAAAGGCATAAGAGCATTCAAAGGCATCCATCTAGCACTCATACAAGGGACAAGGGTTGTATAACTTTTGTATACAATGCATAGGAGGGGAAGTCTATTTTATTTCATCCCACACATACTATACATTTTCTACATTCTATATATAGCCTACTATCATTTGTGAAACTTGCATAATGGCATCCTAGGGCATAATTTCCACAAGAACTATATGGGCTCTGAGATGTAGTGTAGTGCTTGACAATAAGTTCACTCTTCGGGTGACTGCCAGGGTCAGTTCAACTCCACATTCTATATATATTTTATTTTATTTTATGTGGATTGTGGATATGTGTAGGTAAACATTCTATTTTGCAAGCTATAGGTACCCTTAGAAATAAAAGAATGAACATCAAGTGACATACATTAATCAAAAGTGAAACCCTTGCGATGCTAAAGAAATTAGTTCTTGAGCATTTGCATAGCCACCAGTGCCTAGATCCAGTTGTTAGTGCCTAGGCGCATCTACCCTCCTACGGGTTCCCTTGTCCTACACCATTCATGAATCCCAAAAATTACAGTGAGCATTAACAATGATGTCTATAACTTGTTTTAGTATTTTACCTTCCTAGATCACTTCCTGTTTTCTCATAAATCAGATGAGTCCTCCTATCTCTCCTTCTTTCTTAGGGTTTCATATTGCACATGATTTAATTCCTATGTCTTACTATATATTTAGCATCTGTACATCAATTATTATAGTAGTTACTATGTAATCATATTTTATTCAAATTAAATTAAATCATTTGGTGAACTTGACATGACACTTTTACCGATGAAGATATCCATGACCTCCAAGCTCATATTGCTAAACATTTAGAGGATCTATATCTCCTCTTATTTGACGATCGTGAAGAAGCCACAAATATTGCCAAGATCAATCTTCTAGTTTCTACTGACACATCTGTTCCTATTACAACCCAACCTCCTCATTCCACTATACCACCTACCTCCATTGTTCCCGTTTCTATGCATACTCCCACCAACCATTTTACCATGCCTATTACTGATCATACCCATCAAGTCTCCTATTCAGGCACGCAATACCTCGCCTCTTTACACCAGGATATCCAAAATCCATAAACAAAAACAAGTTACTTCACATTCCTCTCCATCTCTTGATTCCTCATTACTCCTCCACACCCCTTTTGCAACCACATATATCTACTTATCTAGTTCCTCCCAACTTCATTACACCTAAATTGCCCACCTTTAATGGCCATGGTGACCCTCGGGAGCATCTTTGGTCTTTCCATGTGGCATGTCTTGATTATGTGGATGATCATACATTACTAGCTAAGAGATTTCCTAGAATTTTGTAATATTACACCATGTGTTAGTTCTATGATCTTCATGTTCACTCAGTAAGCTTATTTTACACATTCTTAGCCGATGTTTTCCTTACTCACTTTTCTATCAATATCGACACTAAGATCTTTTAAGCACAACTGGCTCAAATTAAACAAGGATCTACATGAACGTCTAACTAACTACGTATTGCGTTATAAAAATAACCTTGCTAAGATGACTAATTTCCTAGCTGATTCTGAATATTGCAAGATATTTTTAATCAAAGCCTGCGTATCACTACTACAAGAGAGTGTTATCTTTTAGACCTCTCCCTTCTTTGATCAATTATGCCATATACTTAAAATGCATGAAGGTAAAATCTTATCTATGGGAAAATTGAAATAATATGATAATGTTTCATCCTCATCTTCTATGATCGGTTTCCAGTTAAGATCTACTTTTAACCCATCTCCTAGGCATACCAGAAATAAAGACCACAATTAATGTTGTTTCCACACCTAACAAGCTTCAAATGCAGCCTCTAAAGCATACTTTTACCAAATTACCCTACGCACATCGGTTTCTATTACTCTGTAACCCATCAAAAGAAATATTATTACTCTACCACTACCACTCAATCTCGATCCCTCTCGCTCCTCATGGCTACGTAACTATGACTGAAAATGCACTTGATGTGACTATCGCCAATGTATTAGGAACTCTACTGATTGCATTGTTTTAAGACTCAAGCATCTTATTTAAGATTTCATTTAATAATAATGCACTTGAGCTCCTTGATCCATCTACTTCTAAGCTCGGTCAATGATAATAAAAAGACTAAAAATATTTAACAACCCTTTTCCCTAGCATGAAAAAGCAAGCTGTCGATTATTCTTCTAACCATACATATTGTATTCAGCCTCGTCCTTCATCAGGGCCTCTTGATTTCCTTATTACTACTACTAATGCACCAGCTGCCAGACATCACATTCTCAAATAACATGATTATATCATGCTACATTCTCTTTTGATTCATTGCATATCAATGCTTCTATTGGTTCCTATATCTATCAATAATACTATAAGCTGTCCATCAGATCCTACTAATGTATGCTTTGTTGTCCCTCCTCCTAGCCATTAAACGTCGACTTTTTATTGTCACATAGTTCTAGTCCCTCATTCTTTTGGCTATGTCAGGCTTCTCGTTACGGTTAGGACCCCTTACCATGCTTGTACAATTCCTATCATTGCATCTTCAATCAAAGGTTGTGACATGCACTCTTAGGTTTCTCTTGGCTCTGCGCGTTGCCCAAGCCATCCCTTCCATGAATCATTTCTGTCTTAAGTTCATCCATAATAAAAAAATTTGCTACTATTAAAGGTGTTCCACCATGCACATCATTACATCGACCAAATTTTTATTGATATCCATACACCAATCATGACATCTAAGCTTCTTATTCCTGTCTCAAATCTAAAGCGACCTCTACACCTAGCTCCCCTATTCGCACATGACCTACCCCATGACCTTGTTGTCCTCATCGGTATATTAGCCCACCTACATCATTGGCCTAAGTCCCCTACTCAGGAAACCCCTTCACATAGGTTTCCACCATCACCTTCACCACATAGTTCTCCTTCACGTACACATAATTACTCTCCTACGCCACCGATCTTAGAGAATCATCACATGTCTTTGTCTCCTTGCAGATATCGGATAGAGGGACCTCTCCCTTCACTATCATTAGATAGACCTTCTATCACCTTACACACTTGGGGGGCATCGTACATTCCCCCCAACCCTCCCTATCACTATCGATTCTCTTTAGTACCACACTTTGTGCTATGTGCATCACATCTAATCTTCTTAAGCACTCTTACACACCTTGGTACATACACACCTTATACTAGTCATTACCCTATGACACACTCTAGTTCCACTAGTTCATACTCAACTGATGAGGGTCTAATTCAAAAATGATCCACGCATCATTCTACATTCTATGCTCTGTGCTTCATGGTATATCTTCTCTAGAATATATTCGCATGTGACACACTCATTACATGATGACACACTCTTCTTCTATGATTCATTCTTAATTATTGAGGGTACCTTTATTAATGAACCTCATCTCATACACATCTGTTAGGGGGGGCATGCTTACTCCTATCATCTTCACGCCTTAGCATATCTACACCATCACATTCATACATTGCATTTTCATATCTTGGTTGCATCTATTATTTCTATTCTTTGTCTACTCATATATTACACTTTTATTTCCTATGTTAGATGGATTCTTAGTATGCCATCATCTTTCTTTATATACACGTGTGCGTTCACTTGATCTTTTGAGGTGAATGTGGATCTCTTACATTTTTTTACATGCTGAAATGACGCTTTGACACTGTACCTTTTACCAATCCCATTGAGGCTCCTGGGGGCATCTATTCTTCACTACTACCACATTCTACAAACTTCAGGCTCTATTGAATACATTATTCATTATTTCTCATTACATGTTACTTTGCTAATTTTCATTGATTTATACATTCCTTGACATACTATTTATTTTTCTAACATACTAACAAGTGTTTCACATGTATAACATTTTCCTTGCAAGTACTATAGAAAACCATGGATATAGAGTCACATTTTATTTGTTATTATTTTTTATTGTATGCTACTATTTTTTCGGCTCTGCACTATGTCTTGTGTGATCATTGTATGCTTTTGGCCACTTCAGCCTTGATTGTCTTGTGACATTGTGAGCTGATGTTCCATGTATGAAACACACTTTTCGCGGTATATATTGTTTACAAACTTGATTATGTCACATTGTCTTGTATTGCATGGTAGTTATTTTTACTACTAACACATATGTCCTAGCCTACTTTGTTTTCATGTGCCTTGGTTTCCACCATGCACATCCCTTATTCGCTTGTAGGTAACCACTTCAAAACAATATTAGGTCCATCTCCTTTGATTTTGCATTCTCTTACTATCGTCGTATGCACCTCAAATGAGGGGGAGAATGCATTGGGTGAACAAATAACCCCCACAGTAGGTTAGAGCTACAATTCATATCAACACATGAACACAGTCACTGAACAACCCAGAATTTGACCTTGGTCAAAAATATATAGAATACATTAGTGCCCAGATCTAGCCACTAGCACCTGGGTGCCCCTATCCTTCCTTGGGTGCTAATTTACATAGGGGTAGAAATATTCAATTTCTCAATATAGTATAGTCTATCAATAGTTTATAGACTAAATTTTATAGTAACATGACACTGGCCTATCCAGTCACATAATGCATTCTGATCTCCTACATTTAGTATAATCAGAACAATTTAGAATAAATCAG
This sequence comes from Taxus chinensis, assembly GCA_019776745.2. Taxonomy (NCBI): domain Eukaryota; kingdom Viridiplantae; phylum Streptophyta; class Pinopsida; order Cupressales; family Taxaceae; genus Taxus; species Taxus chinensis. The sequence continues at coordinate 290,972,637 of CM034148.1, read as the reverse complement.
AACAAAATCGGGACAAATAGAAAAAATCGAGACATGCCATATGCAGTGGTGCTATCATTGGACAAAGTCATGGAAGAAGAGTAAAACTAGACCTCTCTCCCCAACACTTTCTCTTGGCGTGAGATTTCCCAAAAAACTCAATTTTGGCGTGAGATCACCTAAAAAACTCTCTCTTGGTGTAAGATCGCCCAAAAAAATCACTCTTGGTGTGAGATCACCCAATACCATTAGCATCAACATTCCAAATCAGCAACTCCAAACAACAGGACACCTTTATATCTTATTACTCTCTTATACATTAGGTGCAAACTTTCCTTTTTACAAAATTTTACACTCTTTTACATACTTATATACATGTTTCTCTTCTCTATCATATACAAAACATTGACTACTTTCTTACTCTTCTTTTATAGGTCTATCCTTGTACACAACAAAAATTATCTCATACAAGCTCCAACAACACATTACAATGAATATGCTTCACCCATAGGGTCCACTTCCCTTTCTTAGTATCCACTCTTCACTTTGCGATCACTTCATGCTTCACTTGTCCACTCAGTACACTATCAGAAACACTCTACTCTATAAGATCATAAAGTACACATCTTCTATCTACTTTAGGTTATCGAGTATTCACTCAAGAACATAAAGTAGGGGAAAATTTAGACACAAAATCATGCACTTGGATACATTTCTAGGGCATAAAGCATACTAATGTATACATGATTCCTAAGCAAGAAAACTAGTGGTTGAAAATTATATTTGGCCTGTTTTATTTATCTCTTACTGTCTCTTTGGTCTTACACACCCTATATCCCTAACAAAACTTTACTGATTTATCTTTCATGGCTATAGACACTGACGCCCAGTTAGGACACCAGCGTTGAGGCAATTTTATCCATCCTGGGTGCTCATGACCCTTTCTTACCTTTACTCGCTCTTTTTGGGCCTCTTTTATCTTTTGGGTATCTTTTTCACTTATCGATCGACCTTTCAGTTGTCAATTATAAAATTCAAACAAGGGAATCATATATACACTTAGTTATTTCTCAAAAATCAGGGGCCAAACACTAAGCATCACTATCATCACCTAAGCTTGTATTCCAAATGCATAGGAGAATTCAAAGGCATCCATCTATTAATAATAAAATGGACAAGGGTGACATCCCTTTTGCATATACTTCATAGGAGGGGAAGTCTATTCTATTTCATCTCACACATACTATACATTTTCTACATTATATATCTAGCCCGCTATCATTTGTGAAATTTACACAAGGGCATCCTAGGGCATCATTTCTACACACACATAAGAACTACATGGGGTCTGAGATGTAATACAATGCCCGACGGTAAGTTCACTCTTTGGGTGACTACCAGGGTTAGTCTGATTCCAAATTCTACATCTTTTTAATTAGATTTGATGTGGTTTGTGGACATGTGCAGGTAGACATTCTATTTTGTAGGTTATAAGTACCCTCGGTGATCAAATAGTGAACATCAAGCGACAGATAAGAATCATTAGTGAAACCCTTACGACACAGAAGAAATCAATTCCTGAGAATTTTCATGGCCACCATCACCCAGATCTAGTCGAAAGTGCCTCTGCCCTCCTGCGGGCACCCCTTTCCCACGTCGTTCCTGAATTCCAAAAATTACAGTGAGCATTAATGACGCTATCTATAACTTATTTCAATATTTTACCTTCCTAGATCACTTACTATTTACTTGAAAATCAACTAAGTCCTCCAATATCTCCTTCTTGCTTATGGTTTCATATTACACATGCTTTATTACTTGTGTCTTACTGTATATTTAGCATTTGTACATCGATTGTTATAGTAATTACTCTGTAACCATATTTAAATCATAAACCTCCTTAAAGAAATTTTACCAAATTACCAATCCCACCTCAAGTGGTGTAGCAACAACTCCTTGTCAATAACCTTATCTCTCTTCTTCCATCTATTGAGTTGGATTCTAGTCGTCCTCAAGGCAAAAAATTTGATGAAAAATCATATTCTAATTATCATCACTATAATTGACACTCCACATATCAATGGTTTAAGCTTAAACATGCCATATAATCATTAATTGACTCTGATGGAATTGAATGGGATGATCCTCCCATATCCAAGCCTATCAATGACAATGATAAGCTTAAGATATTCAATGACCCACTTCCTAAGCATGAAAAGGATACATATGAAGCAACTGATAATAATGCTTATCATGTAGTTCCACCTCTATAGCTTACCAATAATCCTCTAGAATTTATTTTTGGTACTATTGAAGGTCTACCACCAAGCATTTCTTTCACTGATATAGTTTTCCATGCTTCATTCACTTCTTCCAGGATTCATATTTGAGCATCCATTGGTAATCAAGATCTCAATAGTGTCATGATCAATCCTAATTTTAAACATAATGCATGTTCGTTACCCTTCTTGTTGGATATTGGCTTCCCATTATCTCAAATCAAGCACAAGTTCCTACTTCCTATGGGCACATAAATCTTACCATCATAGTTGGGCCTCTCACTATTTTATTTCCATTTCTTGTCGCATCCAAAATCGAGCATTGTGACATGGTATTAGGTCTTCCTTATCTTAAAGCTACTAGGCTTATCCCATCTATTATTAAGAAATGTGTCAAATGCATAAGTGAATGTTAAATCATCACTATTTAAGGCATCCCACCTTGGATCATGTCATCTATCACCTATCAAGCTACACATGTCCCTACACTAGTGCACCTATTGTTATAAATAACATTACGCATGTTACTCATGTTATCACAATTAATAATACAAATAATTATGTTACTCCAATGGTTTTTTCATGCATTCCTAGTAATAGTCGCACCTTTTCACCACTTGATCCTAACCAATATAGGTATCCTCAACCTTTAGCTCATATCACCCACCCTCTATGTATCTCTAGGTATAATAGTCTACCACATAGGACTAGGCCGTCACATAAGGTTTATCACACACACTACACATCTCAGTATTCCAATATGTTTATTGTACCTTATACACAACACACCCCTTTAGAATACAACCTCCCTACACACACTCATGTAACCAAGCTCACAATAAAATTGTCCCTTGATTCATGATCACATGCTTCTTTTTAGTCGTAATGACAAATAGTGGGCCCTCACCGAACACACTCATTGATTAGTTCCTATGCTACTCACACTAGGGGTATTTGGCTTTTTCCCCCCTTGTTTCCCAATGACAACACACTTTATTTATGGGTTCAACTTGACTATTGAGGGAGAAGTTATACAATCAAACCTTAATTTGCACACACATACTGGGGGAGAAAATTTTCTTGCCCACCTTTGTTTAGATACTCTATAACTAATCAAAAATACAAAAAGTTTTAAATATTTCCCCTTGGTAAAATTCATGGATCACCCTTCCTTCTCTTCAGAGAAAAGTTTTTATCTATGCCCTTAGGGGGCCTAAAATCTAAAAGCATTCATATATGTTAAAAATTAAATACATTCATATATGCTAAAAATCCAAACACATTCAAATATGCAAAAAGTACAAAAACATTCAAATATGCCAAAAATTTAAAAACAGTTGCATTTCTCTTCCTTGGTTGTTTCTATTGCACACTTATACTTTTCATGTTGCATCTTACTTATCATGTTATATTGATACATAGTATGCCATATCCTTCATCTATACACATGTAGATTCACTTGGTATATTGAGTTGAATGTAGGCTACACAAAAATGGTTACATGATGTAGGATTCTTAACACCACTCTTTATTAGTTGTTCTGCCCCAACTGGAGGCATCCACTTTACACTTTCTTACACATAGGTGCTATCATTCTAATATTTAATACTTTCCTTCCTCTGACTTCATTTACTGAATATATACATCGTATCATACTATTAATTTCTCTAACATGGTAATGTATGCTTCATGTATAGTATCTAAACTTCCAAATTGGAATCATCTTCATATTATGCCTTGTTTCTTTTTTACATGCTTTCTTTGTTCTTTCACTTGTTTGCGAGTAATGCCCTATGTTACTTGGTTTCTTCTTATTAGCTTTGAGTGCCTTGTTTATCTTGCAACATCCTAAGTGGTGTACCATGTATGTGACATATTTATTTCCATGATTATTTTACTTGTGTGTCTTTGCATGCTTTTTATTACACATAATGTGTTATTTTTCTATTGCTTGTCAATAACACTTAGTTTTTCTATTATATTATTACAAATTCACCATGGTATATACCATGCACACTCCCATTTTCCATATAAGAATAATTAAACACATGTACACATCAACTACAAGTCATCTTATTTGGGAAACATTCACTTCTCTCTACCTCACACACCCCAAACAAGGGGGGAAACCATTAGATGATATTTTATCATCAACAACTCAAAACATGGGAATAAAGTAATAGGTACAAAATAAGATATTATAGAGGTCCAAAGGCTCAAAAACATAATAGGTCAAGAAAATCTCACGGAAAAAACCGTACAACATGGACCATTGCGTATACAAGCTATGACCCATTCCATATGCTTCCCTCTTGGGGGTAAGTTAAATACATTTATCAGTTGCTACAATTTCTCATTAATATATACATGCTTTTTACTTAGGTTTAATCACAAAATTCATCGTACATGTCAAAATATGGTGGCACCAAGGGTACATGCAAGCTAGCATTACAATAGTACATTGTGTCATCATTTACAAATCAATTGGGGTTGTGTTCATTTCTAGTGGCATTTATCCATGGGTATTGGGAAGTGTCAAGGTGACCGTTATACTTGTAGGCTTGACTTCCCATTGCTCATATTTTGTGGAGGTATGTGGAGCAACTATAATTCTCCCCATATAATTATCTTTACCATGCAGAGTGAATTTTCACTTCTTTCTATTCTCTGTGGCACATTCCACTTAGGGATCGATCACCCCTAAGTCCTTCCAACCACTTCCAACAAAAATTTTAGCTAATATCCATGGAAACAATAGTGGGAGTACTCTCTCCCCCTTTCTTGTAAAATAATCAGGTGTAAACTTTCCTTCATTTTACTTTTCAATTTGCATATTGTTATTTTCACATCAAGTTGAAATGTTTCAAGCTAAAGTTTAATTTCATATACTTTGGACATTGACTACACTCTTTTATATGTAGGTAAACATTATGAAAAAAAAACACAACGAGAACAAAGATAAAGTCCTAGCACAAACACAATATACTCTGAGTGAAGACAAAGCATGTCTAAACACTCAGGTGACTTTTATTTTAAGCACACAATTTTTAATTCCATACTTAAATGAGGAAAATGTACACACTCATTTTGGTAATTCATGACTCGTAACAACACAAATTATACAATGCCTTTACACTAGTCCACACTTATCCAAATTTGTCAATCATGTTATTCCTAGCTATATTCCATTCTTTTTTTCTTGCACATGCAACTCAGTTATTCACACAAAGTTCATATTAATCCATAAAATTAGGCCAAACCCTTACATAGTACAATTCTATTTTTAGAAGCACTCACACATACATCCTGGACCAAATTTCCTAGAATGGGCCATAACATCCATATGCAATGGACCTTCCCATCTAATTTGGTACCTTCCCCTCTAATGGAAATTTCCTCAATTCAAATTCATGTGGGTCACTTCTAGTTGGCCTTATCCAAGCTTTCCGGATTTATAATGTATATATAAGTTAGTTAATTCTCCCATTATTAAGGAGGATGATAGAGAATATCATATGCAATTGACACCAAAATATCCTTATGAGCATACACTAATAGAAATCACAAGAAAATTCATTCAAAGACTCCCCTGAGCTCTACGTACTATGCATACTCTTTCTAGGGTACTCACCCGCTCAAATCTACATATGAAAAGAACATATCATCATTCCAATTCAGGCTAGGGTAAAGGTGTAAGTACAATGTCATTGTTATATTATCATGGTTAGTTATTTGGTTGCATATATTCTATAGATCACATGCTAGGTGAGAACGATGTGAGGTTTTATACCTCTTCGAAGTAGTGGAGGTGTCGGCAGTATATGGGGGTTACCACAACCCATCTAATTTCTATTTTTCATAACTTCTTATCCATCCATGATTTTTATGGTTCAATCAACTACAAAATGAGCATCGTGAGGTATTGGAAGCCTAAATTCCATATATGAGTAGAACAAGAAGTAGTGACCATACACATGAAGTTCCATGAGAATAAAACATAGAGGGATAAAATCAAAGGAAGATCAATGATAGCACATCTAATTGGAGAAGCCACTCTATGTTACAAATTAGGCTCCGCATCATAAATAAGTGACTTAGTGGGATATGCTACTAAAGGTGATGGATTATCTAGTTCATAGACTATCTGATAATCCTCCTCAGAGTCAAAGTATTTGATCTCAATATTTGAGATATGATTGGTATTAATGCTACAATTGAAGGATGACTTTAAATATAGTGGGGAATTAAAAAATATCCAAATATAGAGATAATATTATAATGATTTCTTGTATAAGAGGATTTCCACATTCTTGAATCGGGAGAGCTAATAAGAATGGATCATAAAATGAATAGATGTTATCATAATTGGTGGTAGCGATATAAATATGAAGAGATTCAAAAAAAAATCACTAGGTAACAAAGTGGGAATCTCCTTAAGAGGAGGTGAAGAAGAAAGAGTAATTACAATTACAATAATCACCTTCTTGTGAGAAAAGGTCATAAAGATTGGGGTAAGTGAGAAGTGATAGAATCAAGAATTATTTATCTTAATATTTATTTAAATAGGATAATAATCATATGAGTTGAAAAGGTTAGGTTGTATGTTCCCAATAAATTTGGGGTGCCCGTTATATCCTCAAAGAGAATCAACGGGGTAGTTAAAGTACCGACACTCTTGAAATGGGACACAAGGAATTTCTTCATAGATGCTATGTTCTTGAAATTATTCATACTTTAATGTATTTATTTCACATTGAATCTTGAAAATGGATCAAAGATATGAAAATTTGACATATCAAAAAATTGATGGTGCAATTGTACGCATCCGTTGTGTTCATGGTCAACTAAGAATAATGTTATATGAAATAGAAAAGTTGAAGATCAAAACCTTTACTCTAATAGTTCTAAGATACATGGTAATGGGAAACCAAATATAACTCATGGGGGGGGGTGATTTTCCTTTGGTAGTACTCTTGACACATGGTATGGGTAGATTTGATATTATCAGTAGAATAAATGAAATGATGAATTCTACGGAAGTGACATGTTCTTAAAAATTTGTGAAAATGAGATTATTTAATTTGCACATTGTGAATATTGAATGAAATGAATAAGGAGGATCATAAGATAATAAGATAAACTCACATGTGTTCATAGAGTTAATGGGAAAGTGAAGAGATAGAGATTGATATGTAGTGAGATCATTATGGATTGTGACCTCTTTGCATTGTTGAAGTATGCTCTCGTATGAACCACATAATGGGGATTCTTTCTGCAAGGATGTTGGTGAATTTCTTAATTATATTAATTTTGAATATAAATTTCATGAGTCAGTTGCAATTTTTAAGAGATTTTTTAATAATTCGAAGAAAGGGATCCGAATTGGGAGGTTTGAGATTTATATGATGGGATCCCAATCTTCCAAGTTGGCTAATGAAATACTAGTATGAAATTGAAGAGTTTTAGTATGAAGCTAGTCTAAAGGGGCTGATGTCTCACGTTTGAAAAACTTTTTTTATATTTTTACTTCAAATGTGTTGTATTGGACATGTTAAAACTAGAGTGGAGGATTTCATTAGATAGGGCATAATGTTGACATGTTGTGCTCTAGGTGTTATCATTGAAGTAAAATCCCATTAATGAAAAAGAGGATGATCGAGAAGAGTTAGAGGAATCCTAGTATGAAGGTGACATGGAATTTCAGGTGTTGACATGATGGCATGAGGTGATTTAGTGAGATTGGCTTGGTCTAGCAAGCCTATTTAGGTGACCTTGCTAGCCTAGGTGATGAAGCATGGTGTTTGGAGTCCCTTGGTAATTTGAGGGTGCATGTAGTAGCATGAAGAGCATGTTTGGGGAGTTTTTAGGAATTCACATGAGTTTTAGGGTATAGGTACAGGTTGAAGACCTAGTTTTAGGTGCTCATCTAGACTAGGTCTAGGTGCTTGGAGACATGAGGTTGAGTTGTAGAGCCATGTGAGCTCATGGATGCATGTAGGTGAGTGATTCATGTTATTCCAAGTATGTTAGGATATTTTGGATATGTTTCATGTTGAGTTATGGTGTTTATTCAATTGACCCTTGTAACACTCATATTACATTCAACAAACTAAGGGATTTTTTTAAAAACCTTTTAATTTACTTCATGCTTTCAATTATTATCAACACACAACTGATTAATCCAACATACAAGAGTTTACAAAATACCTTAACTAATTTTGCACTGCAATGAGTATCATCATTTATAGTAACCACTGGATTATTTTAGCATTAATTTATATTCAGAATCCATCTAGAAAACCTATGATAGCAATTTGGAACCACAATGGTTTACAAATCCTTCTCAATCCCTTTTCATCACTCTATACGAGCCGATATACATTATATATCATTGGTTAGACCTTCTTATAGGTACAAAGAATCATGCGGATCTTCTTAGTGTCAGCCAATAAAGTATGTAACTACTTCACTCCAGTTTAAAACACAAATAAAAGAAAAAAAGGTGAACAGAAAATGCAAATAGTCACTTGCATTACTATGGCCATAGTTATTTGACTTTGCGTTTGCATGCCGGTTCCGAGATTGCACACAAGCCTACAAAACTTGTCTTCCCCTCACCTCACAACCGTCTCAAAATAGTCATTAGGATTCGTTTCTGTTGTTAACTTATTAAGTTTACTATTAATCATCTTAAGTAATCATGTATATTAATTAATAAGGTCAAACACTGAAGCTGTAGTTATCATAACTCGGCATCTGGGTCATGTGGCTCATGCCAACACCGCTTTGGGATCCCTACAGGAAAAGGTACGTTCACGTAATGACCTAAGTCATTACACAACCGTTCCTCTCCCTGTAGCCATCTCGAACTGGTACGGGTATGACTCGCATGACACGAAGGTCGTGTCATGATTCCTGTCTTCGATTACTATTCATTATGTTATCTAAATCATGATAGAGGTATGTAAAGATCTCTACGAGACACTGTAAAATGTATGTGCCTCTTACTGTATGTCAATCAACTATATCAGTTTACAATCTAAGGTTATGCTTAGTCAAGTACAAGACTTAAAACCATTGCGTAGCATTAATTAAATGTCATTAATGCCCATTAATAAATACTAGGTTTGTTTAGTTTACTTAGGACATATATGTACATTTGTACTATTCCATATTGTCGTAATTGATTTCATACTAAAGTACAACAAAATCAGGTTTGTCCATTCAACATCTATATTGAATCTTAAAGATGTATGTTGCTGTCATTAAAAAGGTAGCAGTTTATTTCTTGCAAATAATCTAACAATTATCATTAGTTTTATCTGTGTGCAACATCTACAACATATTAATACTTATCTTTGAAGTTCATATCTTCTTGGTTTCATTATTGTTTTGTTATTCATTCATTTGATTATAACGATATTATAGAAACAGTTAGCATTATTCTATTTAATCAACAATTCATAATGGAAGCAAATCATCATATTGTAATTTCATTATTGCATTCATATTTTGCCGTAATTTCGGCATTATAACATTTCCGTATAACAAAAATACGCTGTAAAAACAACATATATTCATATAATGGAGGTCGAAACCTCGTTATATAAGTACATAATGATGTCGTAATCAATAACAAATTTCAATAGGTCTTTAAATGCCTCATTCCCTTGCGAAGTAGTACTTTCACCTTTAATCAAATACAAGTACATTTATTACATCACATAAACCAATACAATATCAATGAAATATGATGAAATCCAGTTTCTTTACGCTTTCCGCGATACTTATCAACCTGCATGCTGAAAAATAATAATAGATACATGGTCAGCTTAGAAGAACTGGTGTAGTTATCCAATCTTAATCATATTGCTTTAGTTTGAAACAAATAAGTATAAATTTTCAAAACTAAACTCTCCTCTTCACTAATCATTAACTTTAAAAACCATACCAATGTAAAACATTGAAAACATAATGCCATCCCCGTTTCCGGGTAGCTATTTAAAATGACTAGACTCATGATCATACAACCATTTACATGCAAGCCTAGTAGAGCAATGTGATAAACTTGGTATTTAAGATCAAATCTTATTTGTACAAGACAAATTATATAAACCCATCACCTAAGTGTAGTATTTGTTACCATGTTTACTTAATTTCAGTCAATGGAATTCAAACTGTAAAATTATCAATCTGAATAAACAATTACATGGTTTTCTAAGATCAATTCCTTTACACATTAGGTCATAAAAGAATGTTATCCAAGTAACTAAATCTCATTATTACTAAGCCAAGAGTGTATTTCCTTCTTATTTTACTATGCTAACAACAGTTGGTTTATTTAACCCTGAGACAATATTCTATCAATCATCGAATAAGCATACTTTAGGGGTTCTATCACCCTCTACAACAACCAAATTCTCAATATGAGCTTTTCCTTAAACAACTTCCACCTAAGAAGCTTAATTGCCATACGGAATAATCCTATCACTGACTTAACTCGATTACGTTTAGTCATCGAGTGGTACTCTGCAACAATTTAATTAGTTTCTAACAGATTTGTATCGACCTCTCTTAGTAACCCACTGAAAATAACCAAATTATTTTAGACTATAAAACGTCTCCTTTCTAATGAATAAGAACTATATGACACAACTAAAACACCTAATGTGGTTGACTCTGGTTAATATCCAAAAGGAAAAACTAACGTTCTCCTAATCCTGGTTCTCTACCCTCATTTGGTATACCTTCCAGATTTCACGAACCCATTAAACGGAGGTAATTTGCTACAAAAGGGTATTCCCTCACTGTTTTCAACTAGGAGTTTAGGTCAGGTCAAGGACTTCACCCAACTTCTGCGAAATAAAAATACAGTTCCATTCACAGAGGTTCTATCAATGACTCGAATGAACCCATACCAAAATTTCTTATTGAGAGATTCCATGACCGTATGGGTTAAAGTCCCTTGCGGGTAATATAAAACACACCTCAGTTCCAGATTATTGCCAACTTCATTGCACCTGAAACCCAAATGAACAAGAATTAAACATATTTCAAAGGACCCATTAGACAACGAGTCGGGCAGAGTTAACAGAAAAATTTGTTGCATTCACTCACACATTATCCTAGATATTAAAGCATACAAGAAATTCAACTATAATTCGTTATTTCAAAGCAAAACAAGAAGATTAAGGTTGGGTAACCATGCCTGTTGAACTCGAAGGCTCTACAAACCTTCTTTGCTATTTCTGCAAAATTGTTCTAGCAAAATTTGAGAAGCTCCAACCACAAAAGTCCCAATCTTTTCTTTTAAAAAAAACAGATTTTATATGCTCTCAAAGCAAAATAAACACATCTATTGATAATAGAGAACCCCCAGAATAACTCGGTTGGAAATAGCTCGTAACCCTCCCATGCTCAACTCGCTAGATGAGCTGGACCAACCAAAAAAACAACAAAATAAAACCCATTTGCATGTTGTTAGCTTCCTTAGGAAGCTTCGTGCTTTTCGAGAGTAATAATGTCCATTAAAGTTCCTGCAAAGCCACTTAGTGGCTTCGAAAACTTCGCCCGCCGCCCACTAAGTCTCTCGCTAAATTTAGCTAGAGTTAACAGTGCTCGAAGAAATCAAAGCAAGAGATAAACCTTTGCCTTTTTGCATGGTCATTCGACCAATGAGATAATCAACCCGCCTTTGCCACTTTAGTTTAGTCGAAGATTTAATTAGATGCAATCCCCAAATTACTTGCATGGGTCAGTTGACCAATAAACAAAATCATTCCATATCTAAGTCTTAAGACCATCAAATTGATAAACAATCAAATGACTAAAATGACATCGAGTTTGGTAAGGACCAAATCACCGCTAGACTATAAAATGCTTTCTATTTAACACCATGCCATGTTATTGGCCATTTCAAACATTTACAATGCTACGCCCTTAACCTATTGCTTGTATTAGGATACGAGTAGCCGACTTGTGGCTTACCATATCATTTTATTATATCATTTATACTTTCTCATGCTTAATAGGTCGGCCTTGGTGATGGCCATAGCATATGAATAGTATATATAGGGGATTATAGGGAGTATTTCATTATCATTTGAGCATTTGAGTCTTATTATATGGTTTGGAGGTTGCCCCCTCGAAGTGGCGAAGCTATTCTAATTGCATATTGAGATCATTATTCTGAAATATTGTGTTATTTGGTGTTCTATTGTTTCTCTTAATCTGAGTTATACAAGTAATTTCATTACATACAACAACCATCAACATTAACCTTGACAATATTGACATGATGCTTTGGCCAAAGGAATTATCATAGCCTTTATAATTTTATCAGCAATACGAATGCCATCACCTATGGTCTTAGGCTCTTTTAAACAACAACACATTAAAACCTTATTCGAGATTATAGGGTGGTCTCAGACCAACACAATATATTCTATTGAATTTACTTACAAATGCTATGGTCAAAGGCAATTGTGCGCACAACAATAAAACATACCAATTCATCAGGAAAGCTTAATTCTTATTAAACAAGCGTCATAGGGTCTAAGACCTTAGTTTTTGAGGCAAAGGGATAATATTGACAAATTACCCTTGCCTTCTCATTTATTGTTAAAGAACAAGATAAATCATCGAATACCTTATTATGTTTGCTCGGGGTTTAAGACCAACAAAAATAGTCATAGCAGTATTACTTTTCCGCTGGCAAGTATCAAGGAGGTGGTTATGGTTGATTAACAACTGTCGTCATCAACAACTGCTTAATAAAACAATTAAACAAGTATTGTTACCTTGACAAACTTCATATCCATTAAGCGGCGAGGGAGACTTCCTTAAACTTGCGGTCTATGACCATGCATACCATGAGAGAGTTAGTCATCATGCAGTCAAACCATGTTTCCATACTGAAATAATAATTTTGCAACTATGTAAAGATTCCTCACATTATACAATCATTAATGAATAATATATTGCAACTATGTATAAATTCAATCATTCTTTGCAAGTCATTACTTCCAGCAAGATAGGTAAACTCATAATATCAATGACAGGTGCAACAACCAAGGAATATACCAATGCATCAAACCATCACATTCAACAAAGTAACTCATAACACACAACATAACAAGGTGCACTACTATATCCATTAGAGGTACAACATGCCTAGCTATGTCTTCCATTATCAAAATCAGCATACTCAGCATGGTAAGTCCATTCAAACATCAAAGCAAAACAAGAATAAGTTATAAATGCTAAGTACTTTAGGAATGCTGGATGGACGACAAGCGCTGTTATGTGGTTGTGCATGCAACTATGCATAAGTGTGTGTTCTTTCCTGGATATACATATGTACGTGTAGCTGCATACATCAGCTATGCAACATGGCTTATCCTCCTGCCTTCGCAAACCACTCTTCATTTTACGACTTATCCCTTTTACAAAAAATAATGAAATTGCGAGATGTGACAACCCTATCCTAAACCATGCTAAACCCTAAGGGCCAGTCTTGCAAATGAGACATGATAAGAATATAGAGACCTATTTGATCCATGCTAATGATTTGAAATGATACAAAAGGGTGTCTTATAGTTGTGAGAAAAATTTGGGGTCATTCTGAAGAATATTTTGCAAGATAAGTTGTTTTTGGTGAAACAGGGTTAAGAAGAAGGTGATTTCCAACTCGAATTGCACCTTCTGATGCTCACCCTGAATTATGTAATTTACATGGGACCTTCTGGATTTCAGGGATGTTTCTAAATTGAAATAATAAGGTTTTTTAAAAATAATTAGGTTATTTCATTGTCACATTTTTATGAACGAATGTTAAGAAGGTAAACAACTCTTTGTGTGTTTGAAACCCTAACTTGAAAGCGGTAGGAAAGATCTGCTCCATAAGTTCCTAGAATAATTTCCCAAAAGGTATGGTAGAGTATATGGTGATGAGTTGACCCCACTCAAATAAGCTTGTTTATGAAGAAGTTTAGTTTGGGAAAAGGTTGTCCAAAGGAGTTGCAAAATAAATTCACATTATTTTTAGCCCAGGAGTTGTTCTAGGTGTTGATGTTAGTTTCAAATCATGGTTGAGGTGAAAAAAGGAACCAACTGATATCAATCATATAATCATCCATCTCATGCCTCATTCACTTCATTCTCTCGGCCAAAGCAATTATGTCCTGAGCAACAAGAACCCTTCTTCTCCACAAACTGACCTAGATGACCCATAAAAATTAATCATCAAGTAAAAAACCATATACCAATAGAAATAAATTTGAATCCTATTTCCACAACATATTATAACTCCTTCTAACTCTAATTGAAAGGCCTTTAGCAAAGCCAATCTCTGAAACTGATCCAGAACTGCCCTAAAACTACCTTTTGACTAGTCTTCATAAACAGGGCACACTAAGTGAACTATAAATTAATTTTATTCATAGTTAAGGAATTTAGAGGTCTTGAAAGTGGAAGAAAGGGTGCGTACTAGTTGATTTTGTAAACCTTCTTTATGGGTAGCTTAATTTGGTGAAAAGAAAAGTAGGTTTGGTTTGCACATACAAATGTTTCAAGAGTTCTAACATGCATGGATGTGATATACAGGTCTTGAGGATTCCATTTAATGGTTATATGCCATATTTGAGTTGTTCTTGTGTGGTCTTGAGGCCCAAAGGTGAAGACATGGTGTTGGAAACAACTGTTTTGAGAAGGATATGAGCCTTCTTGAGTTGGTTATGATAAATTTGATTGGTGAAAACTAAATAATGACCATGGATGATGTTTTTATGGAATATTACACATTTATGATTAATTTTAGATCTTTAAGAATCATGGTTTTGGAATTTGTGGTTTAAGCTCATCCAGGTGATGGGGTTTTGAGCTAATTTTGTGCATGTTTGGTGGTTTTGGGCATGGCCAACCTATATGGATCAAATGTGAATGTTTTAATGATTTTATTGTGATGTATTTAAGTTTCATTGGTCGAACAAAAGGAGGTAAATTTTCATAGAGGGTGTTTGAATGAAGATAAGGGTATACAAGTGAAGTTGTGGTTTAAATTTGAACTAGTCTTTTGAGAGGGAAAAATGTGACCTACCTAAGGGCGTGACGAAGCTTCTATTGCATGATTTAAGAGATGATGAAGTGTGTTGCAGGTTGTGGAATGTTATAGGACATGTGAGTAAGGGATTTGAGTCAAGAAAAGTTGTGAAAGAAGAATATATAATTAGTTGAAGAAATGAGGGTTTGAAGAAAGGTTTGTGAGCTAAAATTGTGATCTCCATCAGTTGTGGCAGAAAAAAAAATTAGAGATCATCATCTTAAGGTGGTTGAGTTGGTTCTTAGTCATCTTAGGGGTTTTTAGCCTACTTTTGGAGTGGTTGCTTCACTAAATTAGGGGTTGGTGCTCCTTGTAGGGTTGGTGCTCTACTAAAATAGGGGTTGACACTCCTTGTGAAGTTGGTACTTCACTAAATCTCTTTTCTTTGTGTAATATAAATAGAGTTTCAATGGGTTTTATTCACATTGATGGTTTCCCACATATATATGGTTTTAATGTGTCTTCTTATTTGCTTCATGTTCTTGTGAATGGTTAATACACTTCTAATGCACTCATATGATTATGAATGTTAAATGAATGAATATAATGATGAATATAAATGATGATAAATGAAACGAAAGTTTTGAAGGACTGGTTCCCCTTCCCTTTCAGTCCATTATTCTTCTAATAATTTGTATAAGAGCAGGTCCTTGAAAAACAATTTTAACAACTTGAAAGAGATCTTAGAAGCACATATGGGTAAGTTAGCCAATCTTTGGAGGAGAAAGTATGATATTTCAGAGTCTTTGGTATTTGGATTACAAGAGAAAATTAGTGATATGGAGAAAGAGAATGGTCAAACCATCAAGGTTTTGGCATCTCAAGTGGAGAGTGTGTCTAAGGCCTTAAAAGTTAAAGAAGAAACTTGTTACAGGTATGATGAAAAATTGAAATTCCTAGAATATAATTTGGAAAGTGCATGTAATAGGTTGAGGGTTTATGAGAAGTTAGAAAAGAGCACTAAATATCTTGATGGGATCTTGGAGAAACAAAGAGATGTAAAAAAAATAAGATAGTCATAGGTTTCAAGGGTAAGAAAAAGGAGAATGATGAAGGAGTTGGACCAAGTTATCAATCTGATGTGAAGGAGACAAAGAGGACTAATTTTAGAAGGTCTAACCCTGTTAGAAAACCTAATGCAATGAGGTATGGTGTTTCTTTCAATGGTTATTTATATGTTTTTCATGATTTTGGTCATAGAGCTAGAGATTGCAAAATAAGGCTTTCTAGGAATGTTGTATGCATCTTCAAGGGTGAATGTCATTCATGTTATGAGTATGGCCAGAAATCTATAAAATGTGGTTGGAACTTAAGTGTGTTTAAACCTAGAAGGAAGAAGAATGATACTATGTGTTTCAAGTGTCATAAATAAGGACACATTTCTAGATTTTTTTTACAAGATGAAACACCAAGAGTTACCACCAAGTTTCAAGCTTCTACTGGGAAAAAATGGAAGAGTATTCAAGATGAAAGTTAGCCCCATAAATGAGTGCAAGGCTACCATGTCTGATCCTAAGATTAATAATATAGTTGTTTATGAAATTAAGGCTAAGAGAACTGATTATCAAAGTATGAGAGTTGAAGATTCAAAGCAAGCTATGAAGGTTGATTCAAAATCAGAAGTGCTCAGTATGAAGATTTATCATTTGAAGGGTGTCAAAGGAGAGTTTATCTCATTGAAGATGAGAGAAAAGTTCATCAAGCCTAAGACAGATCCAGGAAGCATGTTTTCTCTTGTTGAATAATATCATATGTGTTTATCAGCCATCCAAAATCCTGTGTATGAAAAATTGAATAAATTAGGTCTTTGGGATACCTCAAAAGTTATAAGGTATGTGATTTTATCCATGAGGTTTAAGTTCTTATTTTATAGGTTTCTGAGTATGTAAATGTATGCATGTGTGAAGTTCCTTAGGAGTATGTTTCATGGTCATTTTCATCAATTCATAGGTGAGTTAAGACCCTTTAGCATGAGTATGGTTTAAAGTGTGGTTGAGTTTTGTTACAAGGTCTGAGATAGTCAAATAATAAATTGTGTAAAGTAATGTATTTAGTAGTCATGAAATTCTGAGTGTGATCAAAAGACATGTCATTTACATAGTTACCTCAAAGTATGTTTTAGTGGTTAAGTCTTGATGTTTAAGGATGTCCAAATTTACTCCTTGAAGTTTTAGGTTTGTCTCACTTCTAAGAGTGTGTATCAAAAGTATATTAAGCTCAATATTTTGATGTATGTCATGAAGTTATAAGCCCTATCACTAGTGTATCAAGTTGACTTCATGGGTCTATGGTTCATGAAATGAGTCCAAGTTTTCATCTTGTCTTAGGAATGTAATGGTGTAAAGCTATGTCCATGTTCAATCATAGAAGGTTGATTAAGGGTTTTGTAGTCCTTGTTGTATGTCATGTTTTTTTGTCAAGAGTAACTAGTACGGTCAATTATCACAAGTTGAGGAAGTATACTTTAAGTTAAGTTGTCTAAAACAAAGGTGTAAAGTGCTATAAGACCTATTAAGAAACTTTGTGTCATAAAAGTATCTCGGTCACAGTCAAGTGCAATTGGAAAGACTATAAAATACCTAATGGAGAGGTGTTTCTTAGTAACTTTCTACAATATTAAACAAAGAATATTAATGGTCTGAGGTTTTATTTGTGCATGGTATGACATTTTGAGTAGAAGTGTTGATAGTTTATAAGGTGACAAGAGTTATCAGGTATAAATCCAAGATAAGCTATTTGTACAAGCAACTTGTCCACGGAGCTATGACGAGGATACTATGAAAGTGCATATAGGGTGATATGAGATAGTAATGTCTGAAAGTTTTCAAGATAAAGCTTAGAGATGTAACACTCCAAGAATATGACTATGATGACATGGTTTGTCATATGGCTTGTATAATTTAAATTCTATGCATCAAGGGTGTAGGTGGTCTACAAGAAGCACATAGATATAGTTTGGTGATATTTTTTAGGTATATAAGCTTAATACTTAGTCACTTGTCCTTAAAACCTACTTGAAAATGTCTCTAAGTATGTTGATGCCTCATAAGATCATAGATTGTCAATGCTATAATATTTTGAGTTGATGAAATGTGTTAGAACTATGTCAAGACCAATATGTCTTGATCTTACTAAGATTATCAAGGATCTTGTTATCCAAAAATACCCCAAGGGTTATTTTGGCTTTAACTAGATTTAAAATGGACTTAGCCATTTTAACAGGGAAAAATTTGTTCAAACGACCATTAAATTCCATCTCTATAAAGCCATTCGCTATTAGAATTTGAAAAACCCACAAGAGACTTGGCTATTTCATTGGTGGGTTCTATATTTAAAAGCTGTTTCTTGACGTTCAAATTCCTCGTCGATTTCGACACCATAGCATCATCAGGCAGCAGGCCACATGTGGTGACCATTTCGAACTCTTCCTCAACAAGGTTTTGGGCTCCGATGGATTTCAATCCCTAGAACGAGCTAAGTTCGATAATTTGAATCAAGCCACATGTTGCTATAAGGCTAAGTTAAAGTCAACAAAGTAAAAGAGACTATGGGGCAGTAATTCTAAGTCCAAAAATTATCTAAGTCAGTGAAGGTCAAATGTTAGGACATGAAGCCATTAATAGCCTGGAGTAAATGCGAAGTCCAAAGATATGTGGAGCTATTTCACTGGATCACCTTTTGCAAAGTGACATTACAAAGAGAAAATGAAATTTTGACACATTGTCATTGTGAAGGTTCATGGATTTTTATTATTAGTCTTCAAGGCTTTTACAAATTTCTCATTCAGAAGCTCAAGAAAATTTGCAAAATACGAAGTGCATGGAGCTTTTCTATTGACTCTCAAAGGCACCAAGTTTGGGAATCGTTAACTAAGGCCAACAGATTGACAACCCCAAGTATTTTATGGAGCCAAAATTTTCTAAGTCCCCTGGTTAGAATTTCACAATGGTCAGAAGGACACAGACCAATGAAAGTTCTGAAAACTCATGTGAAATGCGTGAACCTGATCCTATTGGCTCCACATGTTTCGCATGTAGTCAAAAGGGGCTAATCTAGAGACCGGACTGACATTGTGAAGGAAGCTCGGGAGATTTCTCATTGGCTCATGTTTCACAATGTTATCATTAAAGTAAAATTTGAAAATACTTTGACATTGCGAATAAATCATGGGGAGCCTTCTCATTAACTCACATTTCTAAATAAGCTAACAAGTTCTGATAGGACAAGTTGACACAACGAAAAGGCATGGCGTGATCTTATTGAGACATGTGTGGAGCTTAATACAACAAAATTAGTCATAAAGATTCACAATGGAAAGAAAAGGAAAAGTAAAGGGAAGAAAATGGCCCGACATCCCTGAACCAATGAAAAACCAACATGTGGAAAAGACAAAGCAATATAACACGTAAGTAGAAGCAATCCCCGAGCCAATCAAATGTTGCCACATGCCACTCTCTTGTGCTTCCCAACATGCAAAAATTAAAATGGGCATATCTTTCTATCTAGAGCTCCAAATCTTACAAAATTTATATTGTTGGTAAGGTCTCATCAAGCCCTTCAATTTTTTACAAATAAAATCATAAATTGATAAGGTTTGGTGGGTCCAAATGGAAAACACAGCTTCAAAGGGAGAAAAGAGTAGTCCTGAGGCACGTAAACACGGTCAAATCAGACGGCTCAACCACTCAAAATTAATGAAGTATGGCTTCCATTTCCTTATGCAAGATGGAATGGACATAGTAATGGCCGTGTAGGACACCCATGTGATTTGAAGGAGAATTCAATACAGATTGACGGCGGTTGAAGTTTGAAAATTTGTGCCCTTCTTTTTCTCCCTCTTTCTTTTTTCTCTCTTTTCTGTTATATATTGTAAAAATCTTTTGTTTTGAAATGATGGACATTCGCAATCTTGCAAAGGAACCATGTAAAAATGGTTCCCAAGCAGCTATGAGCTGTCAAATCCTTCATTTTGGTCTTGGAAATGTGTTCTTTGCCTTCCTTTACAACTTTAATGGTACTGTGCATACTTTTATTATAATAAATATTGTTTTGTGGCACATCTTCTCATCATGATCTCATGTTTATGTGCAACCTTGCCTCTCTTTTACTTGATGTTGTCATGTCGTGCATGTATTTCTCCTTTAGTAAGTTCATTTTGTTGTGTTTCATGCAAGATAGATGGTAAATGTTGTATGGTTATGTGTAACGTATGTCTGGCCTCTCCCTTCTCCATTTCCTTCTTCCTTATCCCTCAATAGAGTATCTCTCACCCTTTTTCTGGTGCTATCACCACATATTAGCTTAGGATTTATCTTTCATGCATCTTTCTAGCCCTTTTCTCTCTCTTTGGTCCCTTGGAATTGTTTGTTTAGGATTATTTAGCTACATTTATTTATTTAGGAGTAGTGTTAGCATTATATTTAGGTAGAGGAAGTCAGCCTTCTTTGGAGGTTTGTCTCAACATAAATGTCCCACACTTAGAGACAATCCCATATTACCCAAAAACATTGGTTTCTCAATCATAATTTTTGGCATGAAAATCTCAGTTCTTTGCTACCATTTTTTGGTGATAACAGTTCTAGGCTTTGTGGGACAACTTTGAAGTCATATATTTTACAAGTGTTCCATTGCAACATCCTCGTCTAAATTTCATTTCACAAAGTTCAATGGCCTCTTGGTGAGATTTCACCCTTTAGAGGCATTTTCAAGCATATATGGTGATTCCACTGGTCTAAGCAACCCATTTTTTCATTCATTAGACAATTTTCTTTCTTTCCATCATTTCATTTCTCTTTCCCATGAAGTTTTGCAATCATGACTTCATTTCCTCAAAGGATTCCACATTTTCAATAGCATTAGCATTTAAATCCACCTCCACCCTCTCAAAATTTATCTTCAAGCTGTTATAACACACCTCAAAATTAGTTTTATGATGAAAATTAAGATGGAGCATGCATGTTCTTATGAGTATGTCAGACTTTAGAGGCCATCCTACACATCTGAAGATGATTTTGAAGGCAAAGTTCAAATAATGGAGCAGATCTTGTAGGTTGTCAAGGAAAAACTACATATATTGCATAGATAAAAAACCTATTTATAGGCATCCCTATCCATGGGGAGGTCTTATACCTAGTTGTTTTATCCCACAACAAAAGCTTGAGGTAATGAGTGAATCCTTCAATCAAATGGTTGATTTTATTTCATCTTTATAGGCATTAGAGGATAATGAGCATAAGGTTAAAGAACCCTATCAATGGGATGTTCCCAAAACTTACCTTCCATATTAGTATCAATGCACCATCTCTTATCAACCACCCAAGCCTAAGGTTAAAGTTCCTAGATTCGTTAAGGCCTTTCCTTCCATTTCCCCTCCTCTTCAAGAAGATTTTCCACCTTCCCCTTCATTGCAAACATTGCAAAATTAAGTTAAAACCCAACACACCCCTCCTCTCACATTCCCAAATCCATTTTGGGAAGAAAATAATCAGAAAATCAGTCAAGGAGGGCATCGACTTAGTTAAAGAACCCTAGCAGAGAAGAACTCATGAAAATTTGAAGGATTGGGCTTCAAAATTTGAATCCAATCAAATGCCACAACTGGTTAAGCCTTTAACAGAGGTTGGGACTAAAGAACACAAGGTGTAGAATGATTTTGTTATAAGAGAAAGCAATAAGAAGAAGATGATGAACAATATCTCTATGTTCTGAGTGTAGTGTGCATGGTGACACCATATTCATAGAGGTTGTTGATTCATCCTAGCTTGCAAAATCAGAAGAGGAGGAAGAATCAAGCTATGAAGAGGAGAACAAAGGAGATGAAATCCAAAGGGAGTGAATCCCAAGAGTATTGATTGAAGAGGTTCTTGCTTATCATACTTTTGATGGTGAAGATGAAAATTCATTGATCTCACTACTTTTTCAATTCATCCATCTATCTTCCAACACAAAGATCCTTTTTGTAAGAAAACTCCCAAAAACTTGCCATGGAGGAGAACACAAAAGAAGATCTTTCTGCCCAAAATAGTCCTCATGAAGAAAAAAATAATGAGTTTCATCTTTCAAACCTCATGATGGATGGGGAAAAGGAGGAATATGATGACACCATTACAAAATCAGAGGTCATCATGGAAGAGACAAAGTTGTTTGTAGGAAGCAGGAACAAAGTTTGAATCATCTTGAAAACATGCTCAATGATGAGGAAGAGGAAGAAAGTGCTCCTTGTATAGCTCCATTCATGGAGGTAACATCTAAAGAAGATGGAAAAACTTCAAGGACCATGCCCTTGCCCAATCAGGTATTTGGATTCTTTAGAGCCAAAAAAAAGGAGTTGCAACTGGTCATGCTCATTTTAGAGCATGAGGATGATTATCAAAGTACCAAAGGTCAGTTCCAACACCTCCAACATAATGCAATTTAGTAACAACTTAAGGAGGTATTCATGTGTTGTTTTTAGTGATACTTTGATAGAAACAAGGAGTGTGCAAGGCATGTTTTCATTCCCACCATGTGATTTTTTTGCCAAATATATCACATGGCCACATTTTGTGTGAGGAAAGGATGTTATTTCTCACTACCTGTTGCTAGTTTTTTTAGCTTCCTTTTCCTCTAGTTAGAGTAGAATAGGTAGGTTTTATTTTAGTAAAAGAATTGCATTATGCACACTCTACATGTTTCCAATTTAGATCATGTATGATTTTCATGTTTTACATAGCTTTTTGTGGTGTTTTGTTGTTGTTTGCACAGTTCTAGTTCAGTTAGAAGCAGTGTTCATGGCCAAAATCATCATTTTGGGGAAAAATTCCAAGTGCATGTTTTTGGCCCCAAGAGGTCATATTCAGTTCAGATTTCCCTAATGCCTCTTCCTTGTCAAAAATTAGTGTTTCAGATACTTTACAATTTGTGAATAAAAACTCCCAAGAAATCAACTTTAAGAGAAGACCAAGGTATACCTCAGATCAATCTGAGTAGGTTTTATGGTGGAATCAGATAGTTGGATGCAGTTTCAAAGTTTCATTCAAAGCTCCAAAAATCATGCTAAGTCCATGTATGTGCTTCAAAATGGCTCAGGGGTAAGAAAATTCAAGTTTAGATCAGTTTTTCAAGTTTTGGGCTCGACTCCATGCCTAATGGATTCATAAAGGCTACTAATCTAATCTAGCAGGTAGATTATCCTGTGAGGTCACCAAATTGTTATCCAAAATACCCCCAGGGTTATTTTGGATTTAACAAGGTTCAAAATGGACTTATTCATGTTAAAGGGAAAAATATGTTTAAACGGCCATCAAATTCCACCTCTCAAAAGCACTGACCATTAGCATTTAAAAACCCGTGGGAGACTTAGCTAGTTATAAATAGGTGGGTTATATTTTAAAAGGCCATTTGACATTCATGTTGATGCCCTGTCAATTTTGACACTTCCAAGCATTCAAGTAGCTCGGCCACATGATGAAGATTCTAGATCTAATTAAAGGTTTTGGATTCATGTGTTAACAGTCCATGGAAAAATTCTATATATAGCATTTGGGTTCGTGGTGGACTTAAAGTCCATAGAATCATCCAATGAGTTTCATAAGGGAGTTAGGGGATGATAGGTGGAAAAGGATCAATCGTTAAGAGTTATATGAAGCATGCACCGGCATTCCAAAGTTATTAACTATTTTCATTTCGAAGTTGTGACCTGAAGGTGTAACTAATCAAAGAACTTAAAAGGCTATAAGGTCTGGGACAAGTTTGAAAGGTCAACAAGGACACGATGTAAGAATTTTATGGAGCTCAGTCTTCAAGTGGCCTAATAAAAGTTTTACATGATGGTAAAAGGTGGGTAACCAATGACAAGGCACTGGCATTGTGATAGTAGCATGGAGCTTTCCTATTAGCTCATGTTTCTTAGGAGGACCAAAAGGGATAATCAAAAGAGACTGAACATTTTGAAGGAACGCATGGAGCTTTCTCATTGGCTCACGCTTCATAGTGGTCATTCAGGGGCTAAAAAAGACGATCTGAATTGTGAGTAGCATGTGGTGACATTTATCACATTTAGGTGTCATGGACTTCCGACAATGGATCTTTTAAGCTAAAGGAATAGACATTTTGAGACGTAGAAATATTTCTGAGCAGTGTAAGCATTCACAATGGATTATGGAGGTAGACTTAAGCATCTTGACATCAAACCCAATGAGATACCAACACATGGAAAAGATACATAATGATGTAAAATGTCAGGTAGAGGAAATCCGTCGAGGCCAATCAAATGTGGCCACGTGTCACATTCTCTTGTGCTTTCTGACATGCAAAAATTCAAATGGCCATATATTTTCAATTCCCAAGCTCCAAATATCAATAAAATTTATATCATTGGAAAGGTCTCGTTGATCCCTTAAATTTAGACACCAATAAAATAAAAAATTAGATGAGGTTTGAATGGGTAAAAATGGAAAACATGGATTTCAAAGGGAGAGAAATGAGTCTTGAGCACAAAAATGGTCAAATCTCTCTCTCAACCACTCAAAATTAATGAAATATGGATTCTATTTCCTTCTGTAAGATGAAATGGACATAGTAATGGCCTTGCAGGTCACCCATGTGCTTTGTAGGAGAATTTAATGATAGATTGTTTAGTGGTTGAAATTTTAAAAATTTGTTCCTTATTTTTTCCTCTTCTCTTTCTTCCTTGAGATCTATATATTATAAAAATCTTTCATTTTTGAAGATGGATGGACATTCGAAAAATATGTAAAAAAACTATGTCAAAATTGTTCCTGAGAAGCTATGAGCCATAAAACCTTCATTTTGGGCTTGGCAATGTGTTCTTGTGCCTTCCTCTGCAATTGTAATGGTATGTGCATACTTTTATTGCAATAAATCTTGTTTTGTGGTACATATGTATGTCAACCCTGACTCATGTTTATCTCGCAACCTTGCCTCTCTTTTACTTGATGTAGTTGTGTCGTGCACATGTATTTCTCCTTTGCAAGTTCATTTTGTTGTGTTTCATGCGAGAATATATAGAAAATGTAGTTTGGGTTTGTGTCCCATATGTCTGGCCTCTCCCTTCTCCATTTCATTCTCCCTTTTCCCTCACTAGAGTGTCTCTCACCCTTTTTATGGTGCTATCACCACCTTTTAGATTAGGATTTACCTTTCATGAATCTTTCCAACCCCCTCTCTCTATCCTTGGTCCCTTGGATTTTTAGTTTAGGATTAGTTAGCTACATTTCCTTTTTAGGAGTAGTTTTAGCATTAGGATTAGGTAGAGGAACCAACCTTCTCTAGAGGTCCATCTCAAGTAGAAAGTCCCACAACTTGAGATATGGACCCATGTTAGCAAAAATTAGGGGTGTGTAATGAGAATATCCCATACTGCTACTTTTTTGTGATAACAGATCTATTCCTAAGGCCTGAGGTAAAGAATCTTGTCTTGACCAAATTCTATGATCAAATGGTGACTGTAAGTGTAGGTCTCCATCAATTTTTGAATAGATTGAGGAAGTAGGATCTCTTCCACTATGATCATTTGATGGTTTTTAACGTGTGTGTGGATGGTGTTGCTCCGAGATAGTGTCATAAAAAAATTAAGAGACTCATCAAAGACCCTGTGAAAGTTAATAAGAAAGTTTTATTAGATGCATTACAGTTTATGTATGATCTTGAACGCATGAAGTGATGTGATTAGTGATTCAAAGGTTAATTCATTGAGTGTGGATAGAGCTCTTACAAAAGGGTGTCATGCTACAGTGACTCATATGTCAGAAAAGGTCCTCTCAATGCAAAATAACCAAGTTTAAGTTCAATTCAAATGTAAAATGTGCCTTAAAGGTAAGGAAGGGGCTAGAAATATCAAATTTGTAGGGTTGTATATATGGTGGCTTGTATATGAGTGAAGGGATTGAGGTTTGCGGATATATCAAAATGATGACCTATAGAATTGTAAGGGATTTCTAAGACAGGGGATAATGTGATTCAGAAGAGAGAGGCTTGTAGGCTAAATGGATTGCTTGTGTCAATCTAGACTTGTGCAAGGTATTGTTTAAAAGTGTAATAGGAAGTCTACTAGTCTGAGATGATTAATTAAGGTAGGGGGAGGTCCTCATTGACCCTGATCAAGTGAGAGAGTTACTAAAAAATAGAGTATGAGTGACTATGATTTGTGTCATGCTAGGGAAGTTGTTAACACTCATAACTACAAACCTAAGAGTCAAATACTCAGTTTAATGAATCTTTAGTTAAAGGATATAAAGGGACCATGACAAATATGCCATCAATTTGAGACCAGTGTAATAGTGCCTAATCATCTGTGATGAGGAAAATTTGAGGTTGCAGACCTGTGAAAAACCTAACAAGTCAAAGGGAAGTTGTCTTCAAACTTCACTTAGTGATTCGTAAAGATGGTAAGTAAATATTTTTGCATAAGATGCATGAATTGATCTCAAGTTTATAAGAAAATATTTCATTATGACAAGTGTTATGTATCATATCAATATTCATAATAGTAAGCTACATGTATGGTTTTCATCAAATAAGTCTAAGGGATGTACTTGCTTGAGGTATTCATGACACTAACTATGGAAAAGGTTTCAAAAGAAAGGTAATAGATGATTGTGATATGAGATGATACCTTACAAGTTTAGGGGTATGCTTGAAATTGTACTTTCCTAAGTTTCTACAATGCTACAAAGGTACAAAATGATGCTACATTTCTGTGTTATTCCTCTAAGACAAGGGAAGAATGAATTTCTCTTTTAGTAAGTGTGAAAGATGCTTGGAAGGGTTGTGTGGTAGAAGAGATGGTGTTTGTAGGTTTAATAGCTTGTAGAAGCAACTTGATGACTTAAGAAGGTTATAAGAGCATGAAAGGAGCATGAAAACACTAAGAAAAAGTTTCAGGAATGTGTGATCATGATGGAGTCTTTTTCATGGCAATCAATCAAGGTAAGAAGCTCAAAATTTGTATTTTCAGTGAGATATAAGGAATAAAAACCAAGGGGGATAATTTAAAGTTCGATTTGTATGCTTGGTTTGGTTATAGAATATGGATAAATTGGCCATTTTTACATTGAAAGAGAGGTTTATGGACATTAGTCCTATATAGTGTCTTACTAGCTTGGAAGGCAAAATGGTATTTTTGAGTTTGATCAAGACCAAAAGAGTGATGGATAAAAAAGATGAAGGAAAAATGGGAGGATATCAGTTCAAGGGGATCTTTTTTCTAGCTCATATCAGGTCCATAGGATCAGCATATACTACTGAAGGAGTCAAAGAGGAGCAAGGATAGTCCAAGGGGGAGCTATTTGAGTCAAGTAAGTTATTTTGAGCATTGTTGTCAGTGTGTTGTTTTTTTCCATGTAGTATTGCCATTATATCCTTTTTCATAGATGTCAAAGGGGGAGAGAAGAATAAGAAACATGGAAAATATATCATGGAGGTAGAGGTAAAGCTTTATCATTAATGTAAAATGGGTAGAAGTTCAGGAGGTTTTCCATCAACGAAAAAGGCGAAGATTGTTGACATGTTATACTCTAGGTGTTGTAATTGATATAAAATCCCATTAATGACAAATAGGATGATGAATTGGAGTCAGAGGAATACTAGTGTGATGGTGACATAATGATTCAAGTGTTGAAATGATGGCATGAGGTGATGCAATAAGATTGGCTTGGTCTAGCAATCCTAGTTAGGTGACCTAGCTAGCCTATGTGATGAAACATGGTAGTTGGAGTTTCTTTGTGGCTTGAGGTGCATGGTAGCAACATGAAGATAATTTTTGGGGATTTTTTAGGCACTCACATGAGTTTTAAGGTGCAGGTACAAGTTGAAGACCTAGTTTGAGGTGCTCATCTCGACCATGCCTAGGTGCTTAGAGGCATAAGTTTGAGTTGTAGAGCCATGTGAGATCTTGGATTCATGTAGGTGAGTGATTCATGTTATTCTAGGTATGTTGGGAGCTTTTTAATATGTTTAATGTTGAGTTATGGTGTTGATTCAGTTGACCCTAACCTAAACAATGCAAAACCCCAAGGGATAGTCATGTAAATGAGATAGGATGAGAATATGGAGACCTATTTGAGACATTATGATGATTTTATATTATGAAAAAGGGTGTCCTAGAGGTGTGATAAAAATTAGGAATCATTATGAAGAATTTTTTCCAAGATAAGTTGTTTTTGGTGAAACATGGTCAAGAAGAAGGTGATTTCTAGCTCAAAGTACACCTTCTGATGCTCGCCCTAAATTTTTTTCTTTACATGGGACCTTGTGGCTTTCAGGGATGTTTCTAAATTGAACTAAGAAGGTTTCAAAAAAATAATGAGGTCATTTCATTTTCACATTTTTATGAATGAATCTTAATAAGGTAAGCAACTTTTTATGTGCTTGAAACCCTAGCTAGAAAGCGGTAGGAGATATTTTCTCCATAATTGCCCATAATTTATTTCTAGTGATAGTATGGTTATTTTATTATTTAGAGGAATCCTCCAATTTTCCAGAAAGGTATGGTAGAGTAGGTGGTGATGAGTGGACCCCACTCAAACATGCTTACTTTTGAAGAAGTCCAGTTTGGGACAAGGTTGTCTAAAGGAGTTGAAAAATAAATTTAGATTTTTTTAGTCAAATATTTTTTATAGGTTTCAATGATAGTTTAAGATAATGGTTTAGGTGAAAAATGGCAAAGTGGCCCTATTTATGAAGACAAGTCAAAGGTAGTTTTGGGGCAGTTTCAGAGATTGGATTGGTTAAAGTAATTCTACTTAGATTGGGAAGGATTTATAAAATGTTATGGAAATATGATTCATATGGATTTCCATTGGTATATGGTTTGTGTCTTGATGATGAATTTTTATGGGTCATCCAGGCCACTTTGTGGAAAAGAAGTGTTCTTGTTCCTTAGGACAAAACTGTTTTGGCTGAGAGAATAAAGTGAATGAGGCAGATATGTATGAGGGGATGCTTGATATCAGTTAGAGAGTGAATTATGATGATTTTTTTACTATTGAAGGAATTTGGAGGTATTTGAAGTGGAAGAAATGGTGCCAACCAATTGAGTTTGTAAAACTACTTTATGGGAAGCTTGATTTAGTGAAGAGGAAAGTAGGTGTGGTTTGCACATAATTTTTTTTCAACATCTATAACATGTATGGATGTGATACAAAGGTCCCAAATATTCCATTAAGTAGTTAAATTCCATAGTTGATTTTTTCTTGGGTGGTCTTGAGGCCCAAAGGTGAAGATATGGTGCTGAAAACAACTGTTTTGAGAAGGATATGAGCCTTCTTGAGTTAGTTATAATAAATTTTATTTGTGCAAGATAAATGCTGAGGTGTAAAAAGAAACACTAAGAAAGTAAGGGTGAAATACCAAAATTAGAAATATAAATCAAATAAAGGTGTCCAAATACATGGGTTAATTAGTACTTTTCTTACTTATGAATCTTATGAATAGTAGTATGCAATCAGGACTAGATAATTACCTAAAGTGTGTGATTTTGTGTCTACACTATGGAATGTTTGTTTCTTGTCTATTTAATGTATTTTACTATTGGCATATCATTTATTATAGTAGTTACTATGCAATAAGATTTAATTTAATTTATATTAAATCATACATGTGTCTTGACTTCATCATTCTTCTGATCAGCAACCTATGAACATTCTTGACTTGCTCCAAAATATATCTTATGCTTAGTTAGACTTCACTAATTCACTCTTTGTTCCCATGCCTTATTTTTCTATATTTCCTGTACTCTAGGATCTTGAAACTTCTTATTTTTCCTTGAGGTACCATTAAGTCAAAACTTTGTAATATGACAAACATTATGACAGTTATAGAAAATTATTTCATTCTTACCTCTTGGCTGATGAGAACTGAAACTTCTTCCATGGTTCCATGAATCATCATTCATGAAGAAGCTTCTACCAAATTACCTTTCTCTATGAAAAAAATCATTGCAAGCATAACAATAACCATTGAAATAATTTTCATATATCATTGCATTAGGTTGTCTGATAGACCTTTTCTTCACATTACTCTTGAAGATGTTATCCTTTTGATCTTCATTGGAACTTGAATAACCATTATCATCTCCATTGTTTTTCTTGAGGTCTTCAATGAATCCACGACCTATCCTATCACCAAAAAACTTCTGACTATCGAAGAGATCATCTAGATCCTTGGAACTCTTCTCAAAATTTTGAAATAATCTTACCTTACTTGATGTTTCATCTATTTTTTCCTTTAACTCAAATTCTCTTTCATATATGATGCACTCT
This sequence comes from Taxus chinensis, assembly GCA_019776745.2. Taxonomy (NCBI): domain Eukaryota; kingdom Viridiplantae; phylum Streptophyta; class Pinopsida; order Cupressales; family Taxaceae; genus Taxus; species Taxus chinensis. The sequence continues at coordinate 290,942,020 of CM034148.1, read as the reverse complement.
TCCTCCTTAGACTTTAGGATTTTTGCTACAATATCCACCTAAGTTTCTAACTATTTGAGGGTCTCTTCATACTTATTGTTGTCAAACCAATGTTTCTCTTCAAGGAGATGAATCTTGTCTTCATATTCCTTAATTTATCCCTTCATTTTCTTATTCTTCTTCTTTCCGTGCTTCAAATCTTATAAGACACTCATCATCTCAACTTCAAACTCTTCTTCAGTTAAATCCATACATGAACCTCCAAATATTAAATCCTCTCTTTGAGGAATCCTAGATCCTTTGGCCATAAACAAAGTTTCATTTCCAACAACATCATCATCATCATCATCATAATCACAAATTTTTCTACTTACCTCAAATGAGTCTCAATCCTCCTTGGAGTATAGGATTATTTTCTACTTCTTCTTTCTCTTATAAGACCTATGGGACCTCTTATCATCATCATAATCTTCATTATATTCACCCTTATGTTTTTTAGGACACTTGACTGTAAAATGTCCAGTCTCACCATAGTTGAATCATTTGAAGGGCAACGTACCCTTATACTTTTTTTATCATGTCTTCAACTTCCTAGAAAACATAGCAATCAATTCATCATCATCAATATGAGAAACATAATCATTCAAAATCTAGTTACCTTTTGAATTCCTTTCATATTTGAAGGCTATTTCCTTCTTGAGAGGTTTATTAACACGTCCTCATTTTATAAGTTGACAAGATACCATAGATTTCATCCATTAGCAAAGTACTCATATCCTTTTTTTCCTCTAAAGCTGAGACTTTAGGATCAAATTTAGGAATGAGAGATCTCAACACCTTCTGCACCACCAAATATTTTTTCACTTCTTCTCCTAATCCTCTAATGGTATTGACCACTTGATCTACTCTGAGAAGATATGCAACAATGGTTCTTTCTTCCTTCATCTTCAAACTTTCAAACTAAATTTTATAGGTCTATATAGTTTCCAACTTCACCTTAGTGTCACCTTCATAAATGGCTTGTATCTTATCCCACATAGCCTTAGTTATAACACATTGCATTACCTTGACAAAATTTGACTCTACCAAACCACACAAAATGACATTCATTGCTTTAGAATTGTCATTACTTGCCTTCTTACTTGTTGCATCAGTTCGAGAATTTTGAGGAATAGTGTAACCATCTACAATTGATTACCAAATATCACATCTAAAGGACACAATATGAGTTCTCATCTTGATGCTCCAAAAATCATAATTTGTCCCGTCAAACTTAGGAGCTTTGTTAGTAGAGGAACCAATTTTTTGACTTGTCATGTTTGTTCTTCAAAGGATCACCTCAAGCTTGTTAATATTGCTTCAGATTACTTTCTTTGATATGATTTGTTGGAAGCACAACACTAAGAGGGGGATAAATAAGTAGGTAATAAAACTTTCATTGAATTAAGAATTAACATCCATCGGCCATTCAATGTATTCACTAAACATTAATCAACATATAGATTAAGAAATGATTAACGAAACACATGAGCATGCACCATGAGAACATAAGAACACAAGTATACCATATTTAAGTGTGAAACCATTATAGGGAATAAAACCCACTGAAACAAAGCCTTATTATAGTAATGAATAAATTCTAATTGAGCACAAACCTAACAAGAAGCACCAACCTCTAAATTTAGTAGAGCACCAACCCTACATGGAGGCAAAAACCCCCTAGATGACTCAGTACCAACTCATCCACCTAAATTTTTTTTTCACCTCTATAATGTTGCACCAACAACTGATGATGACACTTTTTTATCTCTCCTTCCTTCAATCTTCTTCAAATCTACCCTCTATGCTAACTCACTCAAGATATTCTTCACCAAGATTATTAGGTCATCTGACCTATCTCTCCAATAGCAGCACACCCTCTAGAACATCAAGACACACTCTCCACCCTAACTAGATGTTCAAAAATACCTCTTTCACCTCCACACACATCCCTCTTACTCGCACTTTTTCATCCTCATAAGGATAGACAAATAAGCCTCATAAACTTGCTTATATACATGAATTAAGCACACCAACACATATGGTTCAGCCATATATCTCAATGTGACATTTAAAAAACTTAAATACATCATGAAAATACAGTTCATATACCTCCTAAGGTAGGAAATAGAATGTGAAAATGTAACTCCTTCATTAGGACTCATATAGGCTTAATTGCACCCAAACACCTTCTCGCCAAAACCAAGACCACTTGGACCTACATGGCTATCACCAAAATTCAAGGACCACTTAGAGATGTTTTCAAAGTATTCTAGCAACCTCCAAAAATATTCTATAACTCTTCACCACCATATCATGCAATGACACCACCATTAGGAATAACTCTTGTCACCAGGTATGTGACCTACAAAACTAGTCCTCAAACATGAAGCTAAAACACTCATCAAATCACCTCAAGCATGCAAGTATGACACATGGATGGAAATATCATGACATATAGGTCATCATAAATTTATTAGACACCATCAAATCACCTCTGGGATCAGGACCACCAAAACTTCTAAAAACTGCCCCAAATACAGTCATGCAAGAATGACTTCAATAGACCTCCTAAAGGTGTAAACTTATTATGAAACCTCTCCATACATGTATCATAGCTTCCATAATTCCTCAAACACCATTTTACTCAACAATTCCAATGCAAAACCTAATATATATATATATATATATATATCAACTTATTTAGAAGCTTACAAATTACTTTAGGATCCACACATTGTCAAAAAACCTAACTGTTGCCTAGAGAAATTTGCAAGAGACATCTACAACCTCTAATTATCACACTTGATAAACCAATATATTATTGGTCACTTTGAGAAATATATTTTCAATTGTTGCTTAACTAGGGTTTAAGGAGGGTTTTAGACCACCTTAGATTCTTAATGATTAATCATAAAGTGCTGCCCCTTAATCTCTGAAATAATTCTTAGAATTTCATCTTAGGACCCTTCCTCAACTACCCTAAATAGTTCATCCTCCCATGCATACATTCCTTCTTGAGCTGGGATTCACAAGCGCTGCCCCTTAATCATCTAAGCATTCCTTTCTTGAGCTGCGATTCTCATCTTTTTAGGAACTCGGTTCCTCAAGTCTACCCTAAATCACTTTCATCCTCCCATGCATACTTCACATGTGCTAATGAGCATCAAGCATTCCTTCTTGAGCTGGGATTCTCACTTTTAAATTAAGAACTCACACTACTAGAGTCAACTTGATTCACCTTTTTTTGTTTCTCACATCTTACATTTTCCAATGCTGAGAATCATATCTTCCCACACTACTAGAAACATTTGGCAGGTTGAATCACCTTTCCAAATTGTGACAAGGTTACACATTTTGGAATCTAAAGGTTATAATTTGGAATGTATGAAAACTTCATCATTTGTACCATTTTAAATTTGGCAGGTTGAATCATAACATTGTGAATGGTCTTTTGGAAGGTAAATGTTATAATTTGGAATGTATGAGAACTTTATCATTTGTACCATTTTAAATTTTGAGGTTTCATTATAACATGAATACTTTTTCTGTGTTTAAGATTGAGGTTAAGATTGAGATTTTCTTGGGTGAGCTTTCTTGAATGTGGCATAAGATAGTCTTGCCTCTTATTCTAGTAAATGGTATCCTACATGATGGTAGGATAAAATGACGTAACCATATTAAAAGTGGGGATCCAAGGCAGTTAGAAAGATACTTTGAATAGTATCATCAGTGAAATAGTTTTCATTTATAGTGCAAAGTTTTTTCCATTGTTCGGGGAAGGATTGGGTATTCTCATTATCACCCTACTTACAATTGATGAAGATATTCAGATTGTTTTTGGGTGAATCTTTAGAATTAAATTCTTTTTGTAATAGATTGACTAACCCATAAAGTTAAATGTTGGATTTAGGAGGGAGATAATGGTACCAACCTAAAGCATCACACATAAGGATATTCACTTAGATATTTGTAGCCATAGAGGAGTTAAATTTTATCTCGTCTTTGTACACATTGACAAAGGATTTAATGTAAAGTATCAGTTTGGTGGAGTTGTCATAAGTAAGAGAAGGGGAAATACCTCTGATATCTATAGTGGTTATATAAGGAGATAAGTTTTCCCTCTAAATAGATTGGAGAATCTTGTTGGTAATGGGAGGTTATATAGTTGGAATGTCATTTTTATATACTAAAGGAGATAGGATAAGAAATTGGTTAGGTATATCCCATTGAAATGTTTGAGGTATAACATGCATGTGAGAAATATTTGCATTCATTTTTTAAAATGGACTATTGGAACTATCTTGTTTGTGAATAATTTGGCTATTGTGTTGTAAGATGAGGTGAGAAGCATTATTAGGAGGAGTTTGAGAATAATTTTAGTTAGGATTTTGAGGCACATTTGTGTTGGCACTCACCGAATGGGAAGGATCACTATCCGAAGAATTTCTCGAAGTGGAATTGTATGCCTCTATATTTGACATGATGAATTCATGAGGTTGGATGAAACATTTGGAGTGAGCTAAGATGAGTTCTTACATGGTAGGAATAGATAACATATTTTGTTTTTTCCTCTTCGTCCTCGGAGTTTTTTTATAGGTTTCTATTGTAAGTAATGGATTCAATATTACTTCTATTGTTTTCCTTTTGTCATATTTTTTAGTGTTGGTTCCGAACATGTTGTAGTCATAATAGAATGGAGTAGGCTTAAATGAAGAATCCTAGTTTTGGGAATTATATTTTTGTTGGGAATTTTTATGATTGAAGAGATGGTCCATGTTCAATTGATTTCAAAAATATTATAAAATATTTAGAGACTGATTAGAGATAAAAGAAATGTGAATATGACTCAATCAGAGGAGAGAGATTAAGATTCAAATTAGTTTCACCAAAGTTTAGTGAATTTCATTTTAACATATAATAACAAAGAAAATAAAACATGAATGTGACTTACTTAGAAGAGAGAGTGAGATTCACGTTGGGTTCACAAAAGTGTATGAAATTATATAATGGCCCAATAAAAAATCCTCTTTATCTCTTTATAATGGGTAATATAGACTAGGATAATGAATGATGTTATGCTAAATATGACACCTTGAATTTTTATTTTGATGGAGATGTGGAACTAGGAATATGGTCCTCCACACTCTATAGAAGATATAGGGATCCAAAGTCTAGATCTAAAACAAGGTAGTGGTGTCTAACTAGTTCTCAATAGTAAATTGGTGATAGAAAGGTTATAAATTAGCTAATGTAAAACTAAGGGTAAGATATATAAGATTTTACAAACTAATATTTGCAAGGATCAATGGTCATATAAGGTTTTAAGTCCAAAAATGGGGATTATATGATAAGAAACTATAAATGAATAATATGCTACAATTTCCTAATCTATGCATGACGACATAAAAAAAGCATTCAACTTCGAAAAAAAATTAAAGGATGGGAAAGGTTAGATATAGTTACATTATTGAATATACCATTATTTCCTTATTAGCATCACCTTATGAGATATTTGATGAGGGGGACCACAAACGGATAGAAGAAGACCTAGGAAAACCTATAGTTGAAGAATCTAATGTCTCCAAAGGCTAGGTATACCATGATAAGTTCAAATCCTATGCTTGAAGATAATAAGTAGCCAATTCTCCAAGTGTGGTCTCTAAATAATAAAATAAGACCAAATTCAATACCTTTTAAAATTTAAGGGAATATTGTGAGTTCTAGCAGACTAAATGAGTGGTGAATATGTGTTTGAATGAGTTCTCATATACCATGTATAAATATCCATATAATAGAATTTATAATTTATACTAACCAATGGTATCAATAATTATCAATACCATTGGTTGTGAAAAAAAAAATTAAACTGAAAATATCAACTATCGTTGGTATCATTGGCTTGAGAAACATACGTGCCCAATAGTATCGACCAAGTTCAACCTTATAAGACAAGAAAATTCCAAGACATGGGGATGTCATACAAGTAGGTAAAACTAATTTAGATAAACTATGAGGTGTTAAAATAATTTACATGATGAAGGTATATGTGTGTTGAAAGTAGCCATGAGGACAATTGTAAGAGGATGGTAAAGTGATTTCCTAGAGAGGTTGTAAAATAGGTTGTAATAGATGACTGTAGATGTATGAAAATGTGTAAATTTGATATGGTTGGGCTACACAAAAACTTTCTCATGAGTACCACTACTAACAAAACCAATGCAAATGGTGATTTTTTTTCATGAACTCGTGCACAACCGAGTGGGATTGAGGCATTCTTATTACATTTACATAGTAAACATAGTAAAACATACTCAACACAACACACATTTATATATTAAATTGAAATCCTTAATGATATACAATCATCTCCCTCTAATGGGGTGTTAAAGAGTTTATAATAGAACTCTAACTAATACAAGGGTGGTCTTACAAACTAAGAAATCTATATAGGATCACTTTGTATCTTCCTTTTAGCTCTATCTCACTCTTTACCTAACTATATCTTCATCACTTCCCCCAACCACTTCAATTTATATGTTGAGATGATTTTATGTGTTTATTCTCGTATTACCTCATTTCAAATTTCCTTCCAGAGAATTCTACTCCACTCACTTAAATTCAAATTCATTTTTTTCATTAATGTGTCAAACAAACTTGGTCTAGTAGTTGAAAAATCCCTTCAAAATAATCCATTTCATATACTTATTCAGCAGTTTGTCTCCTTGACATATCATTTAACCGTAAATCCTCACCTACTCCTTTTTCACTTCTTGGGTTTGTCCTTTAGTTCCCTCAGTCTACGACACAATCCTTTGTTTCCTTAGTTCCATTGATTGACATTTTGAAATATCTGCACATTCCATTTTTGTTCCATTATGCAAACCTCATGTGCCACCTTCATGCCCTTCAAAAAAATCTCTACAACTATCCTTCAAAAAAAACATTTCACACTATTGTGTACACTCCCCTTCATAATCCAACTGTGTGACAATTCTTCCACATAATTTGCATTACAAACCATTGCGCAAAAACTTCACGCACTCCCACACAACCATAAAAACATTCTATTGTGCTTCATTTTCCTTTCCTACCCCTTTCAGCCCTAGATACACCAACACTTAGTCAAAATTCTTATGTTATGTAGACTTCTAGTTTTATTGTGATGTTCCTGCATCAAACACCATGGGTTAAAAACAATCGAGATTTATCTAATGTGTTAGTTTCCTCAAGAGTATGGCCTAGTTAACCAAGCTCCTTTAAAATCATCCATGCCACATATTCCTTTGCATGATTCTTTCACTTTACTAAGTATTCCTTGTATTCTTTCCCTCATGTTTCCTTCATCACTCTTGAGTCCAATATGGCCTAGATTTATTCCTTTCCTTTCTTTGGTATATGCCTCTCCATTAAAATTCTCCCAACATTTCTTGTGTAATATCATTTGATTCTTTCACACACTCATCCTTGTCTTCTTATGCACAACTTTCCCCTTTATGGGATTAATATAAATTAGTAACACTGAATATCAGTGAGATACCCAAATCTTTTAGAAACTTGGTATTATATGCATTTCACCCCATCTTTTGCAATACTTTACATAGCCCAATATTTTAAAACTTAAGTTTATTGTATGTATCCTTCAAAAATAGTTACTTGTGCAAAATGTGCCAACACTTGGTCTCTAACCTTTTTTTTACCTCTCATCCACGCTTTCCTTGCAATAATCATTACCCTGCTCAACCTTGTCACACGCCTATTCGTGTAACTTTCACATATATTATACATAATATTTATCCTTTGTGCTATGATTATCCACTATTTCTCACAATTCAAAGACCACTCTTGTAATTATACCATAGAAAATATAGAAAGGATTCTTCCCTATACTTATATTGACGGAGTCATTATAGGTGATTTCTACTTGCACTAACACCATGTCCCACTGCTTTGGCTTATCACTAACCAAGTTGCGTAATAAAGTTCCTAAACTCATGTTCACCACTTTAGTTTGTCCATCTATCAATGGATGATAAGTTGAACTAAAATTCAACATCATTCCCATTTTATTCCATAAGTTCCTCCAAAAAGTGAACTAGAAACTTCGTATCTCTATTTGATACAATGCTCAATGGAAATACATGTAATCACACTATCTCTTTTAAGAACAATTTTTTTAATCCCCATTGCATCATTATTCTTCTTACATGTAATAAAATGCATCTTTGAAAACATGTTGACCACCACAAAAATGGATCATTTTCCCCTTTTTGTTCTCGAAAATCTCAAAACAAAGTCCATGTTCATGTTCTCTCATTGTCTCTTGGCTACAAGTAGTGGCTGATATAAACTTATATTTTGTTTGCACCCCTTGGCTAACAAGAAAATTTTACACCTATGTGCATACTTGCATACATCTACACCCATCCTTTGCCAATAGTAATGTTCCTTTAATTGCATTAAAGTTTTTTCACCTCCAAAGTGACCTCATAAACCTCCACTATGTTTTTCTCTAATTAAATTCTTGTGCATTGAACCCTTGGGTATACATAATTTCTCTCCTATAAAAAGCATTCCCTCTTACATGAAATAATCTAAACAGGATGTCCTATTTGTGTGTGTCAATTTTTTTCATGCTTCCCATGCTTTTTTGAAATGTTCATCTTATATAACTCCTTCATGGTGTTAAAACCCATGAATTCATTGTGCATTCTATTCAAAGGCATCACTCTTCTACTCAATGTGTCCACAACTCCATTGGACCTCTCACTTCTATGTTTCAACACAAAAGAATAATTTACAGAAACTCCACCCATTTCATATGCACTTGGTTCAAATTCACTTGGTTATAAATAAACTACAACGTCTGATGTCTGTGTACAAGAAAAATTCATTTGGTGAAAATTAATGCCTCCACTTCTTCAATGTTTGCACCATAGAGTAAAAAAATTGGTCATAGACTGAATATATCCTCTTATTATTGTTCAAATTCTCATTGACGTAGGTTATGTGTCTCCCTTCTTGACTTAACATTGTGCCTATGGCTGCTCCACTTGCATCTTAGTCCACTTGAAATACTTTTCAAATCTCAACAATGTTTTTTTTTTTTTTTTGATTGGTAAACGCTTTTGACCGGAGCTATGAACCGGAGGGGTAGGGGCCCCCACCCTACAACATGGAAGAAGAGAAGAAGAGAAAATGAGAATGAGAGGGAGAAACCTGCGAAAAGAGCGCAGAAAGGAGACACGCTTTTGACCGGAGCAACAAAACCCGGGGGTTAACGGGACCCCACCCAAAGAAGGAAAGAAAACGAGAAGGAACCAAAGCCAAGACGGACCCGAGAACAACCAACGAAGTGCCAACACCAGAGGACGAAACACCAAAACTGAGAATCTGCCCAGCGCCGGAAGCATCAAAAGAAAGACCGCCAAGAGGGGAATAGCATGAGAAGGAAAGGAAGCGAACCAAACCCAGAGGACTACCGAAAAACCAAGAGGGCTGAATAGGGCACCACCGAACAGTGAGGAGCCCACCACCGACGAAAGCAAACCCAGACAGAACCCAAACACGAAGCACTAAAACACCACCAACGATCACAAAACAACCACCCACCCCATAACCATCCGAAACAAAGATCCAACGAAGCATCTGACACCCAACACTGGAAATGCGAGCATGAACATGAACTGCACCGCGCAGGGAAGACGTTTTTTCCTAACCCTACGCTTTGGAAACCAGGATGGGGAGTCTCTAAGAAGGAAAATAAACAAGAGCAGGACCAAACAGTGCCAAAACAGGTCGAGGCCCATCACCGACCCCCCCAACCCAACCAGAAACAACTGCTTCCGCCAAAACGAACTGGCGAAATCTGAAACGAAAGAACACTGTTGTAACAGGTTCAGCGCAGGAAGAGGACAGCCGAACCCAGACAACCCACGCGCGGCAGATCCGAACTGAACCATGGGCATCCACCCGAGATCAGGAACAGAAGAAACAGGAGCAGGGGCACGAGGCAAAGCCGACACCACGACGGAAGTCTTAACCCCCAATAAAACCCCTGAATCCGTAGAAGCACCGACGGACAGAGACTCAGCAACCAACCCAGACGACAAACAATGGAAGCGAGAATAAAACTTGACGAAGGTAGAAACCAAGCCTTCGACTGGAAAAGGCGCAAGAACAACAGGGCCGACATTTCGAGTAACAGCCAACAAAAAGGCCTTCACGTCCCGGCTGAGGAGGAACCCAGCAAACTGTTCGGCTTCCTTCGACAGCTCAATAACAAGACAATCCTCAAGCGGAACGGAGCACAGCTGGAGTCCTTCCATACAACACTCACCAAGACACTGAGTGAGGAGATCTAGCTGAGCCACCACATTCAACTCCAACACTCGCTCCCACCCCTCGACTCCATCACCAACGCAAGCCTTCAGAGCATTGCCAATCCAAAACCCTAGCTCCTGCCACTCCATCTCCTCGCCTCCCCAACCCAAAAAAATGCTTCCATCCAAATCTCAACAATGTTAACAATGGTTGTGTTTTAATATTTTACTTCAATTCCTAAAATATTTTCTCTATTTTTCTATCCACACAAATTCTTTGTGATCTCCTTTCATTATCTTTATGATTATTATGCACACTCCAATGAAATTTCATTCAAATTTTCTATATAAGCTCGTCAATCCTTAAAATTTTCCCGCCTCAATCATATTCCTCAATGACTACTACCTAATTAGTATGTGCACCTTCTTTGGATAAATTTGCAATCCTTCCTAGAATATTATGAAGTCCAAGTATACTGATTCTTCACACATAAAATTGCTTTTATTTATATTCACCAACAATTTCTCCTCGGGTAAGCACTTCATCACCTCATGCAAATGATCTAAGTGATATTCCCTTGTTCTTTTAAACTCCAATATATCACCCAGATATACAATCACAAATTTCCTAAGGAATAGATTTAAACCTCATTCATCAGCCTCATAAATATGTTTGGGTCATTTTTCACCCAAAATGGCATAAACAACCATTAATTCAATCCTTCCTTCATTTTGAACATTGTCTTCCACTCATCTCTTTTTTTGATGTGAATCTAGTGATATCCACTCTTCATATCAATCTTGGTAAAGTATCACACATGACTAATCCAATATGTCAAATCATATATTCTTAGCAATTGGAATCTATACTTGATTATAATCTTATTGATATCCCTTGAATCTATGCACATGTGTCATTCTACCTCTTTTCTAGTGTTATTACTGTGGATACCACACATGGGATCAAATTTTATCAGACTAATCCTCTATCCAATAGCTCTTGCACTTGGAAACTTACCACCACATTCTCCTATGGTGTCATCATATATGGCACCTTGTTTGGAAAACAGGATCTAGGTATCAAGTCAATTTGGTGACTGATACTACAAACTGGTGGTAATCCTTACAACAAGTATTTTATCAATATGTCCTCATTCAACATTTTGTGCACTTATTTCAAAAATTTCTCCTCATTCCCATAGTGTTTACGCATTTTCTTTGACACACACACATGACATGTCTTCTCCTCCTCAATCCCTAACAAAACTAAAACTCTCGTGCAAACTCCACTACACACTATGCCTTCATCATTGTCTTTCAATGGTGATAAATTAAAATGTATCCCATCATATTTAATGAAAATAACATTTACACCCCCAAAACAAACAAACTTTTGATCATATTGCCAATGTATCCATGGAAATATAAGAAAAACATCTAATGGCATTATGTCACACAAGACATCATTGCAATAGTTCCATATCTAGAACTTGACAAGGATTTTTTCATTTACCAAGACTTGATGGATTTTCTACAACCACAACACCTTATAGGGGTTGGGATGCACATTCCTCTTCACCCCTAACTTATCCACTATTTTGAAGGAAACTAAGTTTTCCATGTTACCAATGTCAACAATAAATTTGCAACACTTACTTCTTGACGTGCACATGGTTCTGAACAAACTTTTTATTTTTGTAGGCTCATCCTCCTTTCGTGCAATCTTTAGCAACACTTTCCTAATCATTACATATTTTCTACACTCTATTCCTTCAAAATTCTCCATGAATCCCATTGATCCAACATCACAATGTATTACATGTGGGTTTTCTTCTATGTGCCTACTTATCACTTCACTTTACGCAATTGGAAAGTCATATGCACAATGTCCTACTATTCCACAATTGAAACGTATTCCAAATAATCATATTCCCCTATCTCAACCGAATTTTTTGTGCCCTCTTAATGAGTATGAATCTCCTTCCTCCCGTGAACTACCTTGCATACACATTTACACACTATTTCACTCATTCTCTTGTGACTTGTTATATCCTCGTGTAGCTTGTAGATTCCTCTACATACTGCACTCTAACTCTTGTGTTCCAACTTTATTCAAACTTAAAGGATAAATGATAAACATATTTAATAGTTTGAACGTGCACAATACTTAACTCTTCTTGAAATCTGAATCTTAGGCCAATGATATATTTCACGACCTTCTCTTAGTCAACCTTAGTATGTCTAGATCTTATCACGATTTGGTGAAACTTTGTGTGGTCCTTTATTGATATTTCCTTTTGAATTAAGTTTTACAACATCTTAAATAAACTCATCTGATAATTAGAAGGTAGAAAATTACTCTTCATATTCGCGACCATTCTATCCCAACACACTATCTTATCATTTCCTCTTCTTCAGTGCTCATTTTAGATTTCTTTCCACCATAGCAATGCATGCTTTTTCAACTTGGTTTGTGTCACCTTGTCTTTGTGTGGGTCATTGATATCCTCAAACTCGAAGTATTATCCATACTTGTAATATTTTCTACCAATTATTTTGGCTCCAATTTTCCTGAGAAGGATGTAACATCCATTCTTGGCCCTCATCCCATTTTAGAAATAGATCTTAAGATTATCATTTCTCAAGCATCTAAAACTTCTTCTTCATTTTCTTCACCATTTATTCCTCCATCATCAGTATGTGTGTCTTAAGACACAAAAATTCTCTTTCAATATTCTTCAACAACGTCGAGTGTATTCCTTACACCCCATAGTTCGTTAATGACATGTTTTAGTGCACTCATGATTGTTACATTCATTACACCTCCATTAACAGTTGTACTTGATGGCATATTTTCTCCTTCAAATAGTTTCCTCATGGTAAACGATCTAACAATGTTTGCACTCCCATTAACTTCTTTCTAAGAGTTGTAACCATGCGTTGATACCAATTGGTGAAAATCTGGGTGGGATCAAAATGATTGAGTGTTGTTTGTAAATTCAACACAATGGAATAGACTCAACACAACACACAAATTTCTCTATTAATGTGGAAACCTTAATGACATCTACAATTGATTAATTAAAATTGATAATATTTGGGGTAGTTAATCTAATTTGGGAGGACATAAACATTGTAACTAAATGTGCTAAAGTAATGTAGAAATTACTAAATGATTAAAATAATGAATTAAAACCATAATGTGCAAAAAGAGGGTAAGGAAAGAACTCAGCTGATAACTGGTTATTGTCGCAGAGTGTCGCAGATCCGACTAGAAATTCTGGGAATAGGAACGGATGTGCAAAGGTCCTGAAAAGGTTGGATCTAAGATATCTGAAGGGATTGGGGTGCCTGGAATAGGACTGGGGTGCCCAAGGGCACTCTGGTATGCAAAATAGGCACCATGGTCTACGAAAAAGCTTAGAAGTTTGTCTTCAAAAGTCCCAAAGATGACTGCTAACCTTCGTTGCTTGTCGCATTAATTTCATGTACTGCGTCGAATGCTCCAAATATTCTAAGATGAAGAAATAATATGCAAAGGACCAAAAGGAAGTATCAAAACCCTAAAAATAAAAATGCACAATGAATGAGTCAGATTGACCTCAGTTGCCACAACAATGGACTTACTACTCTGATCGTTGCACTACATTTTGGACCCAAATGTAGTTGTGGTATCTGTGTGTGCATTTCGTGCCCTAGGTGCTCTTGTATCAGTCACACTTTATGAAGTAGTGAGAAATAACTAAATGTAGAAAAATTAAAAGAATGTGTGCATGGAATAGAATAGAATCCTCCCCCTATGAAGTGTGATGCAAACTCCCTATTTTATGCCTTGATGATGGAGCTATGTGGATGCAAATGCAACAATAGATGAGTGATAGTAGTATAATGATGTTAGGTCCTTCATTATGGTCTCATAACTTTATATTTATAGGGTTCTCTTGATCTAATTTTGTAATAAACCTTGACATGGCTGACTAGGAACAAGATAAGAAGAAGAAATGGGTAGAAAGAGCCCAAAAATGGAGGGAAATTTTAAAAAGGATTAGGGCACCCAAGGTGGGACTGGGGCGCCAATGGGTGCCCCAGTACTACCCTAGGTGCCTCAGCTGAGGCTAAAATGACAGGAAAGTGCCAAAACAAACTGGGCATGTATATCAAAATGTGTGGGAATGATGAAATAAAAGTAAAATAAGATGGCCAAAAGATGGGGTTAATTAGTATTTTCTTCAGTCAATAACCTTCTAAATAGTTTTATGAGACCGAGATAAATAAATGTCTAAAGTGCATGATTTTGTGACTACATTTTTCCCCCACTTTATGTTGGTGAGATGAAAGCTTGGTAACATAAAGTAGACAAAAGTGTGTACTTGATGTCCATGAAGAGTGTAGTAAAAACGTGTCAAAGGACTAGACAAAAGAGTGGAATCAAAAAGAAAGATGGAGGAGCGTGGAATCTAAAGATAAAAAATGCACAAAAAAGTAATGAGATGAACCTAGGGCAGAGCGTGTGCGTAGCTATTGCAGTGTGTAGTGTACCTGTATGGTTATTAAAGCATGTGCTATCGTGGAATGATGTTTTTGTTGTTGTTGCCTCTAATTTGACTCATTTTTTCTCATACAGTCGGACTTGTAAGGAGAAAACAATCAAGTAGTCAAATACGTATGTATGTAAAAACGCTCTGTAAAATATGCATGTATACGAAATTGTGTAAAATATGCAAATGTAAAATATGCAAAATGAAAAGTGTAAATGGAACATGTGCACCTAATGCATGTTGAGATGAAGAGTGTAGAGTGATATCCTATACTATGAGTTTTTTGGGTGATCTCACGCCACCCTGTCTGAAGAAGTGTAGTGAGGAAATGCTCGGTGTCCTCCAAGCTCTAAATGCTTCTGTTGAAATCTGTGTGAATAGATCTATGTATTGTCCTAGTTTTTTGGGTGATCTGTTGCCACTAGTCGAAGTAGTGTGGAGAGACACACCCACTGTAACCCCCAAGCCTGTAATTGCTTCCCACAAATGCTAAGGACACCATTTCCTATAAAAAAAATTGTGTATGGGGTTCATAGACTAGTCTGAACCCACTCGTTGTATGTAAATCCATAATGTCAAGGGCAGAAAGTGCATTGTACTAAATTGGTGTAACTATGTTGTGTTAGTATGTAAACCCCAAATGTTTTCCCCCATCTTTGGGGGTGCATGTTACGTCCATAATAGGAGAATGCGGCCCCAAAGGAGAGGACTTGAGCCACACTCTGAAGTATGATACCTATAAGGGTAGGGTATGTGTATGGCATAAACCAAGGCACATGTACAATACAAGATAGGCTAGCCAAACTATGTGTTAGTGCAAACAATGCATGAATATAGATCACATATGTAAACCACGCAGACAATGTAGTAAATGTAAACATGCAAGAAAATACGAATGCCGCACAAATTAGGTTTTAAACATGGGGCATTTACTCACAATGTCGTAAGACAATGCAGGGCCGTAATGGGTGCAAACAAAAAGCAAGTGTGCACACAAATATAGGACAAAGCCCACATACAATGGCAAACAAACAGTAGCAAACAAGTATAGAAAAGAAAACAAGGAGTCGTGGAGACATATAATCCTGCAAAACAAGTGTTGCACATGGAACACCCATTAGTATGTTATAAAAATAATCAATATGTCAAAAGCATGTATGATCAAGTAATGTAAGATGTTAAGTACAAAATGAAACAATATCACCTGGAAGAGACGAATGTGGATGCCCCTAGTGACCAGTATAGGAAGATTAGAAGGCAAGCATCCATGTCGTGTGTAGCAGTCATATATCTGCAATCACACTAAACAAAGGCATGAATGTGCATGTGTGGATGGTATAGACAATGACATATAAGAAATCAATCTAACACGTGTAATAAAGTGATCATGTAAAACACTAGTAAAAAAGAGTAAATGCATCAAGACAATGCAACATGTTGTGGATGGATGAAATGTAATGCAATATGGAATGATAGGAACCACATGCCCCCTGAGTGGATGGAAGTGTATGAAATGAGGTTGATTTTTCTTTTCCCCTCAATAGTCAATAATGAACCGTAAATGCGAGTGCATCATCGAGAAATGGTCGAGTAGTGTTTTTTGTGTCTAGTGCATTGTGATGAGTGTGTATGTAGTGGTGATGAGATACAACATATAGAAAGGATGTGCGTAACCCTATTTCTGAAGCATAAATCATGACTCAAGGAATGGACAAGTGATGATTTATCCTAAGTGTATATCACTATATGATGAGTAGATGAGTGATGATTTAGCCATAAGTGTATATCACTATATGATGAGTGGATGACTGATGATTTAGCACTAAGTGCATATCACTATATGTTAGATGGATGAGGAGTGGTGATGTAACCCAAGGACAAAATGATATACAAGAGGTGGTGATCTATCCTAAAGCGTATACCACTACTAGATAGAAAGAGTGAGTGGCGATTTATCCTAAATAGTATGTCACTAACATAGGATGAGTGTAAGGTCCATTTGATTTATAAACCCTCGGCAGTCGAGTATGTACCAAGGAACTAAATTGCATCATAGGGTGGTGAGTGTATCGCGTAGAAGACAACGTAGCATGTATAATGAGAATAAACGATCATGTGATGAATAAAATGTGTAAATGTGCGGTGTTGAAAATGTAAAGCTAGATGTGTAAGATGTATAAAATGTAATGTATAATGCAGAATGTAACATGTGTAGGATTGTAGAATGTAGGGATGAAGTGTAAATCTAGACTCGTATGTATTGTAAACTAGTGTAGTATGTATAATGTGTATGAAGTAGGTATGTGTAATGTATGATTGGACTATGTACACAGATAGCCTAATAATATATGTAATGTATAGAATCAATAAGATGTGTGATATGTAGAATGACTTAGGTATGATGTAAGATGTGTGTAGAATAATAGTAGAATGTAGACTAAGTGTAGAATGTATTGGTGTATAGTGCACGATGTGTGATGAAATGCAATGGATAATGTCTATAGTGCATTGTGTGGGGTTCAGTGTAATGGTAATCCCTCAACATTCAAGTGTGAACTGAAGCACAAGAGTGTGTCATCGGGTAATCATAGTGCTAAACGTGTGATGAAAATGCCTATATGAAAATGCAGGAATGAGAGATGTGTAAGTGAGGAGTGTGAGTGTATTAGGTGTTATGTCCCCCAAATTCATTATGATGATGGAGAACTATGCAGCAACACGAGAGCTTTCATGCCATTATGGGAGAGTGTTTTCTATGTCATGATAAGAGAGAGGGCCAACACAATGGTAGGCCGAAGCAATAGTATGACCATGCGATGGTGGCAGAATTTGAGACGTGTCTTTTTCATCAGTAGTAGCTTTGAAAAAAGTAATTGGATGTGATAGAGGAGTGTTGATCCATAGGGATCTAGAAAAACACACCACTTCATCATTTCCATCAGCACCAAGAAGGAGAATTGAAGAAAATGAAGAAAAATGAGGTAAATAGAGGTTCTGGATAGAATCGCCACTCTATGCAAAGCGGCAATTGCAGAACTACCTCCCTACAAGGCAGTGGTCCTGTAAAATTTGCCAAGCCAGGGTGGCGGTCCTAAAACTGCTAGTCTACTTAGGGCGGCGGTCGTGAAAATTTTGAACAAAAAAGAGAAATGGAGCACGAATGGATGCGAATTCGAAGTGTCAGATTATGTCTCTTCCCTCCCAGACCTTTCGCATTCTCCATTGCACAGGAAGACATGGGAGAAGACTATAAATACAAGGAGGAGCAAGAGAATTGTTCATTCAAAGATCCAAAGAGATCAAAGAGAAAAGGTTTAAGCTTAATGAGAGCAAGTGAGCAAGATCTTCAGTGCTGGAGTGGAATTATAGGAGCAAGGTGTAGAAACAGAGCAAGAAAGCATAGGAAATGAGAGGTTTACATTGTTGTCTCCATTTTCTACTTCTTGTAATTTGTAATTGTCTATAATTGACCAATAAAAGTGGGAAGAAAGAGAATTTTTCCCTTCCCGACTAATTCTCTTCCATTGGAGGTTTCCAGGATAAAATTTGTTGGTGTTTGGAGTTTGAATTCTTTCTTATTCTCAGCAATTTCCTCTTTATAGCACTAGATAATAATTCACTAAAGCTCTAGTCTTCAATCAATCTGTCATTTTTCGAAGTTGAAAGTAGAACAACATAAGAGTGTGATTTTGTAGAGTTCCAAAGTAGAAGTTTATGGATCATTTTGGTATCATAGTCGATTATATATCAAGGGCTGTGGTATTCAATTCTTTCTTGTGATTTGTATGACAGTGACAAGGTCCAAAGGCGGAGACCTTTTACCTTACGAGCTAGATATTTCTATAAAGAAGTGGAAACATAGAATTTGAGCTCGAATGGAGGAAGAGAACTTGGTCTATAGGGTCAAAATGTTAGAGACCATGATGGATAGGTTGTATAGAAAACAAGAAGAGCTTTCAGAGCTACAGAAGACAATTTTGGTTAAGCAAGATTCCATGGATTCAGTGGTTCGAGCATTGGATGAAAAATTCAGTATCAGAAAGAGCCATGAAGAGGAAGAATTGGAAGAGCATGAAGAAGAGGTGCCAAATGTAAGTGAGAAGGTACAATCTGCTCATACACCTTTTAAAGTTGAAACGAAAGTGGAAATAAATAACTTTGAAGGACAAGTAGATGTAGAATTTCTTGATAAGTGGCTGAAACAATTGGAAGTCTATTTTAGTGTGCATAATGTTACTGAGGCACAAAGGATTACCTTTGCACGTCTCAAAATGGAAGGTCATGCTCTGGTTTGGTGGGAAACCCATCTAGCCACTTGTGAAAGGAAGAAACGTCATATTGTCAGTACTTTGAAAGGTTTTAAAGAATTACTTAGAGCTAACTTCTATCCTATTGGCCATAAGACTGACATGATGATTAAGTGGCAGTACTTTAGATAGGGCAGCGATCAAAGTGTGTAAGAATACACTACAGAGTTTTAGAGACAAGCCATGTTACAAAATATGGAATTGGAGGATGAGGACATTCTGACCAAGTATTTGGGAGGACTTCACTCTCACCTTCAGAGGAAGGTAATCTCCACGAAGCCCAAGGATATCAATGAAGCTTGTATACAAGCATACTACATTGATGATGAGAAGAAACAAGGAGAAACATAGCCAAAGGAAGACCAGTCAACAGATCAGTAGGAAAAATAACAAGGGAAGACAAGTAGCAGAGGTAAATGGAAAGGTAAACATGTCGCTATTGCTTTGTATACTTATAAAGATCCTAAGAATTTCTATAACAATTGTGATTTAAATGGACATATTGACGCCACATGTTGGAATTTGCATCCGGAATTGCACCCAAAGCACCGAACCAAGGATTTCAAGAAATCCATGGCCACTGTGAAGACAGAAGGAGAGGTGGAGATTGATGATGATTTGGATGTAGATGAGAGGCTAGGATGCACGGCCACTAACATATACAGGGGAGCAAAAGAAGAAGAGATGGGTAAGCTTTTTCAAATCAGAATCCAAATCAAGAAGACTAAGGTAAACACTTTAGTAGATTCTGGTTCTCAGTCAAATCTAATTTCTGATGCGGTTGTAGAACAGCTTGGTCTAGAAACTTATGTGCATCCACATCCATACCCATTGGGATGGGTGAAGAAGGGTGTAGAAATACAAGTTACAAGAAAGTGTAAGTTTTAGTTTGGGATAAATACCCAATATATTGATGTATTAGAGGCTGATATCATTCCACTTGATGCATTTGATGTTGTCTTCGGAAGTCCTTACTTGTATGTCAGGGATGTTGTGTTCACAAGGAGGGAGAACCGGTACATATGGGTCAAGGACAGAGTTAGTTTCAACATTAGGGCACACCAAAGAAAATCAAATAAGGCTATGGTAAGTGCCAACCAAGCACCAAGACTTATTGAGGAAAATCATATGTTTTGTTTACTTTCATTGAAACAAAAGAAAAATGGACTTGAGAGCATGGATATTTTGGATAACACTTGTCAGTTTTTGCAGAAGAAGCCACCACATGAATTGCTCATTCAAGGAGAAAAACAAACTTTTGCTATGCAATCATCATATCTACCTACAGATTTACTAGACATGACTATGAGACAGTAAGGAGAAGAGGAGATACAAGGAACAATGGTAACTATATTAGTAGCGTACATGGAGAGGATTTGGCCAATCCATCTCAAGAGACAAAGACAAGAAAGAAGGATTAAACCACTACAGTATGGTACCTTTGCCATACTTGAGAAAGTTGGAAAAGAAACCTTCAGGGCATACTTCATGCAGATGCACACAATAGCAAGTTACAAGAGATCGCACCTATTAACTCCATCTATGCATGACAAAGAAGGAAACATATAGAAGTTACCTTCCAAAGAATATTGTACTCGAGGCAACTTAGAGGATGATGTAGCACTGGAGCAGCAAACAAGAGATCCACAGAAGTCTTGTCAAGTTGGACGAGAGAAGACACTAAGGCATACCCAGTGGTACTCGAAGGAGCAAGAGAGGGAGTTAATTCCTCTACCACTCCCACTAAGCTTTTGTGGGACCAAAAGCCTCCTAAGCAAGGGAGGTATGATCCATACGGATCTAGAAAAACACACCACTTCATCATTTTCATCATAACCAAGAAGAAGAATTGAAGAAAATGAAGAAAAATGAGGTAAACAGAGGTTTTGGACATAACTGCCGCTCTATGCAGGGCGGTGGTCATGTAACCACCACCCAGCCAAGGCGGCGGTCCTAAAACTTCTGGTCTACTTAGGGTGGCAATCCTGACACTTTTGAACAGAATAGAGAAATGGAGCATGAATGGACGTGAATTTGAAACGTATGACTGTGTATCTTCCCTCCCTGACCTTTCCCATTCTCCAGTGCACGAGAGGACATGGGAGAAGGCTATAAATACAAGGAGGAGAAAGAGAATTGATCATTCAAAGATCTAAAGAGATCAAAGAGAAAAATTTTAAGTGTAATGAGAGCAAGTGATCAAGATCTTCAGTGCTGGAGTGGAATTGTAGGAGCAAGGTGTAGAAACAGGGCAGGTAAACACAGGAAAGGAGACATTTACATTTTTGTCTCCATTTTCTACTTCTTGTAATCTGTAATTGTCTATAATTGACCAATAAAAGTGGGAAGAAAGAGTGTTTTTCCCTTCCCAACTGGTTTTCCTCCATTGGAGGTTTCCAAGATAAAAATTGTTGGTGTTTGGAGTTTGAATTATTTCCTATTCTCTTCAATTTCCTCTCTATAACACTAGATAATCAGTCACTAAAGCTCTAATCTTCAATCAATCTGTCATTTTCCATAGTTAAAAGTAGAACAACATAATAGTGTGATTTCGTAGAATTCCAAATTAGAATTTTTTGGATCAAGTGTGACCATCAAATGGTTCATCATCATAGTAAGCGTCATCTGGGTCCCAATCGTCAACTTATGTAGGATCTATAGTGGATGTAGGAATTTCAAGCTTTACTTTAAGCAGTGATTGGTGCGTATAACTTAGTGAGGTGGTTTATACCTTTAACGGAAGAGAAGTGTGATCATCCTTAAGAGGAGGTTGCTTATGTTGACTTGGTGATGCCAAAGATGATTTGAGAAGAGGTGGTGTATCGATGTTGAGGGTTGGTTGCTTAGGCGGCTCTTGAATTCCCTTAGA
Source organism: Taxus chinensis (assembly GCA_019776745.2). NCBI lineage: Eukaryota > Viridiplantae > Streptophyta > Pinopsida > Cupressales > Taxaceae > Taxus > Taxus chinensis. The sequence continues at coordinate 290,919,966 of CM034148.1, read as the reverse complement.
AGTAATGGCATGATGCTCATTAGACGAAGCAAATTTAATAGCCCATTAAGATATAACAAGTCGAGATGACCATGTAACAGAATGTTGTGCGGTGAATGAGATGAAACCTTGATGCTCAAGATGTTTAATTCTTCGTTGTAAAGCATAACAATCATTGTCATTATGTTCGTTGTTTGATGATAATTATAATATGGGAGGCCATGATAATTTGCAAGCCGATAAGGAGGATAACAATGAGTAGATGGAAAGTTGATTAATTGATGAGTTATGAGTTTGGGAAGAGCATCTTGTTGCGTAGCATTGATTACAAACTTGAGAGGCGTGGGTAGCGGAAAGATTCGAGGTTCACTAATATGAGCACATATAGAAGACATAGGATGGATATGAGAAGGAGAATAATTGTGAGCCTAAGAAGTATCCTTAAGCTGATGAATTTCAAATTTAAGAGATGTGATTGTGGATTCCATAGCTTGAAATTTATCTTGAAATATAGAATGAAGAGCTTGAATGGATTTACAAATAGATTGATTAGAATTAGAATCAAGGGAGTCCATAGAAAGGCAACCAAAAATAGTGTTGACTTGGGTAGGCAATATGTTGATAGGAAGACGCATATTCTCTAGGGTTTGTTGAAGAGCGTCTTTATAAAATGGGTGCATTTGAATCAATTGGAGCAGAGAGACTTGACAGAAATTAGAAGCCATGGTATAAAAGATGAGAAAATCCCTAGAACAAAGGAGGAGCCAATGGTTGGGTTCACCAAAATGATTAACTAAAATTGATAAAATGTGGGGTAGTTAATCTAATTTAGGAGGACATAAACGTTGTAACTAAATGTGCTAAAGTAATGTAGAAATTACTAAATGATTAAACTAATGAAATAAAACCCTAATGTGCAAGAAGAGGGTAAGGAAAGAACTCAACCTATAACTGGTGACTGTCGCAGAGTGTCATAGGTTCGACTAGAAATTTTGGGAACATGAACGAATATGCAGAGGTCCCAAAAAGGTTGGATTTGAGAGATCTGAAGGGACTAGGGCACCTGGAATAGGACTGGGGTGCCCACAGGCGCTCTAGTATGCAGAACAGGTGTCTTGGTCTGTGAAAAAGCTCAGAAGTTGGTCTTCACAGGTCCCGAAGATGACTACTAACCTTCGTTGCTTGTCGCATTAATTTTATTGTATTGCGTCAAATGCTCCAACTATTCCAAGAGGAAGAAATAACCTGCAACGGACCAAAAGGAAGTATCAAAACCCTAAAAATAAAAATGTAGAATGAATGGGTCGGACTGACCTCAGCTGCCACAACATTGGGCTTATTACTCTGAGTGTTGCACTATATTTTGGGCCCAAATATAGTTCTGGTGTGTGTGTGTACATGTCGTGCCCTAGGTGCTCTTGTGTCAGTCACACTTTGTGACGTAGCGAGAAATAATTAAATGTAGAAAATGTAATAGAATGTGTGCATGGAATAGAATATAATCCTCCCCAATGAAGTGTGATGCAAACTCCATAGCTTATGCCTTGATGATGGAGCTATGTGGATGCAAATGTAATAGATGGATGCAACTCTAAATGAGCGATAGTAGTAGAATGATGTTAGGTCCTTCATTATGGTCTCATAACTTTATATTTATAGGGTTCTCTTGATCTAATTTCGTAATTAACTCCGACATGGCCGACTAAGAACAAGATAAGAAGAAGAAACGGCTAGAAAGAGCCCAAAAATGGAGGGAAAGTTTAAAAAGGATCAAGGCACCCTAGTACTACCCTGGGCGCCCCAGTTGAGGCTAAAATGATGAGAAAGTGTCCAATCAAACTGGGCATGCACATAAAAATGTGCGGGAATGACGAAATAAAAGTAAAATAAGATGGCCAAAATATGGGGTTAATTAGTACTTTCTTCACTTAAGAACCTTCTAAATAGTAGTATGAGACCGGGATAAATAAACGTCTAAAGTGCATGATTTTGTGATTACAACAATAATCTCCCTCTAACAGGGTTGTTACGAAGTTTATAACATAATTCTAACTAATACAAGGGTGGTGTTACACTTTAAGGACCTTATATAGGCCCACTATTTCTCTTCCTTCTAGTTTTGCCTCACTCCTTAGCTAGCTCTATCTTTAACACTTCCCCAACCACTTCAAATGAGATATTGGTATACTTTTATATGTGCCTATTCCCACTCTTCCCTCGTTTCAAACTTCTTTCCGAAAACTTTTCAGCCTACTTGAATTCAAATTTAAATTTTGTTCATTAATGGCATCAAACTACCCTGGTCTGTTAGTTGAGAAATCCCTTAAGAAGAATCTGTCATCTACTTAGTTAGTGTGTCTCCTTGGCACGTAGCTTAATCTTTAATCCTCACCTACTCTTTTGTCATTTCCTAGACTTCTTCTTTAGTGCCCTCAGTCTACTGCATAATCATTCATTTGCTTTGTTTTGTGCATTGACCTTTTGAAAGACTCATGTATTCCCTTTTGTCCTATTGTATAATCCCCAGATGCGAACTCCACACCCTTCCAAAACTCTTACGTGTTTATCCTTCAACAAAATCATTACATGTTGTTGCGCAAACCCTTCTTTGCAATCCAACTACACATCAATTCTATCGCGTACTTCACATCACAAACCATTGCACAAAAACTTCCACACTCCCACGTAATCACCAAAATATCTTGTTGTGTCTCATTTTCCTTGCCTACCCTTGTCAACCTTGTGTGCACCAACACTTTGTAAAAACTCCTAAGTTATGTAGACTTCAAATAATCATGCATCATAATCATTTTTATACTCCTCACTTCTAATAGTATCCTTAACGACACCACTTCAAGGAAGCCAATGTGCCAACAATGCCTTTGAAGAACAAAATTCAATGAATTGAAAAGTTAGGTGTATATCGAGCCTAATTCCGATTCTTTTGGGTTTTTTCGTTAATGATCATAACCTTTTTTGCACTAACCTTTTGACTAGTCTTTCGCTTGAAAGTCTCATCTGAAGCACAATACAAGTGATATGGTTACCTCGAGATTGTTGATAGGTATCACAAAATGGAATCTATTCTAACACATGAAATTCATGTAAACATAATCCACATACATTCACTAGTGAAACCAAAATCCTACACATAACCCTTGACTATATGAACAATATACAATCCCATAGAATTCACGCACAATTTATCCTATAATACAATATTACATAATCGTCCTAACATGTCACAATACAAGAAACTTCTCCAATCTACTAAAGTTGACTCTTTCTTCCCGCATTTGTCTCCCAATTTGGCGTCATTACACCTCTTTTTACGTGTTAATGTCCTAAAAATGTGAATTTGTCCTCTTTTATTAAAGGACCCAAAATATTCCTAAAGATAATTATACGGTTCTCTTTGAAATTTGCTTTACCCTATTGGATCTTAGCTAACAAGAATTGTGTTGCTATGTTGAATCTTAGTTGGCATGCTTTATGTTGCCTGATGAGACTTTAATTTTCTCCTATTTTTGAAGCATAATTCCTCATTTTTTAGTAAGTTTTGAATGAACTTAATCATGTGTGAAAGGATTTTTAACTATTTTAAAATGTAAGACATATATGATGAATTAACTACACAAGGCTTGTGCTCTGTTTTTCTCCTAACCTCTGACAATTCCCGTGAGGCAAATGGTTTGTTATGAAAAATAGGGAAAAGATCAAGATTAAAAGTGATAAAGGAATAATGAGATCATGAAGGGCCCACAATTTTGGCTAAGGAAGTAGCTTTGGACTATATTGCTACAACTTCAGACTAATGCACTTAAGCATTGGACTTCCACCTACGAGCTTCAAATAGAAACATGGAATCTCATGACAAAAACACCAAAGATTTGGACTACTCAAAAAAAAGCTCTTAGCTTCCAAACACGCATCAGGAGGATATGGAAGAAAATGTTTGTTGTACAAACCATATATCATTACCAAGCAAGTAGGAAATAACATTTTCAAGCTTAATCTTCCCACTTACCTAGGATCGTGTCTAGTCTTCAATAAAAAACTCTCGTGCTACTACTTTACACTTTTTTAGATACAACAAAAGTTGTATCCTTTTAACAATAAAAAAAAATCTTAACTATAACATGTGAACATGAATAGGGTACATACTTGATGTCAAACATGACTAAATTAAATATCTCTCATTTAGATCATAAAAGCAGGTCAATCAAATTCTCAAGGAAAATGGATCATAGAAGCTTAAGTTGTCAACAAATTTCTCATCCTATCCCACAACTAAATTTAATGGGAACCATGTTCTTCAAGGAGGGGTGATTGATCCAAGAGGATCTGAAACCTCAAATAATTTATAGCACCACAATGTTGTTGATTGTCATGATTTGACTTCACTTACAACTTTAGCTTCATATCGTGCAGTGTACATGCCACAAGATCCTAACTCCTCTATAACACCACACAATTATTACATCACTGACATTGTACCACACAACTTTATTATATCATCAGATAAAGATTATGATTTTTTTATTAGTTATGATGAGGTTGTAGTAGTTAGCCAATGTTTCATCTTCCCTGTTTATGTATTAGGACAATCTTATCCTCTCAATAAATATAGTATTATTAACTAGAGAACGAGAAGCACAAAGAAATCCTACATCTAACCACTTAGATAATGAATGGGACTTTGCATTATAGTTTTAGATCTAGGGTATCTTGTCTTTCCAATATTCTTCAATGTTCCATGGTATATGTTCATGGTATCATTCAATTATTCTCTTTAGTACAAATCGTATGCCATTACTAAGCAAGAAGGAAATAGCACTAAGCTTCATCTACCCTCTTACAGGAGATTACATCTAGTCTTCAACACAAATCTCATGTTACTATTGTACACTTTTGTTTGGATGCAAAAGAAGATACACTCTTTTAACAATCAAAAATAATTTGTGACTATAACCTACCCAAAAAAACAGAGTTAATACTTTATGTAAAAGTTAAAGAAACATGACTAAAATAGATCTCTCTCATTTGGATCATCAAATTAACTTTGGCACGTTCTCGAGGAAAATGGATCAAAAATACTTTAGTTGCCAACAAATTTCCACATCTTATCCCAAGACTAAATTTAATGATTACCATTATTCTTCAAGGAGGGGTGACTATCCAACAAGATCTAAAATCTCAAATAAGTTGCAAAACTCCTCCACAACCAACAGCTTTAGCATCATACCCCACAAGATCCTAATTCCTCTATAATACCACATAATTATTACAACAATAGCATTGTACCTTAGCATCATACCGCAATATCATAACTCCTCTATAATACCACATAATTATTACAACATTAACATTAAACCACACGATTCAATAGTATCATCAATTAAAGATGAGTTTTCTATTAGTCATGAAAAGGTTGTAACAATTTGCACTTCGTATTTCATTCGTGAAGACATTCTTAAATTTTTAATAAATCTTGTATTACTGACTAGAGAATAATACAAAGACATCCTACATCTGATCTCTTGGATAATGAACAACACTTTGCATTATAATTATATAACTAATATTTATCTTCCCAGTTTTCTTCTATGTTGCACAAACATATCATGTTGTCATACACAATATGATATGTTTTTTTGTATGTAACACATCTATATCCATTGTGGGTGCATTGAGCATAAAATTATTGAAAACTAGGGGGGATTAATAAAACTCTAAATGATAATTCCAGCCAACTATATTTCAAGAGAAAAAATCCCAAAAGAAAATCGCAATGGAAGATACTTCATATCATATAATTTGTTCTTTTTGAGTTTTTCACAACTAAAGTCATATGGCGGAATTTGAAACATGATGCCACCCTCCTTACCTTTATTAGGGGTTAATATTTGTTCTATTGGTTTTTAATATGAATTAATAAATTATGGTATTGTTAAGGCACACTCAAAAGAACATAAAGTATCTCCCCCACCTTAGAACCTCTGCTACAATGACTAGCACTTTTCTAAAGCTTTGTAGTTATTTTGATCATAGAAAAAAAGCAACATTTTCATAAACACAAAAAAAAAAAAGATCTTCCTCCAGGAAAAATCACCTCCAAAAAAATATCTTCCTTCATGAAAAGTCACCTCTAAACAGATTTATGTTAAACTTTCTTTCTCCAAGAATATTTAGCTAAGCCATAATAAGAAGTGGTCCTTTTGTCATTTCCTGCATAAACCAATGTATACATTTTTATTTTTGTGCTAATGATATCACATTTTAGTGGGCTTTTGCCCTACCAGAAGTTTTTTGTTGTATCAATCTTGCCAAGAATAGTAATAATTATGTTGACCTATGTGGTGAAGTCAAGGGCATAGCCTTACACATTTATCCATGTTGTTCTAAAAAGAGATTATAGATAAATATTATATTTGAATATACTTATACTGAGAAAGAAATTCAAAAGAAATTTATATGGAAAAATATGTTTATACTTTAATCACATGATGCAAATTATCAATGGATCGTGTTTTCAATTTCTTACCCCATAAAGAAACACATCCAAATGTCTAAACCAACAAGATGGACACAAATACCTCTAAAAACATACCCAAATATATTTATTTTCAATAACTTCAATTTTTATAAAAGAAACACCCAAACTTTTAAGTCATAACATGTAGGACAATTATAGAATGACCAAATACAGCTTTTGAAACACAAGAAATAATATGCTCCCACCCACTTGAGGTCTAAATATTTTTGGGAATCCAAGAAAATCTTTTTGGACAAAAAGCATAAATTTTAACTTTGTGATAATTTATCATGTTACCCTTCAAAGATTTGTTACATATCAATGCATTGTTACTCAAGGGATTTTGCCCAAATTATAATCATCAATTCACAAGGTTACAATTCATGCATTGTTACTCAAGATGTGTATGACTTGCACTCAAACAACAATATATAATGCTAAATCAAACTTCATGAAAACTAGATTTATATAATCAAGATTTTAATCAAAAATAACACAACTCAATGAAAACTAGATCTCAATCTAGAAAAATTATGAACTAGTAAGTCTATTGGAAAAGGATTAAATATGAGTATAGTTTGCATTGTTAACATTTAATCACTAACACCACAACCATGGAGCAACCTGCTTTGAAAAAATTGAATAAACTGTAAATTGCAAAACTACCTACATAAATGGATTTCCACCAACATTTTCAAGCTTGAATATACACCATAGCAAACATAATCCATCCACCGGCCATTTTCTCCCCATCCTTCCCCATATGAATTTCTTAAAATTCAGTATTTCCGACCATCACTTTCTTGACCATATCCTGCAACTACCCCATCCTTCCCCATATGAATTTCTTAAAATTCAATATTTGCCAGTACAATTTAATAGAAAATGATGAAAATATTTAGTTTGAAGTTTCACAATTAAGAAATTCAATATGGAAAAGGAAAACTGGAGAGAACATGTTTGCTACATGTAGCCAATACTCACCAGGACTGCCATGTCACGCCAGTGGATGGATTATGTGGGATGTATTGTTATGGCATATATCCCATAATATATCTAGTTATCGAGCTTGAAGATGTTGGTGAAAATCCATTTATGTAGGTAGTTTTACAATTTAGTCCATGCCATGTTGTTTCTATAGTGTGTATCAAAATTTTGTTACCCATAGCCAGCATCAGAACTGGCTTCCCATGCAGCCTTCTTCAAAGCATGCTCATTGTTCCAATTAACAATAACAAAAAAATGAATTGTTACTGCTCTCCGTGCATTTTTCTAAGAAAGAAAATAACATTTTTCACATCTATTTCATAGTCCTTCAATCTTATCAAATTCAATGTACAACTAACCTTGAAACCCATGAAACAAACACAACAGCCCAAGACTAAACAGTCAAGAACCAATGTCATTATATACCAGCAAACACGGGATAAATTCTGATTTTTATAATTAAGTTAGCTCAGCTGCCTTGACCAACATCTAAAACTCGTGCATCCTACCATTAGACAGCACAACTTTCAACATTGTATTTGTGGGAGTTTATGTACTTTTGTTTGACACTTTTTAGGTGGTCAACTCGTGCATGACACGTATTTGTGGGAGTTCTACTTTTGTTTGATACTTCTTAGGTGTTGGTTGATTGATCGCCATTTTTTAAATTTTTTTAAATACAGAAATTGAGATAAAATTCAGAGAATGAGCTGTGAAAAATTCTAAATCTAATTAGATAATAAGCATATATGTAGCTCTCCTTGGTTTTGTTCACCAGGTTGCATTCATTTGATCACTCGTTCTTGAACAAGCACTGAAGTTTTCACTGCTCTTGTTGAAATTTTGAGGCTATGGAGGATTAGAAAAGCACTGCAGTTTTCACTGCCCTTGTTCATACCTTGTTGTAAAGCCCCCATTTTGGCACAAGCTGGGAGGATGCTGGCAAAGGTTATGGAGTTTGGCCTTACACCTGCTGATTGCATTTGCTTAAAAGTTTCCAAGGCCTTTTCAACAAAACCATTTTGTGCATATCCTGCAATCATGGCATTCCATGAGACCACATTTTTACAGTCATTTTGTTGAAAAGTTCACGTGCCTTGTGTATGCTTTTGCATTTTGTCTACATGTCTTCTCTGGTGCACTTGTATCTACAACATTTGACAAACAATCCGCTTTCCATTATGCTTTGATGGATGTCCACACCCTGTTCCAAAGCTCCCATTTTGGCACAGGCTGGGAGTATGCTGACAAAGGTTGTGCACTCTGGCTTTACACCTTCCAAATGCATTTGCTTGAAAGTTTCCAACGGCCTTTTCAACAAACCCATTTTGTGCATGGATCCTGCAATCATTGCAGTCCATGAGACCACATGTCTTTGAGGCATTTTGTCAAACAGTTCACATGCCTTGTGTATGCTTCCATATTTTGAAAACATAGTCTTCTAGGGAACTTGCAACTACAACATCTTGACAAAAATCAATTTTCCAATAATGCTTTGATGGATGTCCCCATGCCCTGCTCTAAAGCTCCCATTTTGACACAGGCTTGGAGGATGTTGGCAAAGGTTGTGGACTGTCTGCCTTTTACACCTGCCAGTTGCATTTGCTTGAAAATTTCACAAGGCCTTTCCAAAAAATCTCATTTTGCTGCATATCCTGCAATCATTGCAGTCCATTAGACTGCATTTCATTTCAGGCATTTTGATGAAACAGTTCACATGCCTTGTGCATGCTTCCACATTTTGCATACATATCTATCAGAGCATTTACAGCCACAACATCTGACAAAAATCCATTCTCTGTTATGCTTTGGTGGATGTCCATACCCTGTTTCAGAGCTCCTATATTGGCGTAGGCTGGGAGTATGCTAGCAAAGGTGAACTGATCAGGTTGGACACCTGTTGGTTGCATTTGGTAAAACAGTGTCAATGCTTCATGAGGATTCCCATGTCTTCTGTAAGCTGCAATTATGATATTCCATGAGAAACGTCTCATTCAGTAATTTGGTCAAACACTTGGCGAGCATGCACTAAACAGCCGCATTTGTCATACATATGTATGAAAGTATTTTGTAGTAGTTTGTGTGGAAAAATTACATTCCCTCTCATTGATGTGTGAGAGAATCTGCTTACCCTCTGAAAGGTGCAACTTATACGGAAAGTGGTCAGGTTCCCTGCATTATCAAGCCCAGCATCACAATTTTATATTCCTCAATATGGTGAAAAGTCATAAACCTTACTGCCTGCCAGTTGATAATCTCACCCACACATTGGTTTTAACTTAATTTTACCTAATCAGGTCAGCATGTGACCTCAATTAAGGGAAGTTCGAGCTCCCAAATAGCTGAGAAGAAAATGCACCCTAAATAAAACTCAATCAGTTCTGCAATCCACAGCGACAGCCCGTTGTCGTAATTCAACCAAAATTGGATATCAATTTGAAGTTTTTTTTTTTCACTGTCCTGCTAGTTTTTTTACAAATTAAGCATCAAGGCTCACCATCCTTGAAGTTCTAAACACCGGATCAACAACTGCTCAGAAACCCCTCGAGTCATTATGAATGCTTTGAGAAAACCCAGATGCCATTTTAGTATCCTTCCAGCAACCAAGGTCAAAATGACCCACAATGATAACTTTGAAGATATTCAAGCTGACACCTGTGCATGATGCACATTGCAGATTTATACACCCGATTTGTATGAATAGTCAGTAAGCACGGTGTAGGATAATGTAGATGCTGTCAAATGCTTAACATTTTTTGGATGTTTTTTAGAGACTGGAAGATAAATCCTATGTCTGTTCTATTATCATTGTAGGTTATTACTAGCAGTCGCATGTGCACCTTGTTATAGTGAATGCCGAATGCCATATGTTATATGGATTTAGCTTCGCATAGTTATTGCTCTTATATTTGATCTCCACAAGGGGTGCAATTGTCCTCTTTCTAGGTAGCCGGTCCGTAAAAATGCAGATGCATAGCACTACGTGTAAAGGTACTATACCCGGTACATGGTACAAGTATGGTATGCAAATTTGTACGCTCAGGGTACATTTGCAACAGTACCCGGGTACTATCTTGAGTGGTAGCGTTTTGCGGTACTATCTCATTTGAAGTACCCATGACGTACCCGAGTGGTAGCATGTTGTGACGTACCCTTTTTGGCACGTACCCACAGCGTACCCACCAGTAAAAACAACAATTTTTTCAATTTTTAATTTTTTTTTGGGCTGAACTACACACGATGATATCCGTGAAAAAAAGCATACAATTTTTTGGGGGTCAATACAAGGTCAATAGATGTGATTATGATCCAACTGATTCAACTTGTGGTAAAACTTCACAGAAGTACCTAAAACAAGTGGCTGCATAACTGCACCAGTGTGACTACTGCGTTTGGGTAATGTAGGATCAAAAAACACAGTGGTGAAAACATCTCCACTAGGGCAAGTAAGACTAATGCAGGAATAATAAGAGAAACCCCAAAGCCAATCTGAACTGCCAGATTTGAAGGGAGCTGGTAATAGCCAGAATTCCAGTCCAGTTATGTGATTTGTTATTATTTATGTTAATAATTGGACATTGTTAACATTTGGAAAAATTGGCAAAAATGTCACTTGTTCGAAGTTCTATCAATGAATATCATGACAAAATGCATTGAATTATTAATACGTTATTTGGCTATTTCACTTAATTAATAATTTGTTTACTCTATTCACGTATAAGGCTGATTTTTTGCTTATTTGGCTATATTTTTAACATTTTATATGTATATTGTACTGCCATACCCAAGTGCTGTACCCAGGCCCCCAAAAAACTTGCCATATCAGCATACAAGATCCCCGTACCGTACCCCCGTACCGGCTACCTAGTTCTCTCTTGAAATGATGGAACTGATTTGCATCTCTCACAATAATTTATCTCACATCAATATTATGGTTGCAGCATGGCAGTCAACACATACTTGAAGGTTCTTACCCCATATTCTTATGGTTCTACAGGCACTAAACAAACCCATCCACACAACCACCACAGGTTTAATTAGCATTTTGATGATAAAGTTTAGAGTTTCCTTGAGATAGCCAGCACAGCCAAGAATGTCAACCATGCAGGTATAATGCTCAATTGTAGGCCTAATGCTAAAAGAGGCACTCATGCCATTGAAGTATTTACAGCACTCATTGATGCAGACACCCTGCAATGCTTAATCTATCCAATTTTTTTGCTTATAAGTGTCAAAAACAACTCTGTCATTCACTTTTCTCAATAGTTCACACTTTGTAAATACTAGCTCAATATGCCGAAAAGCAAAAGATCACTGTACCATGACTTAAAAGCGCTTCAAAAATGTTCAACATCACCAAATACACTTGCTCAAATCATCAAATCAATTTCAAGAATCCCTTTTTCATCATTTTCCTTTTTAACCATTATATTCCCTTAAGACCAAGTGATTCTTGCTCCAACCTTGCATTCACTCTTCCATAGCTATCTAGAAGGTCTCACTAGGCTCATTAGATCACATTTACCTATGCTAACTTTCCCCTAAAATCTCAGCCTCAACTCTTCATACAATTTATCGTAGGCCTCTTCTTGTATTTTGTTCTACAAACCCTCCATTAGGTCTTCTACAAGCTTCTGTCATGCATATTTTCCTTTAACTGAGGTATCATGGTGAAATATACATATTTTTAAGCACCTTTTATTGCATTTGAGCTCTCCCTAAATTTTCTCTTCTCAATTCCAAGAATTTCATATGTTTCCTTTGTAACTAAGCTTCTAGAACTAGGCTTAGGACTGTGTTTTGTTTTCGAATATCCAATAAAAAGCTAAAATTCCTTATGAATCCTCAAATACACTCTCTTGCAATCATTAGTTTCAAATTTCATGCTTGTACTCAAGGTTTTATGCCTCCAAAAAATATGCCCTAGCAGTATTACTCTGTAACCCTCCTGAGAGACGCAAGAGGAATCATTTTGCTATATCTTCCATTTAAATTGGTTTCAAGACCTGATTTTTGTCATACTTATTTAAGTATACCTCCTCTACAATGCTTCCTTACCAGTGGCAAGATTTGATCAGGTTAAAGGCTCCTTTCATCTTGATTCCAACTGTCCTTCTTCTTACCTCAGACCGTACTTTGCTTCTTTGACTCCTAGCATCCAGTGTTTAGACTTGAATATTGATCTTTAATAGTTTCATTGCCATATTTCACTCTTAATACTGGTGTATAGACTCTTCCTATTCACCAAGGCTCCATAAGTCTTTAGCTTACCTCATGAAATACTATCTCTTCAAAGGAGTATGACTGACCCAAAATTCTTGTTTAAGACTGTGTTTTAAGATTCTCTCTCCTCTCTTTGACTCTTCAATGGAATTTGGACTTGTCTCAATGGTCTCAAATCAATTATCTAACCTTATCAAACTGACCAAGGTTCTTATAAGACATAAATCATGACCAATAGTCTATACTAAAAAATGGTACTTTGTAGGCCCTCAAATCTGGGCACGTACAGTTTTCTTTGAGTCCTCTTGCTGTGCATGAAAATTTACCAATTTCCCCTCTAAATTTAACTTGTTCAAGGCTCCTTGCCTTCAGTATTGGATTTACAACTTCCTCAATCTCCTGCAATAAGGTGGTAGTCCTACAAATGGAAGGAAATTGCTATAAAACCCTTCTTCTCACTGTGATTCATAAGGTTCTTGACACCATAAGCCACTTAATCATAAAACTCTCTCTCTCTCTCTCTCTCTATTCAATTTAGTTCCTTAATTCACGATGACAACCATGAAGCAAGATGGTGGATCCTTGTAATTCCCTTCAAGACCTTCTCAACTGTGCATGTACAGTCATTTTCTGAGTTTGCATACTTTGAATCTAAGGTCCTATAGTCTCTGTTATCTTTACACTTGATATCAGTTCAATGGCACTCTCAACCAGGTGGAAGTTCATACAACATTACCATACTGCAACTAAGTTCTATAGGCTTCCTTTGTTCAAAATGACAACTGGGATCATGCAAGTCTTGATCTACTAGAAACAGAGTTACTTCAGTATCACAGAGTATTCCTTGTTGAGTCTCATCTGTAATTAGCATAGTTACCAGGTTCGGCCGGATTTGTATGAAATCCGGTTCGAACCATATTTTTTGAAGCAACCGAATAAATCCGGTTTGGTTTGGCCTTTTTTCAGCAAAAAGAAAAAAATTCCTTTTTTGGCATTTTTTTCTTTTTTGGTGAAAAAACCACAAGGACAGAAAAAAAATTGTCATTTTTGGAAAGGGTCCGGGAAGATGTAGCAGCAAAAACTTGCATGTGCCATGACTTTCATTCTGTGGCTCCGTTTCAGGTGTCGTCTTCTCTAAAAGTGTATATTTTCAAGAGCTCTACGCATTGATGGCAATATTTTTCTTATTTTCATAAAATCAATTTTTGTACCTTTTTGGACCAAGCAACTTCTTGCAATCTTTTGAAGGAATCATTATGATGATGATGATTATGGTAGATGGATGCTTTTTTGTATGATTTGTCTATATATAATGATATAAGTATACAATAATATTAATTTATAATAATATAAGTATATATATTCTGAACCGGATTTTTCCGTATTTTTTCGGATTTTTTCGAGAACTCCGAATTTTCGGATTTTTTTGCCCTTCCGAATTTAATCGGATTTCCGAACCTGGTAACTATGGTAATTATATCTTCTACAATTAAGTTTATCTTGGGCTGAACTACACACGATGCAACCTTATACAATTAGAGCAGGCAGCATCATAAGAGTGTACTACTAGTATCGGAAGTGGAGTGATTTAGCTTTGATGAAAACATTCCTCTTGAGCAAGTGGAAAAGGAACAAAATGCCCAAAAGCCAATTTTTCCCCTTCAAAAAGATATTCGGGCACACTTTTATCTGTTTTAAGGGTTCCGAGTGGACTGAATTAATGTGAAAAATATCTGGGCTGTTAAAGGAAAAATTGGCAAAAATATCCAAAAAAGAAGAGGATGCGGAGACGTTTACACTGTTTGAGTATTTTTAAGGTTTGTTGTCTGGAGCATGGAGCAATCAAATGTGGATGGAGTTGTCTTTGACATTGGCATGTGAACACAGATTTCAATCAAAAGTAGACAACAATCACAGTCATGGAAACTGTTGATACAGAACGTTGCAGCAACCTAAAATCAGGGATCTTGGGATTGTAAGAAAAATCTTCCAGTTGGCCTTGCTTTGCACCAAGAAACGGCCCTCTGATCGACCCACCATGCATGAAGTTGCCAGAGTTCTAAAGTTGATGTTGTCAGTGCCTGCTCCTAAGAAAGTTCTTAGTATCCGAACGAAGTGACCCTAGTAATAATTACAGGAGGTATTTGGATGAATATGCAGATGGTAAGCACAGAGGTTACTTCTAAAAACAGTAATATTCTAATTTTACTACAGCAATATTCTGCATAGCTCAAAAAGGGTTGCTCTCATCCTACATTAACCAAAGCTAGATGATTGATCACCTTTTTCATAGTGGTCTGACCAAACTTTCAATTAGGATATCATCTAATATGGTTGGAGGTCTAAAAAATTTGAGAAAAGCGAATCAGATGTGTCTAGAGAACAAGGATTATATAGAACTGTACTCTAACTTTGTCAAAGGTTTAGGTAGAAGAGAAAATGTATTGATGACTTAAATGACACACTGAATGTAAGGGGATTAAGAGAATAGAGGAGTGTTATAGGCCTAAAGAGCAAATTTAAAAAACTGGTTACAAATTAAACTTCAATGCCCAACTACTGTCATTCTTGACTTCACAAAATTAATACAATAATCAATGAAATTAACATGACCTGGGATCATGCAAGCAAAGCATTTAAAGAGAACACAAACCCAATAAGCATATTATATTTGTCATTTATCTGTAATTATATCTGCAATTAAAATGTGCATGTACGATGACATAATGAGAACCACAGAAAATTTAAACGAGAAATATATAATTGGCTATGGTGCTACAAGCATTGTTTATAAATGTGTTCTAAAGAATTGTAATACCCACAAAGCTTGCGTGAATTTGAAACTGAGCTGGAACAGGTTGGGATGACGTTGGAAAATGTTGCGTAGTTTGGCTTTAAACCTGTCAATTGCATGTTGCGTAGATAGAGAGCGGATCGATTTAAGGCCTTTTCAACAAACCCATTTTGGGTATATGCTGTCCTACCGTGGCGTTACATGCAAGGGCATCTGGTCTGAAACATTCTTTGAAAAGCCTTAAAGCAAGTTGCCAGTGCCTGCTCCTAAGCAAGTTCCTAGTATCCAAACGAAGCGACCCCTAGTAATAATTACAGGAGGTATTTGGATGAATATGCAGATGGTAAGCACAGAGATGTTACAGGGAGCACAAGCAGCACTTCTGTAATTTGTAGGTTTATAAATCAATTTAAGCAAATCAATCAAATGGCTAAAGAACTCGACTTACGAGATGAATTCGTGGGCAAATTCTCTAGTCATGCAATTAAACGAATAAATTGTTGTGGTATTTCAGCTTTGCTATCTTACTAAAAAGGCATTCACAAATACAAAGTTTACAAGATTTCCACACTCACAAATCAGATATGACGCAGAAGATCTGCACTCACAAACAAAGGCTGAAACTGTTGATACAGAAGTTGCAGCAACCTGCAGGGATCTTTGCATTGTTTTTAAAATTTAGTCTAGAACTCACTTGTGAAGAACCAACCGAGAACATTAACAATCAGTTTAAAGACCTCTGCAATCATGATGGTGGCAGCTCAATTTTGATTTTTTCATTCCTGATTCTATATCTTTTTTTTTTTTAATACAATTTGGGAAGTTGTAAGTAGATAACGCTATGGAAAATGCTTTAGCAAGCTCTGCTCTGATACAGATTTCATTCTAGCTTTTGAGGATGACAAGTATGCACTGAAACACCAAAATGTGTGTCCAGGGAAGGGTACACATTCCTAAGACAAGTCTACATCTCAGAAACAGAGATCTTTAGAAACATCTTGAGCAGGCAGAACACATCCTCTGATATCTCACAAGACCTCAATAGGCATCCCATGCTTCAATGAACTTTAAAGTAAACAGTTGTATATGGTATACCCTGTGCCTGAGAAGATCAATAGATCCCACCTGAGCCCCTTCATACTCATCAAAACCAAAAACAATGAACACGAAATTTGGAGAACTTGCAGAATGCATCAGCAAGATTTTGAAAAAGAAAAGTCACATTAAAAACAAAGAATAGGAGCATAGATTTGCAAGCAAGAGTATCAAAAAGAGGATCGCTGAGAGAAACAGCCTCATATTCATTAAAGTCCTGATATTATAACAACTCATTTCAATTTTTTAAGTTTTTTGAAGTTTTGAGTATGACTATGAAATGTACCCTATACTCAGAAAACCATTCGCAAACCCGCACCTTGTGACACCATACACATATGTTATTGGTTATAATTAGGACTGTAAAGTCTCCCTTAGCATTCAGGGACGAATATAGTGATGATCATGTTAGGATGGGAGAAATAAATCTATCTTGCAGTTTTGTGATTTCAGAATTGCTAGCAACTGCAAAAGATGTAAAAATTCACATAGATCTTCATTTTAGATTATACCATTATCTGCAATTCTGCAAGTTCATTTGAGCGTACACATTAGAGCTCCTTGATTAGAATATTCAATATTTCCCTCAGCAATGATACTTACAGAGATGGATGAAGACAAATGCCAAGATTTTCAGTCCATCCGAAGATGTGAAAGCAACGGAAAGATTTGAGACCGATCCAGTTGACAGCTATCCAAAAGAGGCACAGAACATGGTAGGGATATCACCCTCTACAATATTCTGCAACATAGCCCAGCCGATCAGGTCTGAGTGTATATCATAAAAATAGTCGATAATTTGGCGAACTTATTAAGCGCCCAGCTAATTTTGAACCAAACTGCCTATGCATATTTTATGGCAGGGCCATCCCAATAACATGTAATCATAAAGACTAAGGGTTCCACGTTAAGCTATCTTACTTCGAAAGATGCTACCAGATCCTTAAGGCTTTAAGCAGGAATTTACTGTTCAATTTAGGGCTCGCATGAGCTTGCCTTTTCATTTATGAAAATTGGAGAAATGATAAACTTCCTCAAAACAGAGGATTGAGATTCAACAGGTGACAAATAGGCAGATTGCATCAGATGCTTCAAACTAGAGTGGACAAGCTATTTATCGACCCACCATGGAGGGATCCTTGCAAAAAGAGTTCTAAAGTCAATAGTTGCTCAGTGCAAGTTCCTAAGCCATTTCACTAGTATAAAAACTGGAGACCAACTGATAAACTTCCTCAGTACTTTGAACTACAGAAGGTATTTGGACAAATATGCAGATGGTAAGCATCAGAAATGCTTCAAACCCTACGGAGTATTCGTATATGCCAAAATAGATTTATTAATACCACACAGCTGGATTAATATACAAACAATAGGGAGGGAGCTAAATGAATAACAGTTCACAATAAATAAGGATTAGCATAGCATAGGCAAAGGAAAGACTGACAATGGGAGAGCAGAATGTCGGCAAATACTGTGTCAAAGTACGATTTGAGCAACTTATGCTGATCCTAAGTACTAAGATCGATATTTTCCTTTCTTATTGCATTAAGAGAATGATACAGCCAACTACAACTTTGAGGGAAAGACATAATATTGTGCTTCAGCCCTAGTAATATTCCATATGGCAACCTCGTCCTGTTGATGTACAGAACCAATTACAAGAGCTAAAAGATTCCTGCAACCCACATAAGTTCATAGATTTATAAACTTAGATGAAAATAAGAAAGAATTCCGCTCCTTGATAACCAGACATGACTTGAAGATGGACTCCATGGGAAGCCAACTAAAAAACGGCTTTAAAAAAGTAAAAACGTCAAAACGCCCGTCAAATTTAATCACGTGGAAAAAACATCAAAACGCTCGTCAAATTTAGGCCAGAAGCGTGAACGACTGCAGACTCTTTATCATAGGGGGAACGCCTTTCGGCATAATAATAATCTGGAATAATTATCAAATTTTAATTAAAAACAAATTTATACATTAAATTAAAATTACATGTAAATTTATACATTAAATTTAAATTGTGATTTTACAAATGCGTTTAATTATCTGTAATCATTGTCTTATGCGAAGAAAAGTCGGCTGGAGGAAAAGAGCGCAATTGCTCCTATTTACAACCAAGGAGATTGTGGTAATGTGTTGTAACAATTTGTCAAAAAAAAAAATTGTTCAAAGTTTTAATATTTGGTGACGTCTTTTCATGGTCTTGCTGGGTCTTTGGCTGTGTTTTCATTTCATAAGAAAGGGAAATCTGATTTCACTATCTACTCAGGGTTTAGTAGATTGTTGTGATGAAAAGAGCAAGGGTTGCTACGATTGCAATAGTGGGACTGCATCTTATGGTTTCAGACTTATCATTAATAAACACATTACAAGTGCCAATGACTACCCCTATGACGGTGTGGAAGGTCTATGTAAGGTAAGGAAAACATTACTTTGAGTATTAATAATTCAAATAAGTAGATGCCTCTATAAGTCAAATCATTTCTATTTGATGTTTTTCATTTTTCTCCCACGAATGCTTGGTGGACGTGGTCGCAAAACTTTCTAGTCTTTCAGATTGGCAAACCCTCTTGCACGGTGATTTGCTCAGTCCAAATGAGTGGTTTGATCTTAAGCTTTGTCTCGCCCTCAATGGCCAAGTTTTCGTTATTAACGTTGTATGTAGAATACAAATAGGTCCTCCAAGTGAGTCTGCATCTTCCAGGGTAATTGCTTCCATAATGAGTCATACCTAGTCACCCAAAAGACTTTCACAAATGTTTGTTCCAACCTTGATTTTGAACTTGTCCTCGATTCGCTAATTTAGGTTGTGAGAGCTATTCTCCTTAGGGGCTTGGATCCCCTTTGTCTCAGGACCTGAATCTTTGTTATGCGCCAACTTTTGCCGCCTTTGAATGTGCTCCCTCCCTTTCTTGTTGTTTTGTGCATTCTTGAGGACCGTGGCTTTGTTCCTGCAAGGTTTCTTCTTTTTACCTCGTACTATTTTTGGCTCTATTTTCTTCCGTTTTATTTTGCACATGTTCTTCATCCCACCCCCCGACATCTTTTATCAACTTATTATTCTCATTATTTATTCAAATTTGTTTATAATTTAAAATTGACAATTATTATAGATTAAATCTAGATTACTATAATATTTTAGACATAATATATATTATGCTAGATTTCCCTGAAACGCCAAGCACCCCCCCCTACCAGCCCTAATACGTACCAAGTACAGGTATGTTGTGGGTACGTATCCACATGGTTTTTTTTTTAAAGTGCCAAAAAAAATTTAAGGCTTTGACTAGAATTGAACCTTGGAAAGTTTGTGTGAGATTCAATATTACCAATAGGCTCCGAAGGTTCAAGAGAGATGAAAAGGACTTTCGCTGGTTGACTTACTATTTGGGTGTTGTTTTGTTGCCCCTCATGGGTCCTTTATTCTTCGGTCAATTTGGAAGGCATGGAAACAAGTGAAGCACTTAGTAGTTGGGCAGATTATCTTCTCTTCCTTTGAGACTAGGTGTCAAGCTCACAAATGGATTTTGTCGAATCTGAAATAGAATGACAAGATCCTTGCCTTGACAAGAGGTTGCTCTACCCTCCTTTTGGTTTGAGAAAGGAATTAAAATATTTCATGACATGTACAGATTTGGGAAGTGGATAAAATTGACAGACCTTAAAGCTTTCTCTAAGCTTCCTCAATATCAATTCAGAATGTATACAATGCTCAGATATGCTTTCACAGCTCCCTTTAGTGGACTAACTAAGGAGGGAGAGAATGACTTTTGGGATACTATGAGGTGGCTCAAAGGGCCCCTTCTCCAAGAGGCTACCTCCAAACAACTCTATGAAAAGATTGTCTTCTCCCCAAACCTTTCCCTGGGCCTTAACAATAAGTGGAACGTTTGTGATCCCATTAGTAGATGGACTCATAGATATAATGTTTCGTGGTCTTCTTGTATTTAGTCAAAGAAATCTTGCTTTAGATAGCTTCTGATTCATCATAAGCTTGTTGTTGCCTTCTAATATTTTATAGGTTGTTGAGACAGACTATAAGTTATTTGTTTTTTTTTTAAATTTATATATATTTATATTTTTTATTTTTTAAAAATATATTGTACCCATAGCGTACCATACCTGAGGTTTTTAAAAATTTATCGTTTCACCTTACCGTACTCGTACTGAAACAGTCGAGTCTATAGTCGTATCCATATCAAAAGATCTTAGAAAATCCATATTTGTATCCATATCCAATATATGTATTTGTATCAGTATTTGATGCTATATTCGTATCCATGCAACTCTAGGAGTCATCTCATGGTCCAAAAAACAATTGGCTCTCTCTTCCACCAAAGCACGATATAAAGCTTTTGTCCTCACAAGAAGTGAAGCTATTTGATTGAAGAGGTTGTTTGTTGATAGAGAAGCAACAATGCCTCGTTGTGCTAAAGATGGTAAAACACACAATATTTTATGCCAGCACAAAGCATGTAATATTTTATGCCAACACAAAGCATGTAGAAGTACACATCATTACATTCAACAACACATGGAATGAGGAAGCAGAGTTGCATTATTGTGCATTTCAAGAGCAAAGAACTAACATCCTTACTAAACTTATTGGACATGATAAATTTGCCAGGCTAATATATAAGCTTGGTGTTAGTTCTTATAGAACCATTAAGGGATGGTAACATAATGATGTAATCAAGAATATAAACAGGCAGGCGTGTGTTACTTGTTTAAACTTTTGATTACAGTTCGAAATAGGAGATATATTCAACTTAACTAAACTAATGTTTATGTATAGATCAAAATATACCTATAATAGCAATGTGCAAGATATATCACAAGATGCAAATAGCTATTGTGCTGGTTTGGCAGTGATTTGGTTGTGGCAGAAGGATGAGAGGACCAAAAATGATTTTTAGATGCCTTGTTTCTAGTTCTGGAAGCACATGATGAGCAGGGACGAAACCGGTTTGTATGAAGTTGTTTGGTAGTTTTGTATGGCGAAATGTTGGCATCTTGAGACTTTTTGTTTCCGTGTGAGTTGTTGGAGTGCACTTTCCTTTTAAACCCTAGGCCTTGCAAATGTGTGAAAGTCTTTGTATGATCTGAAACAACTTCAAACCATAACCATGGGTAGAAGCCCTTGCAAAAAGGTTTGTGGTTGGGATGAGGTGTACTCCGTACACCGCATATATTGGCACTACTTCGAAGAGGCCTCCCATTGCACGTGGTTATCCACTTAGAGATGTGATATTTATGTGGATGCAACTAGTTTTGTCAACCTGATCACTTTATAATTGTTTGTAGATGCCTTTGCGTGCTTGTGCGTAATTGGGATTGGAGGGCTTGCAACTTGGGAAGCTAAACTCTTAAACCTAGTTAAGAGTGCTTTAAACCTTTGTGGGGACTGCTCCTAATGTATGATGTTGCTTTAGGGAGATTTATGAGAACTTTCTGGGCCTTTGGATTGAATTGAACTTGAGAGTGCTAGGTAATTGTCAAGTGGATGCCAAATGAGTAAATAAGTGTATGTGAATTGCTTATATGGGCTTGCATGAGTTTATTTTCACATTAAGGCTTACCTATAGGAAAAGTACGAACCCATAAAAAGATATAAGATTTTGAAAAAGTGAGTGATGGGTGGCTTGAGACAAAGCTGCCAAATCTATTTGATGGTCTGGTCTTTGTTTGACAGTCTTGTATGGGTAGGGAGCGAGGTACTGGAAAGTTCTAAGAATGACACTTGGGAGTAATAGAGTCTTGTGGATTGATCCAAGCAATTTTGTGAGTGACTAAGTAGTGTAATAGAAATGAATCAACTTATAGTGGTATCTACTTATTTGAATTATTAATACTCAAAATATTTTTTTCTTTAACTTGCATAGACCTTCCACACCCTGATAGAGGTAGTCATCGGCACTTGCAATGTGTTTATTAATGATAAGTCTGAAACCATAAGGTGCAATCCACCATTGTAATTGTTGCAACCTTCGTTGTTTTCATCACATCAATCTACTAAAGCCTATGCAATTAGCGGAATCAAACTTCTTTTTCTTATGAAATGACAACACAAGCAAAGGCCTAACAGGACCCTGAAAAGACATCACCAAATTTTAAAACTTTAAACAAAACAAAAAAAATTGACAAATTGTTACAACACAGATTACCATAATCTCCTTGGTCACAAATAGGGGTAATTACGCCTATCTTCCTCCAATCGACCTCTCTTTCCATTTCAACAATCATCTTAGCTTTGAGATATACACCCTGTATAAGACAACGATTACAGATAATTAGACACATTTGTAAAATCATAATACAGAAAAAACAAAGGAACTGAATAATCACAAAAATGATTTCTTAGGGTTCTAAATCTATAGGAGCACAATTAAAAATGAAAACCATAATGGTGGAATATTTTTCACAAGTTAAAATGTAGTCGTATTGACAAAAAGTGGCGTTCCGTACGTGTAGAGGTTCTCATGAAAGATTGAATATTGTCATTTAGAATTTTTTTCCGTTTTACTTTGAGATTGGTCAATTGAAAAATTAGATTATCTTTGGCCATATGGTGGAATATGGAACCCTTTTTTTCAAAGATTTAAGTTAAATTGATGTTATTTGTCACTAATCAATATGAAAAATTGAAAGAAAAGCATATAATGTGTTAATTAATATGGTATAAGGAAATCTACGATCTCAAATAAATATATTTAAGATAGGTACAATAGTAAATAAGCAAATTAAGAAATATAATATAAATCTAGGAATCACAAAAATAATGCATGGGTGCATTAACAAGTCAATTAAGAAAGAACTTTAATCCAAGGGTGTTTCAAAAAATGTCATAAACATTTAAACAATTTTTATTTGTTATTAGTTTAATGTAGCGACAATTTGTTGTCGTTTACAAGGTGCGATTAAGATATGGAGGTTGGGTGTACGAAGAATTTTTTAATTGCATTTAATGTTGGTAGGAGTCCACAAAAGGTAGACACTAAAAAAGAGTTGGTAGAATTTAAGCCACCGCAACCCATTAGTCAATATAAGGTGTATTCCATTAAAAAAATATAAATAAATAAATTATTTAAAAAATAACCACCATCAACCTTGTTTTTTAAATTTCACTGTAAGGCATCAACCAATTAGAAATTGCAAACCCCAACGACCAAAACTTGAGCCTGTAAATAAGGTAAGAAAATCACACTAGAATTAGGAGGGCTAAAACCTAAAATAGAGAAGTTATGGCTACTTGAAATTTTATTTTGCAAATGTGTGTATATATATCGTCAACATTTATCTTTTAAGGGTCTCATACAGACCTGGAATTCGATGGTGCTGTTTTTTCATATTTTAGTTGTAGATTACAACTAAATAAAAAATCAGTCCGTAAATTTAGACAGGTAAATTTTTATTCAAACTGTATTTTTGAAAGTTTATATTATTTAGAACCCGTAAAATTTTCTAATAGTCAGATATATAATATATAAGGTATATATATTATACATATATTAAAAATTAATTATCTTTAATTCATTTTCCAAATATTATATATATGACTTTGAAAGTGATTTTTTGTGTTTAAATTTTTTAGAAATAACCAAATACAATATTCAACAATTAGCTTTATTCTTTTTTGAAGTGAAAGTAATAAATATTTTAGACTAAAATTTTTATCTATTTAGTAACTTGGTGTAATAACTCCAAGTTTAAATTTAGAAATTAAAATATTTTTTTATGGATTTATTGAATGCACATCATCTCTTTACCTTTTCTCAAAAATAATACTAAATATTGTAAATGTGTTTTATTTCATTTTTCCCATTGTAATCTGCAGATTTTAATTCATGTTTTTAGTGTTGTTCACTGATAATTATAATTTTTAAAAGAAAATTTGAAGAATTTTTCTACCGACATCAAAGAAGAAGTTTGGTACAGACATCAATATAGTGACATATTAATTATTTTGGATAACATAGAAACATTGCATATTATAATTTCTATTTTTCTAAAAAATAAAACAAGATTTCTAAAAATATAAGTTTTGTTAAATACAAGTTGAAAATTGCCATGACACAAAGCACCAGATTTTAGTTATAAAATTAGCAATATACATTTTAAACGAGTAATAACTTCATATACATAAGGCTGAAACGTAAACAAGTAATAATTTCATCGTTTTGAAGTTCTTTACAAATGATGTATATCAATTATCATTTTTGACTATTTAGAGTATTACTAAAAACGTAAATTGAAATGTAAATATATGACCAAACCGTCATGAATTTTCCTTTTGACAGGCAGGGGTGACCGTCAAATTCCAGGCCGGGGACTCTCATAGGTCAAGGGGACGAATGAAGGAGTCGACACAAGAGGAGATGACCGGTCTGGGTTTGAGTTGGGATCGAAGGACAGCCGCAAAGACGTACCAAAAAAAAAAAAAAAGCCAAAGACTACTGTGCTGTTAAGTATAGGTTTACGTTTGAGTTGGAACCTAAAGACCTTTTTAGGAGGAGGAACGATTTAATTTCAATTTTCTTCGAGCCATACTACTTTTTTTATAAAACCATATGCGATAAAAAACTGAAAATAAACCAGATTCATGTATTAAAAGATCAACTACAAAAAGGAAACACAAGTTGAGATGGATACTTTCTTACCGGTGGAGAAGTCCATCGTGTTATTGTGAATGGCCATGGCTACGCAAGCAACCAAAATTGATACAGAACCCACTCCCCGTCGATACTAAAATAAGCCTACAGCCTGCCATTTATTCCTTTGTCTGCGTTCAAAAAGCCTCCCTGTAACCAGCTTTCATAGCCTATTGCATATGTTTAATATGGAAAACCCTGCTTGTATTTTATTTAGGGTTATCCCCCTATGAACATGGACTTAAACTAGGGGAAGGGACCCCATAACCGAGCAGGGTCCAATGATTGAGAGTGTTTTAGCGGTTTTTGGAACCTTTGGTAGAAATTTTTTTGCTCATAAATTAAATGAAAAGTGATAAAATATGTTCAATTTTTCCTGAGTTATTGTGAAATTTATTATGTATTGTTATTTCAATATTGAAGTGTAAATATATGACATTCTCACCAAATAAAGATCACATCTGCAAATTAATATATTACATATTAATATCAAGAGGTTATTTCAACATCAACTACTAGTGCCATTTAAGTTTTTTAAGGCTCCAACATGTACAATGTTAAACAATTATTTGTGCAGTAATAAATATATTTGCTTTCAATACTAAATTCACTTGCTTACATCATATTATATTTTTATGTACATACATCTATCCTAGTAACAAATTTAAAAGGCTCATCAAAGTCCAACTATTTATATTGATTTTGACAAATTCAAATCCATATCTACAATTTATTCATCCAAAATCTCCCAACCTCCAATGTCATCTTCTATATTAAATGCAAGCACCTGTAAACAAGAAAAGTGTTGTAAGGCTCACTATTTACAAAAAAATCACAATTAATGAAGGATTGAACAAGATTTCAAAAATATAATTAATAATTTCACAATCAAAGTGATGTATTTCCCACTCCATCTCCACTTAACTCTCTCACCCAATAGAATTCGAGTGCATGGATCAACTAAAGTGTCAAATATAACAAATAAATTGTTTTATTTACTTTACCAATCCATGTCAAACTCCCTCAGCCAATAGAAATGAAGCACACGGATCAAACATGGATCCAAATTTCTCACTAAAATCTATAAATAGTAGAGTTGAGTCGAATACTTCTTTCCCATTCAAAAAAATATTTCAGTTTGATTTACATTTTGCTGTGCAAAAACTAAAACTTACTTGTTGCTGCTGACAGTTTACATCTTCTTGTTGTGCAAAGGTTGCTAACTACCCAGGGGCAATCTCTTCCATGCTGTGCAAAAGCTGCTAACTAACCAAGTGCAATATCTTCCATTTCCTATTTATTTACATCTTGGTAATCTTGTTCAATCCTTCATTAATTATATTGTATAGAAGTTTATTTTATATATTTTTTGGTTAAAAAAAATTTGTACCTCAAAATAGATAGTTTACCATTAAAATTGTTATGAACAATAATCGCTGATTTAAATAGTTTATAAGCAACTCATTATTATTCGTAACAATTTTAATGATAAAATCACTAAATTTACAGTGAATCCTATGGTTTTTCAATTGATCATCTGTCATTATTCATAACCTACTCTTTCATGGAAATAAAATATTTACTGCAGTTCTGTTAAAAATTTCAAGCCATTATTGGATTGGCAGAAGCATTTCAGAAAACTTGAAACTATAATTTCTGGCCATTATTGGATTGGCAGGTGCATTTCAAAAAACATTAAATTAAGTTGTCTAAACTTTAAAGCAAAGGATTTGAGAAAACATGCAAATGATGGACGTATTTTCAAAAACCCTATGTTAATATCAATTTTGACGCAGAAATAAAATCATTTTGCTCTCTAGACAAGATATTTCTGAACATAAAACATGTGTAATTTATAACTTATTCATACGTAATGTGACATGTGGAAAATAACCTATACAAAATGTGAAAAATGTAACATTTTAAACTAGTGACCGATAACTGTCGATTTTTAGAACCACTTGTTATTAATTTAATACTTTATAAATGCTTATTTGTTTGGTAAATGGTGCACATAAAATATTGTCAGCTGTAATCAATGTCACATATCACTGATCACATGGGAATGCATTTATTTCTACCAGGTGTTTATTTGTGCTTAATTGTGTGGCAGAACTACTTGTGTTGGGACAGGTGATCATCACGTGTTGGGGCAGATTTCATAATGGCGCGTGCAAAGTAGCCTACCAAAAGACCAGTTAGAAAGACAAGGAGTAACTTGCAAAGGGGGGTGAGGTTTACAAATCTGTTCTGACGAGGATAACATCACTGAGAAATGACCTCAAAAAACCACCACAGCCAATCAAAGGAAGAATCCGTCAAGAGCCAAAGCACAAAAATTTGCATTCATTAATGTAGCTCAAATACATAAGAAAATAACATCTTCCAATAAAATGAGGCATCCATCGAGAGGTAAATAATTTTATTTTGATGAGAATATCACAGCTGCCCAAGATCCTGAAATCAACACTACTAATCCAATTGTGGAAGTAATTGGAACTACTGCTATAACAAAGAAAGTATACATAAGAGGGCAATGGATAGCTGCTGACATGAAAGTTTCCTTAAGGGATGTTGAGGAAAATGGAATGTCCACATGACAAACAATAACTATGTAGGGAATCCCTAGTACACATGTGACTGATTGGTTGTATGGAACATGAACCACTAAGAGGAAGGGGCCTCCAGCTGTTTTGATAGATGAGGAAGAGAAAGAAATTGTTAAATGGTGCAAAGATATGACTGGACTTGGTCATGGTCTTGAATTCATTCAGCTAAAGGCCTATGTAGCGCACATGTGCCAATGAAGACCAAATCCATTCAAAGATGGCCTACCAAAAAGTCATGGTGGTATAGATTTTGTAGACGCCATCCTAACTTGATAATAATACTGTAGAGGGCCTTGACCGAGATAGAGCAGTCATGTTAAGGAAAAGAATTGTTGTTGCTTTTTATGATAACTTGCACAAAACGTATGCTACAAATCAGTATGGGCCAAACAAAATATGGAACTATGATGAAACTGGTGTTCGAGCAGGCAGGAATTGTGGCACGCGTGTCATTGCTAAGTTGGGATGCACAAGTGTTCCATAATTATGTCAAAAAGTAGGGAATGAATTACCAAATTGTGTTTTCTTAATGTAGCAAGACAAAGCATTCCTAGATTTTGTCTTTTCAAAGAAAATAAACAACTAAAAAACTATATAGTTGGATGTGAACCTGGAGCATGCATGGCCATCCAACCACATGCTTGGATGAAAAAGGATTTCTTTATGAATTGGTTACATCATTTTGTAAGATTCGTTCCTAATGGAGTTTCACCAAAAAATAGGCATATTCTCATATTTGAAGGCCATGACAGCCATGTAGCTTTAGGTGCAATCCAAGAGGCCAAAAATGTAGGCATTGACCTTGTGACTTTACCAGCTCATACTAGCCATAAGCTTCAGCCATTAGATGTTAGTGTGTTCTCTCCACTCAAGAACTACTTTAAAACAGTGAGTTCTAAATGGGTGACAAGGAACCCATGTCTTGAAATAAGGAAAAAATTGGTAAAATTTGGCAGTCAGGCTTTCCAACTTGCACTTACACCTGAAAATATCAAGGCAGGTTTTCAGAGGATAGGTATATGGCCACTTGATCATAATGCTCTTTCCAATGACATGAGGCCAAGTGAGGTATTTGATGTTGAAGAAGATGAGGTGGTAGCTATTGAAAACATATTGAGGATGGTGGAAGTAGAAGATGAAGATGTGCAACATTGATTAGAAGAACTAGCAAAAAATGTGCTAGGTAATGACAAAAAACATAAAACAAGGGAAGAACATGTTGAGTCTACATGTTTTGGCATGCCTACAGATTTTCATCAACCCCAAACACTTAATGAAGGAGATGATCACCTTATTTCAGCAACTCATGTGGGCTAAACACAAGAATATGTAGATATTGATGATAGCTTGAGTTTACCAACACAGTTCAGTGCACCTCAATGGATTAAATAAGGGGTTGTTAACCTAGGCATGCAAATTGATTTCAACAATGAGGAAGCTTCAATTTCCATGCCATCTCCTCCCTCATCTCTTCCAAGCGAGGTGGTGCACTATTATGCTGACACATTAGAGTGGTAAGAGCATGATGCAAACCAAATAGATTCCCCAAATTCAAACACACATGGTTTAGATAAAGTAAATTTTGAAGCTGATGAATTTTTAGCCACTCAAGACAACCAAGAGGTGACCTGCACCGAAGATGAGAACAACCAAGCATATAAACTAGTAAGCAAATTCTTAAAACTGCCAATTGAGAAGGTTCACACCCTTGTACGGCTAAATGATGATGTAATCACAATTTGAAGGTAGTATCAAATACTTACCTCTGATGACTACTTGCATTTACTTCAAGAACGAGAGACAAGAAAAGAGAAATTGAAGATTTGAAAGAAAGGAAAAGGGAGCAGGTAGATGAAAGAAAAAAACAAAGGTTAATAGAAAAAGAAAAGAAAGGGAAACTTATAATTGAAATAGAAATGAAAAGGAAGAGGCCCAGTTACAGCGAAAAAATGAGAATGAGTTGGAAAAAGAGTAGGCCAAACTGTCCAAAGAACATAATAAAAGGATGAAGGAATGGCAACAACAACAAAAGGAGTCTGATCGACAGGATACACGATTGAGTAGTACCTCAAATCCCCTACCTAATCAACATCATATTTTGTAGAGCATGTATAGCACATCCTTGCCTACTTTTTCTTCCATTTTCAATAACCAATCTAACTTCCCATCTTCTCCTACAAACAATGTTACAAATTCTGGAATTTTAGATCAAGTGTTTCTTAGTCAGATTGGCCAACTTTTAGAAGCTAATGCAAATGTTCAAGGTACACCTCCTACCATGTTACCTAATGCCGTTCAATCTATGAATGCTACCACATCAGAGAGTCGCAAAGAAGAGAAAACTCCACTATTTCTAGGATTTTGGCCAAACTATTAAGTGAAGAGTTGTACAAATTTTGGTTTACATTACCGTTATAGTAAGCATTAGCAAATTTTGTCGAACTTGTAACAAAATTCCCCAATGGTAGCTAGGATTTCACATATTTTTATGAATATGTAAAATTCATAATATAAGTCCTTAGTAATAGGCCTTAAGCAAATATTTTGTAAAGTATGTAATCAAATGCCTTAGTGCCTTAGCAGTAGGCTTTAGTTGATATCGATAAATGTTATATATGTAAACTTTTGCAAGTTTTCTTTGATGTAATTTTCTAGAAGAATGTATCTAAAATTTTGAAATGGAAAACAATATATGGTAATGGTATGTGAAGGAACTCAAATTTATGCCATTCAATCTAACAATTGCAGAGAATATAAGCATGCCATTCAATCTAAATTCTTTAAAATAGATCATTGCCTTAGCAAGGTCACACTCGACCTTACCTGCTTGAATGGAACTTTAATTCTGCGAAGACGATGCATGGACATGTTAGTGTAGTGGGAATGCCAAAATTTGCAATTGTTACTTTAGAAACCCATGAAACTCCTATCGAAGACGTGAAACATGTGCAGCTGCAAGGGAAAGACATTCTTGGTTGTGTGAGTGAGAAAAAAATACAAATTTATTTAGTAGCAACTTACAAAATTCCTGCAGACAAATTAGTGTCAACAAATTAAAATTTCTTGTTAAAAAGATAGTTCAAAGAAGAAGTATTGTCAAATTCCCAAAATATAATGTGTTTAAAAACACATTTTTGCATACTGTTTTTTTACCGAGATACAGTTTGTGCCTGTCTATTTTAATGATGCCTCCATGAGAGCCACCAGAGATGCTGCTGAGCTCGTTGGGGTGCAGAGTTAATATGTTTAAGAGATTCTGCTAGACTGAATCGGGGAAAACACAAGTAAACCGGTCCAATCTGCAGGCCGTAGTCTCTGATGACTCAATCAAAAGATGTGTTTATGACTGTTTTAGAAAATGAAGCAGCAGAAATTGACCAGCATCCTGTAAACAACCTTCACACAATCAATCTTAAAAAAATGATAGTCACCATTCATATTTCCACAGCAAGATTGAAGACATGAAAATAATGAGAATGTTATCAATCTCTTCGAATGCTTGGCCTCATTTGGAACGTTTTTTTCTAGTTTCGACCATAGGCATGAGGAGATGGGATGCGGGGACAGTGACACATTTTCGAATTTAAACCTTAAAAACAATGTAAATTTGTACTCCCATTCTTTTGAAGAGTTATACAGTAAGGGAAAATAAACATTCTTGCGCACAAACCTGATTATACTGTATCTTGTTCATGTCTAAGGCAGTCTGTGAAATTCTAGGAAATCTCTGCTACAGGCTTAACAGAAGGCTTTCAGCACTGTCTTCCAGCAATTTTCTCTTCTCAGCATCTCTCGACAAGTCTTTCACAATACCCCAGGAAGATTTCATGTATGGCCGGTTCTCCTTTCCAAACACTGATCGTCTCCCATGAATTTTTCGCCGCCAAAAATGGATAACAGCTTCAATGCGACTTGCAATTTATAGTGTATGGTGTTCATATGACAAATCTAGGTAGTCCAGCAAACAGTCTGGAGAAAACTGTTCCGCAGTTATGGATAATGGAAGACAGAGGTAAGTCCAACTGTGCCAGAAAATCGAAGACAGAGGTGTCAATATTCAACGCTCATCGTCTTCAGGAAACGGTGTTAAAAGGAAACACGATGACATGACACGACACAAACCGCTGCAAGAAGAAAATTTTAGTTCTTAGAGAAGCAGGCGCAACATGCCACAAAGGCAAAAGCGAGGAGTTTTGGATTAGAGCGACAAAAATGTAGGTGCGACCGATCAATCAGGTTCTACGATGAAGCTAAGCAGTGGAGATGAAAAGATAAAAAGTATATTTGCAAGAACCAGGCCAGAGGACTTGAAGCTTATGAAATGGACAGAGGACTTGAATCATCCTCTATTTCATGTGTCGGCGCGGTTTTGTGAAGCATGTAAGTCCAACTGTGCCTTAGGCGAGTGTTTTATGGCCTGATCTCTGCAAGCGGCGGTGCTTGATCTTACGGCCGAACGCATGGCGGAGGCCAACTCTAGAACCACCAGTTAACACCATCTTCTTCCACCATTCCAGGCGCACAGTTTTCCTTCCAGTCTATTGCCGGTTCCAACACAATTACTACATTGTCAACTACTTCTGCCACACAATTAAGCACCTGGTGACAATGAATTCATTCCCATGTGATCGGTGATAGGTGACATTGATCACAGCTGACAATATTTACTGCGCACAATATCCCAAACAAATAAGCATTTATCAAGCATTAAATTAATAACAAGTGGTTCTAAAAATCGACAGTTATCGGTCACTAGTTTAAAATGTTACATTTTTCACATTTTGTATAGGTTATTTTCCACATGTCACATTAGGTATGAACAAGTTATAAATTTCACATATTTATGTTCACAAATTCATCTTCTATCCGATTGATGGTTTTTCGAAGGCTTAATCAGGCACTTACATGTCTATACACACCCGAAAAGTTAGAGTGCTCAGTTATGGGGTCCCTTCCCCTAATCTTATGCAAGGATTCACGAGACTTATGTGAGGGGTCTCACGTGTATTGGGACCGCTTACGCGAGTCTTATGTCATGCCTTCCTTTATTACGTGTAAATTCACTTTAAATTCGCATGAGTAAAATTTTTAACCGTAAAGTCAAAATTAAAGTCGCAAATGTTATTTGAATTTACATGGGGATGTTAGGGTGTGTTTGTGAAGTGCTAACATAATTATTGTTAAGTTTGAACACACCATTCAAGATATTTCCTAACTAGTTTCTTTTTTGTTCACACCTAAAAAGCTTCATTTTTGGAGCTTTAGGATTAGTTGTTATTTTAAACTAGCTATCGCACATGAAGTGTGCAATGATAACGCTGAAAGAAGGAAAAAGAGGACGAGTGGACAATACATAGAAGGAAGTGAAATATATTTATCAAAAGTAGCAAGAGAAGCATTTACATGATGGGAAAGCTCGGGGCTGAGGGGAGGGAAAAAATAGGAGTGTGGGAGGGGAGAATGTATAGAGGAAACAGGTAATGGTGGTCAAGGTTGTATTGAATAAGGAAGGGATTAGAGGAGATTCTCATCTTGCAATCTTGATTGAAGGAGTGGAGTGGTGGACATGTATGAGTACCAACAGAATGAAAAAGGAGAAATATGAAGTGAATTCAAAGAAGGAACTCTTGATATAATTGCAAAGGTCAAGCCTTATCCTTCTGTGCCTCCAATGTCAATAGTTTCTTGATGTAGAGTAACGCCTTGAGATTTGTGGATTGAAAAAGCCCATGCCATCTTCAAAGGTATTTGTTTGCATTTTCCCCTGGAAATAGGAAGAAGAGGAACATGGAAGGGGTTGCTTTTATCCCAAGGAGGTCTCGTGTACCAATTAAATTTGACCACGACAAAAAGAGGCAGTGCAGGTGGATTAGAGGACTCTTCATACACTAGGTTGACAACAGTTCCCCTAGATGCATGAATTTCTTGTTATTGTAGAGAAGAATTTTTTGTTTCGATTCATCATCGTTAGCCTCGTCGGATGCAGCATGTCTGGTCCTTTGAGCAATTGATCTTGTGATAGGACAATAAATGGATTTCAACATTTGAAGGTTATGGTAGTCCACAAGGTCATTTTGAGAGAAAAGATGGGGGGCATCTTTGAAATCAATGACTTCTTGTTCTGAAAGGGAAGAATTCGTTCTTAACAATAGAGTCTCTCGGCTGCTCCCGCCTGCTGCTTCCGCCTGCTGTCTCTGGTCCCCTTTCTAATGCCGGACCCTCCTGGTCCGGATCGGGGGGCCCCTCTGTCAGGGCCTCTCTCTCCCTCACAGCCTCTCGCTTGGTCAAAAGTCGTGGAGGGTTCCACATCAGCTCACAGCGTGGAAAAGCTTTCCCCTTCACTGTCAGAAGGGTCCTTTTCCCTGCGCATCCCCTCTCATATCACGGAGGCTGCTGCCGCTTCTCGTGACCTGTCCTTGGTGGGTACGCTGATGGGCCCTAGGCCCCCACTGGAGGATATAAAAAAATGGGCTCGTTTAAAATGGCAACCATGTGGAGCACTTGAAATAGCGGCTATGCCAAATGGATTCATCTTATTCTCTTTCAGCTTGAAAGAAGACTTCGCTAGAGCGCTGCTGGGTGGTCCGTGGTTCTTTGGCAGGCGGGGTTTTTATCTCAGGAAATGGTCTCCTGGTTTCAACCCACACACGGAATCCATGACCCAAGCCCCAATCTGGGTCCGCCTTCCGGGGCTCCCATTGGAGTTTTGGCATCCGGCAGTTATTGAAGGTATTGCTCTTTCTATAGGTTCTTTGATTGCTATAGATCAAGCCACGAAAGCAAAAACTAGATTTATTCATGCTCGTTTCTGTGTTAATGCTGATATTAGTTGCCCCTTGCCAAAGGACATAGAGCTTATCTCGGACTTTGGGAACTGGAAACAGCCTATTGACTATGAATACATTCCTCAAGCTTGTTCTTTCTGCAAAAAACTTGGCCATAGGGCCTCTAGCTGCCCCTCTAAACCTCAACCGAAACCTTTGTCCCAAACCCTCTCCCCAAAATTCAAGAAAAAATCCGTTCCTAAATCGTCCTCCATTGAGATCCTGATCATTCCCACATCTAATTCCTTCGCTCTCCTTGAGGATGGAGAATTCAACCCTTCTACTGATCCTGCTTCTGAGATCCTTCCCTCCTCCTCTGTTCCCCATCCTCTCTCCCCACCCCTGGCTCCTTCGGTTCCCGGCCCTTCATCTCTTGGTGTGGACCTTTTGGCTGCCTCCTCCCCTCCCCCTTCGCCGCATCCTGCTCCCCTTCCCATCCCCCCCTTCCCTCGATCCCCTCTTCCCTTGATCCTCCCACCCTGCCTCCCCTCTGCCCGCCTGTTTCTGATTCTGCCCCCTCTCCCTCGGATCTCTCCACCGATGATTGTTTTAATCACCGTTTCACTAGAAGCAGCAACAAGAAACCAGATATAGGCTTGGAAAAAGTTAGAGGCAGAACTCCAAGCAGTGTTAAGCTTCAGATAGAAGCTGCTACAAATGTGGCGCAAGGAACCCAAAGCACTATCCCCATGGTGGTGGGGAGTAAACCCAAACAAAAGAAATGAAGATCATTTCTTGGAATATAAGAGGGCTCAACTCTCTTCAAAAACAAAGAATCATCAAAGACATCAAGTTCCAGAACTCACCTGATATCATCATGTTACAGGAAACCAAGCTAAAAACGGAGGTTCGGCTTCATAAAATCTGGCCTGCGGCTGCCTTTGAATCTCAACCTTCAACTGGAAACTCCGGGGGGCTTTGTACCTTGTGGAATCCCAGAATTCTTAAAGGGGATTGCCTGTTCAAGCACCCCAATTTTCTTTGTATCCTTTTTCAAGAGATTGGTGCTGACTCCTCCTGGATTGCTATCAATGTGTATGCCCCTAACTTGGAGAATCATCGAGGAAAACTTTGGAGGGATATCACCAACTTCATCGTCACTTGTGGTAAAATTCCCATTATTATAATGGGTGATCTTAATTGTCCTCTTTATCCCTCAGATAAACAGGGGGGAATGCCTGCTATGCCGGCTAGCATGGAAGCTTTGGCTGATTTCATTAGGGAAAATTCACTTCTGGATATGGATCTCCACGGCTCTTCTTACACATGGTCAAACCGTAGATTGGGCAGGAATCACATTCAATGCAGATTAGATAGAGCTCTTGGCTCGCTGGATTGGATTTCTCTCTTTCCGGACTTTTATCTCAGCTCCCTCCCAAGGGTTGGCTCTGATCACAGCCCCCTTCTGTTGAGCGCCAACCACATGGTAAATGTCAAGAACCCTCCCTTCAGATTTGAGCTGGCTTGGCTTGAAAATAACCATCTGACCCCCCTGGTAGCAAGCTGGTGGAATATCGAGATTGAGGGAACTAATATGTTCAGATTTTCCAGCAAACTCAAAGAAATCAAAAAACAGCTCAAAATATGGAAGTCAAAGGTCTTCGGTAACATCAAGGTTCGCAAGAAGGATCTTTCTCAGAGCTTGATCAAAATTTCTGAACAAATTGAGACTGTTGGAAGGTTGGACCATCTTCACCAACAGGAAATCTCTCTCCTCAGTGATTATCACAACACTCTTAAAGAAGAAGAAACCTACTGGAGGCAGCGTTCTCGGGCCCTTTGGCTTGACCAAGGTGATCGTAATACCAAATTCTTCCACATCACTGCATGTAAACATAAAGCTAGGGATAAGATTCGTGAGTTGGTGTCGCCTTCAGGAACTCTACTTACTGCTGAATCTGATATATCCAATGAGCTTATATCCTTCTACTCAAATCTTCTCCATGCTGATCTGGCCCCTTCGGAACAATCTATGAATGAAATGCTTCAGCACATTCCACATCTGGTTTCTCCTGAGATGAACAACAATCTTACCAAGCCTTTTTCTATGGAGGAAATTCATAAAGCTGTCTTTGCTATGAAGCGAGACAAAGCCCCGGGTCCGGATGGCTTTCCGGCTGCTTTCTTCCAAGTTTTTTGGGAAATCATCAAGCAGGACCTTTTCCTCGCAGTCAATGAATTTCAGATGAATGATAAACTGCTAAAGGAATGGAACACCACTTTCGTGGCCCTGGCCCCAAAAGTGCATAATTCCAAGGAGGTGTCCAATTTTTGGCCCATAAGTTTATGCAACACGTCTTACAAGATCATCACTAAGATGCTGGCTTCCAGGCTAAAACCTCTTATGCCGAACCTCATCTCCCACAATCAGAATGGATTCATAAAAGGTCGGCTTATTCAAGGCAGTATAATTACTGTCCATGAGGCCATCCACTCGGCTCTTCTTGCGAAGTCTCCTGGTATGATCTTAAAATTGGATATGCAAAAAGCCTTTGACAGAGTCAGCTGGCCTTTCTTAATCAAGACCTTGGAAAAATTTGGGTTCGACAAAAAATGGTGTAGCTGGATTTACTCATGTGTTTCAACCCCTTGCTTCTCTATTCTGATCAATGGCATTCCTGCGGGTTTCTTCAAAAGTAGCAGAGGTATCAGGCAAGGCGATCCTCTGTCACCTTTTCTCTTTGTTCTTATGGCGGATTCCCTCAGCAGAGCTCTGGATGCGGCAAAAAATCAATCCATCATCTCTGGCATGAAAATCACCTCTAACTGTCCCTCGGCCACTCATAGCCAGTTCGCTGACGACACCTTATTGCTGAGTTTGGCTTCTGTTATCGAAGCTAGGGCTATTATGGATATCCTATCTCTTTATCAATCAGCCTCGCAGCAAACGGTCAACTTCATCAAGAGCAGCATCTCCTTCATCAACACGCCCCCCAGAGTTCAGAGGAAGATTGCTGATATCTTTGGTTGCTCGATTGTGGATCTCCCAGCCTCTTACCTGGGCATCCCCCTCTTCCATGGAAGGCAATCAAAAATTATGTGGAATCCGGTAATTGAAAGATATCAAAAAAAACTCGCTGCTTGGAAAGGAGCTCTCCTCAGCCAGGCTGGCAAGCTCCAGCTGGTGAAAGCCACTCTTCAGAATCTTCCTTCTTACTTCCTGTCCATGCTCAAGATTCCCAGCTCTGTTAGGGAGGCTGTGGAAAAAATTCAAAGGAACTTTCTGTGGTCTGGAACTGAAGAAAAGAAAAGGATCCATCTTGTGGCCTGGAAAGAGGTTTGTAAACCAATTGTTCACGGTGGTCTTGGTCTTCGGAAAATGAAGGAGATGAATGGGGCCCTCCTGGAAAAACTCGCTTGGGAGGTGGCTAAAGGCGATTCCTGTTGGGCCCACTTGCTCCGTGCTAAGTATTTAGTAAACAATGAAGACTTTCTCACATCCATCCCCACTAGAGGCTCCGCCATATGGAACTCCATTTGTAGCTCGCTCCCCATCATTCGTGCTGGCACTAAATGGAGATTCGGGAATGGGCGTCTCATTGATTTCTGGAGGGACACTTGGATTGGTGATGATCCCCTTGACCTCAACCCCTCTTGGGACCCTATCAAGAGAAGTATCGTCAATATTCATGGTAGATTAGCTTCAGGTTATTGGCAGAGGGTGAATTCCATCCCCTCATGGGATATCAAGGATTGGGAGGATATCAGCGACCTGCAAAGAAACCTGCTGTCCTCCCTTAGAGAGCTGCTCTCTACCATTTACATCCCGTATTCCCATAATGAGGACGAGATTATCTGGACTCTCTCCACATCGGGCTCCTTTTCAGTTAAGGCTGCTTATCTCTCGATGCATTGTGCTGACGTGGGCCCCCCTCTTATAAAATTCTGGCCTAAGGAGATCACCCCAAAAATTGGTTTTTTCTCTTGGCTATCCTCTAAAAATGCTTTCCTTTCTGGGGAGAACCTGAAGAGAAGGGGTTTTTCCCTTCCCACCAAATGTGTTCTATGTGCCAATGAAGAGGAATCCTCATCACATCTCTTGGTCCATTGCTCTTTCTCGCATGATATTTGGCAGTGGCTCCTTTCGAGATTCGGTGTTTTTTGGATCTTTCCGGATTCCATTCAGGACACCCTTTCTCAATGGTACTCTCCCTTCACTCATCCGATTCTAAAATTGGCTTGGAAACTCCTCCTCCCGCATGGCTTATGGGGCATATGGAAAGAAAGAAACAGAAGAATCTTCAAAGAAAAGTGTCTCAATC
Source organism: Taxus chinensis (assembly GCA_019776745.2). Taxonomy (NCBI): domain Eukaryota; kingdom Viridiplantae; phylum Streptophyta; class Pinopsida; order Cupressales; family Taxaceae; genus Taxus; species Taxus chinensis. The sequence goes on along the minus strand of CM034148.1, from coordinate 290,881,007 downwards.
CTGGACAGGTGGCTACTCAGATTGCCCTGGCTCTCCAAGAAAATATCAACCTGACCACTTGGTCCAAATATCAGCAAAAACTTCAGTTCTGTCACACCCTGGAGTGGCAGCAGTATTTATCCATTCCTTGTAAAAAAACCCATATTGATAGGAATTTGATTTGCTGGCTTCCCCCTCCAAGGGGATGGAGAAAACTCAACACGGATGGCGCTTCGAAAGGTAATCCAGGTATGTCCGGAGGAGGGGCCATTCTCCGTTGCTATTCGGGTTTAATTGTTGCTGCTTCTGCCCATAATTTCAATTTTGGCTCCAACCATCGTGCGGAGGCCTTAGCCATCCTCAAAGGTCTTGAGATGACTATCAAGTTGGGCAATGATCCCCTTCAAGTGGAAAGTGACTCCCTCAACATCATAAACCTCCTCCGCTCCAATGACCCTGGCCATTGGTCGATTAAAAACATCATTGCTGATATTAGAAATATTCAAAGATCTTTCCTTCAAGTCCAATTCCAGCATGTCCTCCGGGAAGGTAATCAAGCGGCGGATCTTCTTGCTAATATGGGTGTCCTCATCGAAAATCAGCAAATTTGGACTGATAACTTCCCGAATGACCTTTGTCAGATTGTTCAAAATGACACACTCCACTGCTGACTGGTGGTCTCAGAAGCTGACTTGGGTCTCGGCTTGCCCGCCTTGGCCTTCTCAAATGGCGGCGGTTAATATGGCAAATTTAATTGATATGACTCTTGACACGGGGTACTTGATTAAGGCGCCTAGTAATGATGCGGCAAATCCCCGCACGAACGAGCTTTATGCACACATTAATCATCTGAGGAGGTGGCGAAAGGGTTTTAATATCATTGCCGGTATCCTGTTCAGGCTGGCTCTCGTTCGCTCCTATCTCCGATTCTGTAACTATTCTAATTTTCTTCTCATGGGGGGGCAATTGAAGCGCCTTGAGCCCGACAATTGCGAGTCGCTTAGGAATGATGGCGAGGTTTGGAACATCTTAGTGGAAAATGGGATTTCTACTTTTCTGGAAAGAATGTCTGGTTACTCGGCCCTGGTTTCTTATGCTGTAACGGCTTCGTGGTCGAGAGGACGTGTTCAAATTGGCAGCACTAGGTTCACCATCTCAACGAACGCCATCGCTGATGCCACCGGGCTCCCTGCTGCGGGCGATATTTACTACAGGCGTTCCCTTCATGCCGAAATTCAAGAATTCAACGCCCCGGGTGACAGACCAAAGAAATATCTGTCGGGCTATACCCGCGACTCTCTGCCCTCGCCCTGGGACAGAGTGGCGGAAGCCATTATGAGGTACTTCACCATCGACGGAAGGTACCGTCTGGTTTTCGGCCCACATCTGTTCATCCTCTCCCACCTCCGTTGGGGGAGAAAGATCAATTTGGCTGCCTTCCTTTTTCAGTCTCTGGAACACTCTGTTATGCTGGCTCGGGAGGGCGAGGGTGTCATCCTCCACCAAGGTCTTCTCTATCTGCTTTTCTCCGTCGCCGCTTCCCACACTGACCTGCTCCGTTTCCCTCCCAAAATGGGTCGCCACCGCCACTCCCCCTCCCCTCCTTCTCGCCCCTCTTCCTCCTCCCACCGCTCCTCTCGGCGTCGTCGCCGCTTGCTCCTATCCTCTGGTTCGGATTCCGACGTGGCCATTGTGAGCCCCCCCCGCGACGCCTCCATTCCCACTGCTATCCCCCCTTTTCCTACGCCCATCTCGTGCCTTTTCTTGGAGGATACTAATGCCTGTGGCCGCGCTCCTTCTCCTGTCTCCAGCCCTGGCCTCTCTGGTGTGGCTGATCTGTTGGGGCTTGCTCAACTGTACCCTGACTCCTCGGAAGAGGAGCAGGGAGATATCAATCAATTTGTGGCGGATCCCTCCTCTCATTCTGCTGGCTCTAAGGAACCCTCGGCTGTCAAAGATTCCACTGCTGACACTCCTCTCTCCACTCCTGTTATGGACCCTAATACTGCTGATATTGACGCTGATGATAAAAATGACCATAACAGAGCTGATATCATCTCCTCCATCCTGAGTAAACTGCAGCGTGCCTTCAAAGCTCTTAAAGCTTGGGAGGACTTCACGAATTCTACCAGGGCGGCCTTAGCAAACGACTGTTCGGAGCTTCTCAAGTTGGCGGATCTTCTGGCAAACGACTCTGGCTCTCCTAGAGCTAAAGATGTTGTTTCTGAGCTGAAGAAGCTCATTTAATTGTTCCTTTTCTCGGCTTGGCTCTTCTTCGTTCTCCTTTTTGGAATCCTCTTGGGTATTTTTGTTTTAAAAATTCTATTGCTAGATCTGGCCTAATGGGCTTTTTGTATCAAGGTTGTGGGACCTTCTAAAACCCTCACTTTACCCAATATATTCCAAAAAAAATACCTCCAAGGGCTAGCTCCATAAGATTTTCTTGCCTAAAGAGGAATGTCCATGACAGGAGGAAGTTGATCGAGGTCCCCAACAAGGATGATAGATTTGTTTCCAAATGTAAAACTTTTGTAGTGAGGGAAAGCTTCTTGAAGGTAATAGTCAATTTTATTGAGAAAATTAGGGCCAATGAAACTCATTTCATCAATTAGAATATATTGTATATGTTTGACGGAGTCTTGGAAAGATGATAAATCCTGGTCTTCTATGGGATTGAGTTATTTAATGGGAATGTAGACGCTGACATGAATTGTTGAAGCTGAAATGTTGAAAGATGCAACTATTGTTGGGGTGAGAAAAAGGAGAGGTGAAATGCTTTGGGGCGATGCGAAGGCAAATAAATACATTAAATTGTTTATGAGATATGATTTTCTAGTACTTGTAGTGCCCTGTATAATAAGTTTTAGTGGAGGAAGGTTGTATTTGTGTGTGAAGTGTGGAAGATCTATATCGAAAGCATGTTGTTGTTTTGGAGACAAAGGAGAAGAAGGCTAGGTGGATCATCTCTCCACGTAAGCTGAAACATGTATCACCTTACTATCCTTGAAAAAAGTGGGTCTTATATCCTATAAAGCAACCAGAAAACTATTTCCACTACAATTATGCTCGATGTTGAATTCACGAAGGCCTAACATCTGCAAGATCTCAAGTACCTCTCCATAATCATGTCAGATGTGAGCCAACACTTTCCATTCAAGTAGTTACTTAGTATTTCATGAGCTTTCTGTGTCAGATTCAGGGTCATAGCCTTATTTGTGAGAAGAATTCGATTCACATCAGGAAATATGCCAGGGTCAGTAATTGTTCTTGAATATATTACACCTGTAAATGGTTTTCTGAAGCATTGAACCAATATCTACAGATATGTTGCGAAAATGTTTGTAGAGTAGGAGTTATGTCCAGCAGAAAAGTTCAAAAGAGGGTGATTCATGCGAAGGAATGCAGTGAAATTTGGGGAAGGTGCAAACAGTTGCAGGCGGGATGTGAATCTTCCACTTAACAGTCGTGCAATATTTGTTGTAGCTCTAGTCACGTGTAACTTTGATGAGTGGAATTTACTCCATGTTTGAAGGTTTAACCTTGTATGCATCCAAAAGGAGGGGCATTTCAGGATCATGGCATTTGGCTTCAGCCAATCTTCTCAAAACCTTTATGCCAACATTTAGCATTACAAAATCACGGATGCACATTACAAGTGGCAACTTGAGGAGCATGTGGCATGTTTCCTGTGCGCAAATGTCATGTTCAACGACACTCTCTATTAGCATTTTTCTAATGGCTACATGTGTAGGGAGATCAAGATCTGAACCTCCCTCCAATTTGGAAATCATTTGGTGGATGTTTCTGACCTTTGTTCTACTTTAGAAGCATACTTAGCAATGTACTTGAGGACTGCATGGTGATATAACACAAACTGACAATCGATGTTAGCTCGTAATATAGATAATATTGTTGGATTGTGTGTTCAATCTATCATCATTTCTAGAAGGGAGGCATTTAATTAAACCACTCTCATCGTTGAACAACAAAGAAGTGGATCTAGTCTCCTAGGGCGCATTGTACCGACACTGGAGGCAGTCATTTTTTTTCAAAGGAAAGTATGCTCGGAACATTTTGTGACACTAAACACAATTAATAAGTTCCTTTAAATCCTATAGCGTGGAGGATACAAGCACTTGAGATGAAGGTAACATGCATGCATCGTCTTAGATAGTTCTGTGAACAAATTCAGACCAACTGGAAGTAGGGTGCGGATTCCATACAGATATGTACATATCAAACTATTTTCTTGCTTTGTTTATAGTTTCCAGTCGATAGCATCAACATCTGAATCATCCTCAATCCATAGTAAACCATGAACATGTTGAACCTCTATGTTGGCATTCATACCTATAGTAAACCAAGGTTAGTCAATCTATATTTACGTAAATGAAAGTAAAGCACAAGGAATAATTTTACCTGTACTAATAGTCTCTGACACCGAGGCGTCTTTGTAATACATCTTCACAAAAAATAGTGAATATTTGATGCAAGTAAGCAACAACACGATGAGGATGGGAAACAATGTTCATTGTCCTGAAGTGTTGCACTTCACAGACCTCTTCTAGAGGAGTACTAGACATGATATCATGCAGGTCCATTCCATTTTGTATCTACTGCACTTAGAGTGAAGAAGAAAGTAGGTGTCCCTAATTATTCAATCATGTTGGAGACTTGCCCTCTACTCTTTGACCAAAATGTTCTTGTGCCTCGAAGGCTAGTCTTGAACCTCATCAAACTATCCTACAGGTAATCATCAAGGAAGTTTTGTAGAGGTTATTGAAGCTTCCCTATATTGGGGGGATCACGTGTTTAAGGTTTTTCCTCACGAAGACTGTTGTTGTAGATTGGATCATATGCCTCATAATAAGGTTAAGCAAGTAGTAACGAAACCTTGGGTGGGAAACAAACCAATCATCATTGTCGGGTATGAAGTGGAGGGCATAAACATGCATGTGAACTTCTTTCATGCGTGGTTTTTAATATTAATCTTACAAGTAATATTAAAGAACGGGAAAACAAATCATTGGGGAAATAATATTTGGTAATTGAGAATCAAGCAAAAAAAATTCTTTGATATGCACATTTACAACCCACTGAGTTCTCGTCTCCCTTGTTACAGTCCAAACTATAAGATATTTACTGAATATTTCTCAGCAAACTACAAATTATTTATTCGGCACACAGTAAAATATATTAACCCCATGTTCATCAAAGGGCAACTCAGTTCCAAATACGAAATGTCAAAAATACAAAGACAACACTATAACAACCTAGTCAAGTAAAAGTGCATTCATTTTATGTAAATGAGTCGAACATTTTCTACAAAGCCCTCCATGGGACAAAACTATGAAAACTTATTCTTTGAAGAAACACATAACATAGTGATTACAAATGAAGGTGATTGCATAACTAAGCAAACTCTGAAATATGTTCATCCAAACTTTTTCACATTAATAAGCTTCACACAGTGATAAAAGTACAATAAAGCAAGTCTGGAAACTATAAGAGGAAAGAGCTTTAAAAAACATAACATATAAAGTGGATTGAGCAATTGTATGAGCATCTATTATATGGTTGTGTTACATAGTTATCTAAATTACTTATATATACATAAGTTTAAGGAAGCACAAATAACATGGTTTTCATTTTTTGATGTCATTTCCTTTTTTTCCATTGCTCGCATTAGCAAGCTTTTTTGCACCATGTTTCTTTTTCCCTGCAGAGTGTATTTTTTGATCTTGGAATCCTCATCTTTTTTAGTTTTTGGGAAGGTTTGTATATCAGTGCACCCTTGGGGCTGTCATAGGCCAATCCAAAGCCTTTGAATTGGGTCCGGCTATACGAAATTTGGAGAGATAAAGAGGGCTTGAAAGAGGCAAATGGAGGCGTTCTCTAACCAATTCAACGATCACTGGTTTTTGTGGCCTTGGTTTCCTGCAGTGGAGAACATTGCCACAAACTGTATCAGGCTAAATTCATCTTCTCTCTACAAGTGCGGAGTGGTGATTGTCACACCATGCAGAGGAAGAGAAATTATATTCTGTGTCTTCATTTCTACAAGCTGACAAGGAAACATGACACCAAAAATATAAAACAATAACTGAAATTTTGTATGCAACAACAACCTCATTCTTTTTTACGCCAAAAATGGAAGCTTATTTATATTTTTCTATTATAGGACACGAGCAAAAAATCTAAGATAAATATGCATTTGTCCTTTATTTTGGCAGGCCGCTTTAAAACCCTTGCCAATGAATAGTCTGACGCCCAACCAAGAGTGTTTCGATGTGACCTCCCAGGAGAAAAAATCCCTCAACACACACCAAATCCTACCATTGTCAAAGGCAAATGCCCCTACATGCCATTGTGGAAGAGAGATTCCAGAAAATAGTTTCTTTTATGCAACATATTCAGTATTCACATATTATGTAAGAAGCATATTCACTGCTAAACTAATAAACACAGATAAAAGTAATTATTCTACATAACATAGTAAGAAGAGATTCCATGCAAATGTAAAAGTAAAAAAACTATGGACAAGAGTAAAAAACCTTCCAAGACCCACTGTAGACTATTACATACGCACTTTAACTAGTTGTAAAAAATTTCCCTTAAATTTCCACTACTGCGATTCTGTGTTCTAGTCTCTTTCAAAACAAGGCATCATCAAAGTAAGAGTTGCTACCTCACATTACCAATATCTAAAACATTTATGCAGGTATACACAAGAATTTATGGAAACTGTAAAATGTCCTAGTCTCTTTCAAAAAATGGCATCATTGCAATAAGAGTTGTTGGCTCACATTGCTAGTGTCTAAAACATTTATGCAAGAGTATACAGGAATTTCAGACTTCCATTAGTGTGATTCCAAACGTAAAATTAAAAGGAAAAAAATTCAAAATGCAACACATATTGAAGACTTCATGAAAATGTAAAAAGGAAACAAATTCAACATCCCTATTACATGCAAGATGAAACAATGGAAAGCAGCCCTATCTGAAGTAACTTTTCCAAACATGATTTAGAGAATGAGTTCCAAACTTATTCTTACATAATATATTACATTTTTTCTAGGAAAATTAATAAACACTAAAAATCAGAGGGGAGAGCACTGCGAAGCTTAGAATCACTAAAAATCCCAAATTGGGCACATCTATTCCCCCATAAAAGCATGACTTGTTGCACAATTTCAAATAATTCTTTTAAATAGAAGGAACAACAACTATTTGAGCTAAGAAATATATCTAAATACAAAGGTTGCAATAAATTTAAAATTTTGGAATTGGCCAAAGTTTCCACATCTCTTGTTGTAAAACAAAATTATCTATATGAAAGGCTCCAATCAGAAATCATATCCATCACTTGTCCTGAAGAAGGGACACAAAGAGCAGCCCAAAACATTGGTCCAAATTTGTTTTGTAATCAATTCTTTCTAAAGATTTTGAACATTTGTAATTAATAAATATTCATATATTGACTGCTAAAATTTACCATAAAGAAAACGGTTAAAGGATAAATATTATCCATCAAGGAAAATTTTCATAAGAACTACATGGAGTTTTTTTAAGAGGAGAAATAAAGAATAAAGAAAATATATATATTAATGCATGTAATGGGAATGTTGAATTTATGGAAAAAAATGCATCATCATAGGCTCACCTTACCAGTGTTTAAAACATTTATGCAAGAGTACACATGAATTTATGCAAACTGTTAAATTGAATAACTAAAACAATTCATTCAAATATACTTTTACCGTGATATCATTCTACAAAAACGATGCAAAAACATTTACCGTGATATAAGTTGTGTTGCTGGAAGGTTTACTCCAATCAGGTAGTCTCCACCTTCAACTAGAATTAACATCCAAGGAGCATCATGGAGTTCTTTGCCAGAATGATCCACATAAAACAACAAAAGTCACAGCTCCTAACTACACTGCACACTATAAACTGCAACCCTTTTCGAGGCCCTCAGGAAGATGTTTTTTATTGTTTTGGATGCAAAGGTACGAGCTTAAAAGGGGTAAACCATACTCCTTTTTTCTTGGTGACGACAGAGGCATGTCCACCTTTAGGCATAACTCCTGAACCTGTCCTCCATTTTTGACTCATGGAATGCCTCTCCCTTTGTCGTGCATGGTAAAGGGGTCTCTGCCTTCATCCTCCACCTTACAAGTATTTTGTCCCTTGTTAGTCTGGAGGATTTCAAAAATAAATCAACAATAGAATATTAATTTCGACCATGTCTGTCTATTAACTTGTTATGTTTGCCAATAGATTTAAAGTGTTCTTCAGTTAGGAGCTTGAACACTTAATCTGGATTCTAGAATTGTAATTTCACAACAAACATAAAATCTTGATTACACCCCTTGGCAAAGGATTTGTATATGTCAATTAGAGAACATTTGCGTGGCACCATATTTGTGTAGATGACAGATAACGCGAGATCAAATATGAGCGGCTAAGGAAATTTGCAAAAAAATGCATACCACATTCATTTTTTTCATGCCTTCCTTTACCCGCCACGCGAAGGGCTCCGATTAAAACGTACATCGTCAACCTGCAAATCTAATCCGTCCAATTCTCTGTGCACTGTCAGAGGGGGTCAAGTTTTCTCCCTAAGAACACACCTTTTGGCATGAAAATATAATAATTTTGACACGGGGAGGGAGAAAATGTTTGTCACAAGGAATTAGAATAAATACAGTATGTGAAGGACACGACTCTAACAAATTCTATCAAAAAGATTAGCAACCCTTCATTTTTGTTGTGGCTTGGGAGGAAGTACGAGCTCAGGTGGAGATCGACGGCTCTACATGAGTTGTGCTTCATCGACATGTGCTACTCCTCCAGTGATATTCTGACCATGTCATAACCCCTATAAATTTTTACCATAGAGAACACGCTTTTGGCATAATTATTATAAGTGAGTTATTTCACTTGTGCACATATTTGAGGAGTTGTTAAGGATGTATCTCCTCTCCTTAATATGTGGAGATATTTTAGTCTCCAAGCATAGGTTGTCTCACTTATTCCTAAGGCAGTGATTATCATTATTATAACCTATTTAATCAACTTCTTCATGGATGAGAAACATATGGTTTTTGTTAAACAATATTGGATTTTAATCATGTGTTTTCGAAATGTTTGGTTGATAGTCAATTTTTGAGTTTATTATTTGTGAATCTTTTTTTGTGTTTATACTTGTTGTGCCTTTGCATTGGCTCAACCTTCCCATATCGGCTTATGTCATTTTGCATTGGTTCCCATCTTGGTTTATCCCCTCTAACTCGACCCTAGATCTCAAAGGCTCATGTTTGGGTAGTATTATTTTAGCCTTGATCGACTTAGCTATAGAGGTTCAACCTCGCCTATTCAACATTATGGCTTATGGTGGTGACAAAATGTTTGGTTGAGTTAGACCTCCTTACCTGCACAAGTCAATCGGCATTCCTCCTCATTCAAAGTCTTAGTATTGCGTTACTTAGCTCGCTTTGAGCTCATTCCACAAGATCCGTGTTTAACTTCCTTAACATAACAAACTTATTTTCTCAACCAAATATGTCTCCCCTGGATGGCTTATTCTAGGAACATACCTACTCAACTCAAAATGAACCTACACAACTCAACTTGGTTGTCATGGTTCAACTACATAGTTTTTTGTGAAGGCAGTAAAGGTTGAGTTAATTAGGTCAACTAGTTCAAGCAAGTGTTTAGGGTTCAAACCCAAATATTTTATTTAGGCTCAATGCGGGCCTTTTTTTCCCCTAATCTCAAGGAAAATACAAAAGTCATTTCCTCCAACTATAGTTTTTAAGTGGAGTGTGGCATGTTAGTATAGGTATTTGGTTGTTATTGGTAAGTTCATGGGTTCAAGGCATTAATTAACTGAAAATAGGGTTTTCTAACTATATTATGAGTTAATCTAAATAGAAACTGAATACTATCTCAAAATGTTGGAACTAAGTATTTGTGCTTAAATATTTGAATATATTAGAAAATAGAAAATGAGAGGGATAAGGTACTAACCTCAAGTTGACTTACCTCGTTGTGTGTTGGACTATAGCACACTAGGCAAGTTGTGACTAAACGGCCTTGGGGAGGGCATGAACTAATTGTTTGACTATACTGAGGTGCTTGGGATGATATTAGGGCACCCCGAGGCACCTTGGTCTGTAATTCAGTCATTGTAGACTGCAAAAAAGCTCAAGACTTGAGTGCAGCAATGTCGCAAGCCCTTTGGAATACCTTTTCCCCTGTTGCGTAAGTGTCACACTATTGTCGCCTATGTCATTGTAGATGATGTATGAAAATTTACCTACAAAACCCTATCCAAAGCATCAATTCCTAAAAAATGAAAATACATATGAATAGGTCGGACTGACCTCAGCCATCAAACTAGTGGACTTACGACTAAGCGTTGCACTAAATTTCAAACCCAATGTAGTTCTATGTGTGTGTGCTATTTTGTGCCTAGGATGCCCTAACGCCAATGACGCGATAATAAGGGGCAATAACTAGATGTAAAATTCAAATGGTGGATGGAATGGAAAGAATACAACCCTTTCCCCCTATGCAGTGTGTGATGCAGATGTAGAAGAAGCCCAAATGTAGTCCCTTGCCTTAGTAGATAGATGCCCTTGATAGTGAGATGCCCACCCATAATGTAGTGAGTATGTTATGTTTATATAGGGATCTCTTGTTCAAATTTCGACACTATTGACCTGAAACTGTCGACTATGACCTAGGGGAATAAACGGGGTAACCGTTAAGAATGACTTCGAACAAAGAAATTAAGACCAAAAATTACGACGACACAGGTGCCTAAAATCACAGACTGGGGCACCCTAGAGTAGACCTAAAGATAACAACTGAGTAAATTACGACACCTAAGACACCTTGAGAGATACCCAAAACTATAGAGACAAATGATGATTGAACTAGACAGACAACAATGACACCTGACAAACTGAAACAAGACTCAAGGGATGGGTCATTAGTGAATACTTTTATTTACGCAAGATCCATATATAAAATAACATACCCGAAAATATTAATGTAATAGTAAGTGCGTGATTTTGTGACTACATTTTCCCCCACTTTATGTTGGTGAGCAGAAAGCTCGGTAACATAAAGTAGATAGAGATGCATACCTGAGAGAAATACGGAGAAGCCCAAGCTGTAGAAGAATGCACAAATATGTAGTAGAAGCATGCCAATAGAACTATAAAAGCATGTCAAACCATGGATCAACGAGTTGATCCATGAAACGTATCAAAAAGTGTAAAATGTTGTGATAAAGCATGAAAAATGAAAATGATGATTAAGATATAGGATGATTTCAAACGTGGTTGAATAGGTGGGTATGGAGTGATCAGTTCCCAACCCAAGCGCTTATATATGAATGGAATAATTGAAGGATTTGGGCATCTTGCCACCAGAGGAAGAGTGTAGGGAGAAAAGTGTGTTATTCTCCAAGATTTAACTACATCCTCAAGATCTAGTCGGTGCAGATGGAATCAAATCAAAATGTGGAGATTTTTGGATCCAAATGATTTGATTAAATAGTTGACCCATATAGGAGTGATAAAGGGAAGGCACTCTTTCCCCCACTCCACGGGTTTCATGGCAATGTAAATGCTTCTAAGTTAGGTCATCTAGAAGTGCACATGATAAAGAATGAGATGGCTTCTAAGTTAGGTCATGTGGAAGTGAACATGATAGAGAATGAGACAGATTCCAAGTTAGGTCATCTGGAAGCGAACGTAGTAGATAATGAGATGGCTTATAAGTTGGGTCATCTAGAAGCGAACACAAAATATAGAATAAGATCCCAAGTTGGGTTGTCTAGGAAAGAAGTGGTGAATCTAACTCCCAGGTTAGGTCATCTAGGAGACCGTTTGTAGAGTTGAATGATTTGATTTGAACACGTTGATTTTGGTTAGTTGATTGATTATTTTGGTTGGTTACTCGTGGAGAGGTTTTTCACTAATTACCCCCAGGTTAGGTCATTAGGGGGAAGTTGGTAGCAATTGATGGGATGTCATGTAAAAGGATTTTTAGTCACTTTTTTCCCCCAAGTTAGGTCATTAGGGGGAATTGATAGGTTATAATGTGTGGTCGTGTTTGGGGAATGTTTCATGATTGTTTCCCCCAGATTAGGTCATTAGGGGGGATTGATGATGAAATGTCGCGATATAAATTACAACGTGTTGGATTCATGATGTTTTAATGCATGGTAACGTAAGGTGGATTACAGGGTGATCCCAATAATATGCCCCCCCTTTTGGAGAAAGAGGGAGTGATGAGAAGAATGAACTCTAAGCCGAAAGTAATAGCAAGAGGTTAAAACGCGTATGCAGTGGATCGAAAATTGCGATGGAGATAGATAATGTATGTTAAATGAACGTGTTATATAGTGGTGATAGGTAGAATTCTAAAAATAATGCCGCAAATGGGGTGTAAATCAGAGTAAAAATGCTCAAGATATAACTGAAACAATGTAGCGTGTATTAGTTGTGGTAATAAGCGTGAAATATGGACCATAGTAAAGGTGACATTTGAAATGTGCTTATAAATAGTAAAGTGAAAAGGTAACTTATCACTTCATTTGTCTTTGTCACAGGTGTGAGAGTGTGTTTGGAGTGAGTAGAGATGCCTCAAGTGAGACTATTACGTCCTAGCTAGTTTGAGCGAGTGGTGACTGTTATAGCATCACGTACTACGACAGAGTTGGTAAGTGCCTTATTTTTACAAAAATGTAGGGTGTACTAGGTAGTTTAGGTGATTTTTTGAAAATTTAGGGTTTTTAAGTTTCTTAGCATTTGGGACTCAGACAAGAGCAGTGAGGGTGATAGTGACCCTTGGGATTGGAGCGCCCAAAACTGGGTGCTAGTGTCCTGCTCTTGGGTGCCCTAATCTTGTATCTGGGTGCCCTGGTCCAATTTTTTTTTGTGAATAATGCTAAGGAAGATGTTTCTCGTATGTGGAAAAGTTATTTTTGACCATATAAGGTGTTCTAATACTATTTTTGTTGTCATTTGGTGTTGTGCATGGGGATATCCACTCGAGGGAGTTCCTCGGTGGTTGACACTTGAGCACGTTGTTGGGATTAGGCCTGTCAGATGAGGAGTGGGATGTGTTGGACCATGTAACGACCTATAACATTATAACACAGATGGGGGATGTGCCCCATAATATGTCGATGTTGACTGCATTGTGTGAGAGATGGTGTCAGATACATGCAACATTTTGGTTGCCGATGGGGGAGATGATGGTGACATTGGAGGATGTATATCACATACTGTGATTTCCAATGGTTGGAGAGAGAGTACGAGTTATGGCAGTAGTGGATATGGAGCACCAAATGCACTTGGCTAGATGGTATTTTAAAGAGGCTGGGTACCAGTTGAGGCCCATATTAGTTTGGATGTGATTTTACAGTCGAGGGTTCCACGGATTGCAGAATTTCATCATAGTGGTGATAACATCTGTATAGCAGTTGAGGGAGGGGGTGTCAGCATCTTGTATAAGATGCATGACATATGTCAGTGTATAGAGGAGCACGAGACGAGATACACGTGGGCACGGTGTGTGTTGGCTCATATATACAGGGACTTGTATCGATTCACACACGATGAGCATGGTGGGGGTATAGGGGCCACCACACTACTACATGTATGGGCCTATGAGAATATAACTGTAGTGAGGCCAGTTGCAGGTCCATGAGGGGAGTGGGCTCAGCCAGAGATATTTTCTTGATGTTGGGTGGATATCTGCAGCAGGAAGATGGACACAGATAGTTTCAGAGTGATGATAGATAGGATGGGGCCGGAGTCCATTATATGGAGGCCATATCGAGATTATGGGGGATGGCCTGAGGATGCTATAGAGTTACATGTGTATTGGAGGACTATGTGGTTGGAGGATTGATTTCCAAGAGTGGCAGAGTTGTTTCAGGTAGAGAGGGTATCACAACAATTTGGTATGGCTCAGGATGTGCCCCCAAAGCCATATATATGGTTATGAGTTATTAGGGCTCCTAGGAGGGCAGGTGTTAGGCCAGGGCCCACGGTGGAGCAGTTGATACCACCAAGGCCAGATGTAGTAGACCCAATGATAATAGTGGTATATGGTGATGACGTGGGGTGCACAGACGACTATCGAGCATGGTAGGAACTACATCGGTGGGTACTACTATATCCAGTGTTTACGAGTGCTATGGAGTTTCCAACAGGAGGAGCGGGTGAAGGAGGTGTCCCTGACCCTGTGGCAACAGCTATGGTGCAGATTCGTAAGTATTTGTTTATGTTTATATTATGGTTAATGAATTGTCTATGGTGTGTTGTATGCATTTGAATAACATGGGGTTATATGTTGTGTATGCAGGAGATGTCTATTGGTCATTGATAGTAGACACATCGATCTACACATTGACGTGGAATGTGCCTAGCGATGTGTTATGCGGAGGGATACTAGAGCATGTGGATAACATTGCAGGAGAGCACACCCATTTGTTTGAGCCAATAGCCATAGCAACGGTGACATGTACAGTGTTGCTTAGTGAGAGGGACGAGGCACATGAGGAGAATCAACATGCCCAAGAGGTGGTAGGTGGTGGTCCCTTGGCCCAAGACATGTTTGCACGACATATGTCGATCTATATTGGGAGTTATCAGAGTAGAGTATGGAGATTTCCATGTTACAGAGTTAGGTGGAGAAATTTCGGGGCCACGAAAATGCAACATCCTATTGGTGGCAAGGCATCTAGTTCTAGGGCTCTCACAGTACATGAGATCGATAATGATGATGAGGTTTGATAGTGATGATTGTATATGATGTAGGAGTGCCTTGCCCCCAGTGATGAAACATAGTTTTGGAATGATGATTATATGTATGAACAATATATATATGGACCATTATTTTGATATATGTATGAGATTGATATTGATATGCATTGTCTTTGTGATATAATGATTGTTGTATGTTGTTATGGTTTTTTGTACTAGCGTGTGTATTTTTATTGTATGTGATGAATGATGATGTTAGTAATGGTAAATAGAATATGTATGGTGAATGATGTAGTAGATAGCTAGTGTAATAGATGAAATATGAGATGAGTAAAATGTGTAGCACATAGATAGCGTAATGATGATAAATAGAATAAATGTGAAAATGGATGAATATGTGAAAATGTAGCGTAATATAAATAGTATAAGGTGATGAAAATAGGAGGGGGGATTAATGATGCCCCCCAATGTATGGATGAATAGGCTCATGTAATAAGACCCCTCAACAGTCAAGGATGAGCCACGTAAGCAAGAGTGTGTCATCGGGAAATGATTGAGGTGTGCTAGATGAACAACAGAGCGCATGATGAAAGGTTCTTAGAACTAAACCCTCAACAGTCATGTAAGAATTGTAAGAACACAAGTGTGTCATCAGGGGGTAAGGTGATAATGATCACCTACCAATGACCAAGACGACGGGTGGAGGTGGAAGCATATGGAATGGATGGAGCATGAGTGTATGAACCAAAGTGCATGTCATATGGAGTGACCATGGGATATGTAGAGACCGGTGGAAACACATGAGATGCATGTGATGGATAGTGTGAATGAGGCGGATGCAATGAATATGGAGGTGGAAGAAATGGAGGTGGTGGATATCATGCATTTGATGGTGGTGAATGATGAACAAAGTGATTAGCAGATGGAGAAGACTCAAGGGGTGTACACCTATACTATCATGGTGAAGGATATAATGATTGCTCATGAGATGCAAAAGATATGACACCAGTGTCCTCTAATTGTTGTAACCTCTCACGTAAAGCTAGACAATCATTGTCACGATGGGCACTAATACGATGGTAATTACAGTAATATTGATCATGTTGACAGCTGTAAATGGTGTGGAGGGTGGTTTTGGTTGGAAGGAAGTCGAATGAAACACTCATCAAGTAGTATATGCAACACATCATGAGGTCTAGAATTAGGAGGAAAACACAAAGGCTCATGGTACTGAGGTAAGGTAGGAGGAGTAGTAACTGGTCGAGGAGATGAAGAGGCAGGTGTAGGAGGTAGAGGAGGAGAATGAGGTCATTGATTTTGTACTTTGGGTTGAGATACGATTTGTTTTTAGTTGTGACTAGGAGGTGAAGTAAGAGGGGTACACTTTGTTTGTATTTTATCCAAGGGTGGGGGTTGTGGAGGATGGACAACTGAAGGTGTATGTGGAATAGTAGCATATATAAGAGTCAAATAAATGTGAGAAGGATTTACTATAGGAGAAGCAAAAAGGTCATGTTCTAGGTCAATAACCTTGTAACACAAAAGTATAAAATACTCACAAGTATCATATTGTAAGCGTTGCTTAAGGGGAAGAATAAGACCATGACAGAAGATGAACTACTTCTCTAGGTCACTAGGGTGAAAGATAAGTTGATGTATACACACGTTAAAGTGTAAGATGTAATCATGAATAGGCTCGGAAGAGCCCTGATGCAAAGTAGGGATGTGATCATATGTGACCCTAGGACCATTATTGATAATAAACCTACGAAGGAAGGCATCCTCCATGTCATAGAAAGTGCTAATAGAACTAGAAGGAAGATGGGTGTACCATTTAAGCACATCGTTAACTATAATAAATCAGAAGGCCTTAAGCAAGAGTCTATCATTAGAATAAGATGCCATAAGAGTGCAGTAATGTGCAATATGGGCATGAGGGTCATTGGTACCATCAAAGCATGTGAATGTGGGCATGATGAAATCCTTAGGAAAGGCTGAAATTGTGGATTTTTTTGGGAACTGGATTACCATGCAAGGAATTATTGTCGATAGACACATAGTAAGCCATACTTTCTAAGGTGAGGGAATGAACTTGAGACTGAAGTTTACCTATGACATGCATGAGAGATAAAATGTCTTGTGATGGAATAGAAGAAGATGGCAACAATGTATTAAGAGGTTGAAGCTTGCCATTGTGTGTGATCATGGGTATATCAAGAGGTGAAATAGGAGGCTCCGATGTAAAAGAGATACGAGAGGAGGGTGTGTCAAAGGAGTTGCATGAGATGATGAAGGGGAAGGTTCATCAATAGTATTAGAAGTGGGTGAAATGTTGAATGAGGAACTGGTTAGAGGTGGAGCGGAAGAAGGAAGCATGTAGATAAAGTAGAAGTAGATTGAGAAAGGCAATAAGAGGTGGAGGCTCATGCACGATGGTAGAAGCAATCTCAGGAGAAGAGGAAGATGGAAGAGGTGAAGCACTCTTGAGTGGTGGAGAAAGAAGTAGACTCTGTAGGAATGAGAGATGGAGTAATAAGGTCAATGTCAGTTAGATCAACACTATCAACAATGATCATCAAGGTAAAAAGAATGTGTGATGAGCTAGAATGGGATGTGGGGGAAGCACAATGAGAAGCGACATGAGATATAAGAGTGTCTATTGGAATGGTTGGAGAAGAATAGGAGGTACACCAAAATGTGAATCAATGCCTGATAAGTAATCAATACTAGAAGGATCTAAAACATCAGGTGGCACATTAGAAGAAGAATGTGAAGGATCATATGCAATTGGATGGCATGGCATACAATGAGGCACATGTCTATAGGAGAATTAACAAGGTTTATAGGTACTAATGTTTGTCCCCTAAGGAGTGCTTGTTGAGTGGCTTCAGGTGGTGTATCCAAGGGTTTACTATATAAATCCATAAGCTCTACTATGGTAGCCTCATCGTAAATGGGATTAATACTAAAATGTGACATAATGAGAAAGAAGAAATAATGCTAAAAGAAAAATCAAGGATCCAATGAAAAGTATTCGAAATGTGGGGTTCACCAAAATGATTAATTGAAAATAGGGTTTTCTAACTATTTTATGAGTTAATCTAAATAGAAACTGAATGCTATATAGAATAGTTAGAACTAAGTATTGCACTTTAATATTTGAATATATTAGAAAATAGGAAATGAGAGGGATATGGTACTAACCTCAAGTTGACTTACCTCGTTGTGTGTTGGACTGTAGCATACTGGGAAAGTTGTGACTGAACGACCTCGGGAAGGGCAGGAACTAACTGTTTAACTGTACTGAGGCACCTGGGATGATACCGGGGTGCCTCGAGGTGCCCTAGTCTATAATTGGCCATTGAAGACTGCAGAAAGCTTAGGTGCCTGTGTCACAAAACCTTTAGAATACCTTCTTTCCTATTGTGTAAGTGTCGCACTATTGTCGCATGTGTCATTGTAGATGATGTATAAATATTTACACCCTATCCAAAGATCAATTCCTAAAAAATAAAAAATGCAATGAATAGGTTAGACTCCTCAAGAAACCAGTGGACTTACGAGAGTGTTGCACTACATTTTGGACCCAATGTAGTTCTATGTGTGTAAGTGTGTGCAATTTTGTTCTTAGGATGCCTTAGCTCCAATGACGTGCAATAAGGGTCAATAACTATTGTAAAATGCAAATGGTGTATGTGGAAAGCATACAACCCTTTATGATGTGTGTGATGAAGATTTAGAAGATGCTAAAATGCAGTCCCTTAGTAGATAGTTTCCCTTGATAGTGAGATGTCCACCCATAATGTAGTGAGTATGCTATGTTTATATAGGGATCTCTTGTTCAAATTTTGACACTAGTGACCGAAACTGCCGACTATGACCTAGGGGAATACATGGGGTAACCGTTAAGACCAACCTCAAACTAAGAAATTAAGATGACACAAATTACAACAATGGGCACCTAAAATCACGAACTGGGGTGCCCCAATGCTACCCTAGGTGCCCCAAGAGTAGACCTAAAGATGACAAGTGAGCATAATTACGACACCTGAGACACCCTTAAAGATGTCTGAAACTACAGAGACAAATGACGACTGAACTAGACAAATAAAAATGACACCTGAAAAACTGATGAAAATACTCGAGGATGGGTCATTAGTGAATACTTTTATTACACAAGATCCATATATAAAATAACATACCCGGTGGTATTAATGTAATAGTAAGTGCATGATTTTGTGACTACAGGCACATTGTCTTCTTACACGACATTGGACTCATTGAGATCTCCTTCTATCTCACCTATTTTCCTGGTTTGCTTGAGTTCATTGAGTTCTTGTCCTAGCTTGCCAAGCTAATAATTTTTTAGGAGGTATTTTTTCTTACAATTGAAGTTTTTTTGGACACTTGTAAGTGGCTTTGGAGCATTTTTTAAGGATTTTTTTTCTATGGAGTGATCATTTTTTGAGAAATAATGATTTTTTTCAAGTGATTTTTCTTGTGGAGGTAAATTTACGAAACATATTTAGTTTCAATGGGTTGTGATTTTTTTGATCAAGATGTCTAGAAATATGGCTTCTTCATTTGTTCCAGCTAACATAATGGACCTTCTTTTGTTCAAACCTCTATATTTGACAAACTACCACACTTTGAATTTGAAAATAGAATAATCATTTGAATCTTAGTGTATTTGACTCATTTTCTAAGCTATTGTACCTACATTCACCACCAAAAATGATAAGTACATATATACATGTAAACAAGATGAAGCTTTGGGACTCATTTCACTGAACGTTACAAACAACCTCCAATTTTACATTTACATTGCCAAGTGTCCATGGGAGGTATGGGAGAAATTTAAAACCTTATTTGACAAAATAAATGGAATTAAAATGTTGCAACTTGAAATAGAATTGACCTCCTGTTCACCTTTAAAATTTCCTTCCATCAAATAATTTATGACAAAATTTAAAGATCTTGGGAGTTTATTAAGTGTTGGTGGTAGAGATAAAAAATATTAAGGATGTATTTTCTTGATTTGATCAAATTTAAAAGGTCCTTTTAATGTGTTTACTTATACTTTATTTTCCCATTTGGACGATATGGAGATTGCTCAATGTAGAGGAGTCGCAGTGGATGATAATGCAAGTGACAATAAGATTGCAAAAAGATCACATGAGGATCAAAATGGCGGGGAAGAGCATATTGATTCACATGAGGATATATTTTTGCAAGTGATCATGAGTATTTCCAACAAGCCAAAGGTGGATGTTCCTATTTACTATGAGAGTCTACATCTAGAATAACTTATTCACTAGGTCAATGAAATGGATAAATACTTTAAATATGAAGGTGTAAAAGACCCCAAGAAGGTGATATTTTCTTGTATTAAGTTAAAAGGTCATGCATCATTATTGTGGGAACATGTATAATCTAAACAAGTGCATTAAAGAAAGGATAAGAAAGATAATTGGGATACACTAGTAATGAAATTAAAGGCTAAGTTTGTATGAGTGGATTAATAGTTGCAAACACCAAAATTTGGATTTACGTGTTTGACACTATTATTTTGGTTTATATCCCTTAGGCATGAATTTTTAGCACAAATATAGCCTAAACACATTATACTACCCATTCCTAAGGCTTACAAATACTTTATAATCTCACACTCTATTGCTCAAACACCTATATGACATATTTAAGTTCCTCATCACACTACAACATTTTGACTAATTTAAGTTGCAATTAAGTCCCTTTAAAGTTGTAGGAGTAAAATTTTGAACTCTCAAGTTAAAATTAAAGTCACAAATGTTATTTGAATTTACATGGGGACGTTAGGTTGTATTTGTGAAGTGTTAACGTTGTTGACTGTGAACAGACCATAACTAGTTAAATATATTTCCTAACTAGTTTCTTTTTCATTCTCACCTAATAAGCTTCATTTTGGGAGCTTTAGGATTAGTTATTATTTTAGTCTATTATAAGTGAGTTGTTTCACTCATGCACATATTTGAGGGGTTGTTAAGGATGTGTCTCCTCTCCTTGATATGTGGAGATATTTTAGTCTCCAAACATAGGTTGTCTCACCTATTCCTAAGGTGATGATACTCATTATTGTATCCTATTTAATCAATTTTTTCATGGATGAAAAACATATGGCTTTTGTTAAATAATGTTGGTTTTTTGTTTTGTGCTTTCTAATTGTTGTGTTTATAGTCAATTTTTTATTGCATTATTTTTTAATCCATTTTTGTGTTTATACTCGTCCTTCCTTTACGTTGGATTGGACTTCCCATATCATCCTGTGTCATTTTTTGTTATTTCTCATATTAGTTCAGCCCCTCCAACTTGGCCCTAGATCTCAAAGCCTTGTGTTTGGGTGATGTTATTTTAGCCTTGCTTGACTTGGTTATAGAGGCTCAACCTCTCTTGTTCAAAATTATGGCATATAGTGGTGACAATTATTTTGGTTGAGTTCGACCTCCTTACCTTGCACAAGTCAACCTCCATTCCTCCTCATTCAGAGTCTGATTATTAACTTGTTTAGCTCACTTTGAGCTCATTCCACAAGATCTGTGTTTACCTTGTATGACTTACTAAACCTCTTTTATTATCCAGATATGTTTCTTCTGGATGACTTACTCCAAGAACATTCATGCCCAACTCAATATTAACCTGCCCAACTTAACCTTATAACCTACCACTATGTCTCGGTGTTCCATAATTTTTGAATTGGCCACAACTTTCTCATATCAATGTTTTGGTTCTACCACGTAGTTTTTGTGAAGGAGGTGAAAGTTGAGTTAATTGGGTCATCCAGTTCAAACAAGTGTTTAGGGTGCTTGAGCTTATTGAGCTCTTTTCCTAGATTGTCAAATAATAATTTTTTGGAGGTATTTTTCTTAAAAGTGAAGTTTTTTTGACTTGTAAGTGGCTTTAGAACATTTTTCAAAGGAATTTTTCTTTGGAGTAATAATTATTGAACAAATAAGGATTTTTTGTAATTGATTTTTCTTATGGAGGTGAATTTACCGAACATATTTAGTTACAGTGGGGTTGTGATTTTTTTGATCAAGATGTTCAGAAATGCAGTTTCCTCATTTGTTTCAACCAACATAATGGACCTATTATCACTCTGAAGGGCACCCTAGATGAAGAAGTGTAAGTAATCCTTCTCTTCGGTTGATATAATGGGAACTTCTCTGAGCATGGGTGACTTGAGTTAAGAAGAACCTATAGAGTGGGTTAGTTTCCTGGATCAATAACTTAAACTAGTTCTTTTGCAGGGGTTGAGGGAGAGAAACAAACACAAAATTAATGGAAAACATGTAAAATAGGTGATACACCGATGTGTTGGAGACCTATGACTGCAAAAAACACACTAATTAACTGCTAAAAACCTAAAAATAATCACTTCATTTGTTGTTTGATGGGCTTCTACACTTCACAAAAGGCATTAAAATGTACTTAAAATGATCTGCAAAGCTTCAAAACTACTTAATGGAGGTGTTTGAGACTCATGAACATGCAAAGGAAAGAAATCATTCACTAAAACATACCCATAATCTGCTATAACACACTTCAAATAGTTGCAAATGGAGGAAAATAAGCCACTTATTTCTTCAAAAAGGTGTTGTAGTATAGAAACCTGTATAGTCTAGGCTTGACAAAGTAATAATATCTCCTACTTGCTTGAAAAGGAAGGGTACACATAAAAAAATAAAGAGGGGTTAATTCAAATAATTCTCCAAGAATAACACTTCCTCTTCAGTTCAATTATAATTAGTTAGTTGGAGACAAATCCAATGTTAGGTATATTTATCCTCTCATGCATGGTTTGACCCACCTTGCAAAAATACACAATCTAGTAATAATCATATAATTTACATCATGCATATGGTTTGCAAAGGCTAAAATTGGATTTGCATGGTCTTCATTCCACTTGGTCAAACTGATTGTTGACTTCAGTCAAAGTTTCTCTTTACAAAAATTAAGGTATTATTTGGCCTTTTTAGCAAAGTTTAAGGTAAATGACCAGGGCCTCTCCTTGGTATTGGGAAATTACATGATTTTATGAGGTAATTATTGATTTGTTTGACTCTATAAAATGCATGAGTATTACCCCTTTACATGCAAAATTTATAATCATTTAAACATTGCAAAATAAAATCCCATCCTTGTGGCATTGGGCCAAGTGGTCCTTGCAAAGGTAAAATATTTAAGCTATGGTTAATTTAACCACAGTTAAACTTAATATATTCAACCCAGCTCGAATTAGGGTTGAAACCCTAAAAGTATCTTATTTTTTATTTTGCATATATGGTGGTTACATGGAAGGGAAACTCTGTAAAAATTTTGCTATGTGACTTCCATTAAATCTGCTACCTCGAGCTCTGTATGGGACATTTGACCAGATTGTACCAAGTAGCTTTTACTATGGCTCGAGCCTAGTTTTTGATCAGCTTGCTTGAGTTGTTGAGTCATGTTCATGTAGAGCTCAACCAATGTATTTTGATGGCTTGACGTGTGGGATTTGACTTTTTATCTCGTCATTGGTTTGTTTACATTTGGCACTATTGTTTTGCTTTCTTCTAGCTCGAGCACGAGCTCTATTTGCAACCAACTCACCATTGTTACCATTTTCCCATTATTTTCTAGTCTTCTCATGCTTATGATCTACTACCTCAACTTGTCCAAGGAATCAAACTCCTTCCTTTCGAGGTCATTGTGTTCTTTATGGCCCTCTTTTAACCAGCTCGACCACCTTTTATGAATGGCTCAAATGTGATTTGTTGTTGGTTGCACATGTTTTTCATTTATTTCTCGAGTTGGGGGGGTTCACGACCCAAATCATATGTTATTCATAACCCAACTCTGCATTTTTCAATCAATTTATCTTTGGTGTCATGGGTATTTGTGGGTTGGGAGCTTGTTGTTATGATGGGGGGCTTGGTTGTGTTGCCATTTGGAAGGATATTTTCTAGCTCACATGTACCCATTATGTTCTTTGCGTTCATGGTCGTGTTGTGCTACCTTGGGCTCGAGCTCATTTGATAGTTCGAGTTTTTCACCACTCAGCTTGTAGTGTTAAACCCTTAGCTCGACTTGGTGTTTTTGTATGGCTCACTTTGTTTTAGATCTAGAGGCAAGAGCTCTGTTTTGATTTATCTCAGCTTGGTCAAGGGACTCTGCAATGCCTCGCCATGCCTTTGGTTTTCTCACTTAGAGCTCGACACTTCTCATTTGTTTACTCTATTTGAGGTCTTATTTTTGAGACAAGAGTTCTTTTTTGTGTTGTAGCTTCTCGATTTTGATTGGTTGGAGGTATCTCTATGGATTTTGTTGGGATTGGGTTTACCCATCTATAGCTCAATTCGAGTGGGCTTGTTTCTCACTTGGGTTGTGTTGATTTCTAAGTCATTATTGGGGTGTTACCCTATAGCTCGTCCTTGGTCTTACAAATCATCTATGGTGTTATCTAGATTGGTAGTGTGGGCCATCTTGGCTAAGGTTTTGCATTGTTGCACTCCCAACTGAGCAATGGTAACTTATACCATCTCGTCGTATATTCTTTCAACTTGACCACGATGATGATATCCCAAATCTTGTTGTATGCATCATATTTATGACTAAAATGGTAAGCATTTGGAAACCTCAACTTTGGTGGATACTCTTTTTTTTTAAACAAATAGGCTTTAAGAAAAAAAGACTCAGATCCTTCATCTCATGATTGTAACCTTAACCTGATTCGGTGCAAAATACTTTATTTTAAGAACTGAAACTTTACATTGCTGGAATCATTATTCCTTTAAAGGCTTATAACTCTCCATATTTGAAAATATATGCATTTTATTTTTGTAGCTTGTTGATACTTTAGAAACTTGGGGTTTTTTGAAAAATAATGGCCCATATTTCATTATGACTGCAACTTGACATTTGATTGGTGCCATAAGAAACTATTTCTAGATCTGAAAATGCATTTCAAAAACACATACCTACTTGATATTTTGATGTATAAGGTACTTTTACTTGATTTTTTTTTAATTGCAAAGTAAGTAGGGGTTTTTAAACACCACTTCTAGATTTATATATGATAGGCTGCAAACTTTGCATTTATCTTGGACTTTTGAATATTTCACTCTTGGAAACATTATACTAGGACTCGTCTCTCTTGAATGAACTTTGTTTTTATTATTATCTAGATGACTACAAACTTTATCTTCATTATCAATGTCATTATGTTTAAAACAACATGATGAAAAACTCAAATTTTCCTTTTATGCAAAATGCATGGTCATTTGAGATCTGAAAATTTGTACTTGTTGAACTGCTGTGATGTTAGAGATCTTTTGGTAACCTTTAAAATCTGGAAGTTTTATTCTAACAAGTATATGGCAATCTGAAACTCTGCACTTTACTGTCCTGTTTTTGAAAAAACATGCAATATGATCATCATGCTTTGTACTTGATTTTTTTTCTTTTTCACTATCTTGAATATGATGCTCCTTCATTTATAAAGAATACACATGAATTGAAGTTGGAAATACAATGAAGTTATGGAATCCCAAGCTCTAACAACACTTCTCATTCTTCCTTTTAGGTACACTAGAGTGGCAGTGGATCAAACATGGAGCAACAATTGTAAGGAAGGGGATTCGTCTCTCAAGAAATGATGGGTCCCCTTTTCTTCCTTTCATTTTTAGTTTCCAATTTATCTGTATTCTTTTACTTTCGCATTTATATCCCACGGGTTGTGTGGGGAAATGTGTACAATTTCCTAATTGAATATACACAATTATCTTATGCAATGAGTTGTCTATCGTTTCCTTTACATTGTTTTCATTTGTATAACTAAATGAACATCTGAAACTCAATCGAATAATACAACTATATATAATAATAAGGAATTAGCAACAAATTGTTTGTACCTTTTTCAATCATCAGAAACTAAAAACTGAGTGAATGAATGAATGTTCATCCTACATCTACAACCTACCTCCACACTTAAGAATTTTCCAATTTGCAACCTGATTCCTTGTTGTTCTATGATGCTAATTTTCGTAATCATCCATTGAAAACAAGTGATATGAAATTCTTGTGTGCCCCTCCACCATGGTGACAAAAAATGGTCAACATATTTGACGGATTTGTTGGACTGATTTCCTGATAATCATCGAGAACCCTTTGATATGCTTTCTTCTATCCATGAAAACAATCTAAAGCCTTCATACAAGCTTGACTAAGCATGCCCAAGCCAAAGAAAATATCCTCAAAGCCTGAAAAATCTTCCAAACTGATAGAAAAAACAACAAAAACAACAACATGTTCAAACATGTAATTAGAGGAAAGATACACTATAACTAAATGGAAAATCATACATGCTCTAAGGGGAAACATGCAGAGTGTGGAAAAGCACTTATTTTGTAATAAACAAACCTACACTAACCCACTCTAACCAACAGAAATGAGAAGTTAAACAAATCCTAATACAAGCAAAGAGAAGTAACTTCCTTTTGTCAGAAAATGAGTCCATGAGATCAGCTTCATAACTAAATCACATGGTAAAAGTGAAAACATTGTTTGCCCCTTATGTTTTCTCAAAAAATAAGTCTAAAAAAAGATAAATACCTCTATTAGATCAACAATTGGCTCTTGGAGGTATTGGGGTTAACTGTTGAGAACATGAGGCTCTTTCTTATGCTTTAAGTAAAGCACAACTGGTGGCAACATTAAATTTGATTCTAAACCAGCCAAGTATCTGATTGGAAAAGGCCTCCTTCTAGTTTTCCCATCTTCTTTTCCTCTAATTCCAAGAATGGAGTTGGTAAACACATTTTCTTCTTTCTTGAGCATGTTTGGAAGCTGATAAGAACTCTACTCTATTTATTTAAACAACTTTGTCTCTTCGATAATGTCTGGTTCCACATTGGTGTCCCCATCTCCTTTCTCATTCTAATCCAGATTCCACCACAAAGTTTGAAATATCAAATACATTCTCCTTGAAATCTTTTTGCCCTTCTTGAAAGGTTGCAGTGACTAATGATGTCATTGATGAATCTCTGTAACCTTCTAAAAATACATTAAGCTCTAAACATGCAGGGCAATGGGTATCTTTGCATTGAGCTATAACATCTTGATCACTTTAAATCCCTTCTTCCTCTCTCATATCATCCTTCTCATCTAGCAAAAGGTTTGTTAAGTTGAGAACATCATGTTCCTTGTCATGAAGCAACTCTAAATTTGATAATCCTTCTTCAAATCCAATTTGAAAATGCTCTTTATTCAACTCTAATTTATGATAAATAGTTAAAGACAACTTATCATGAATGGTTCGTGCATTTTTATGCTCAAAATCAAAATCATACAAATTAACAACTATAACTGAATCATTTTCTTTACTAGAATATGGTACAAGATCAAGATTGTTGGTATGTAATTTAGGCTCTTTCATATGTTCATTTAAAACACTTTCTTCACTTTGTAGCTCAAGAGAATTGAGAAAAAATTAGCTAACTTTTGCTTGATGATCATGATCCTTATGCTGCTCTATAACCTCCACTTATTTCTTACACTCTTTCACCAACTGTGAAATCTTATTGAACTCAAATCTTGAAACCCAATCATTCAATTTTTTCATGAGTTCTTCTATGTTGGTTTCTTTAGTAAGTTGCCCTCTTGAATGATTT
Organism: Taxus chinensis; assembly: GCA_019776745.2. Lineage (NCBI taxonomy): Eukaryota > Viridiplantae > Streptophyta > Pinopsida > Cupressales > Taxaceae > Taxus > Taxus chinensis. The sequence goes on along the minus strand of CM034148.1, from coordinate 290,853,547 downwards.
TCTGATTGTATCCTTCCCAAATTGTCATTGGGAATGTAAGAGGATGGGTGGAATGGGTATAAACTTTATTTTTCAGTGTTTGTACGAAGATAAAGGGTACAAAATATGCTTGTGGAGGAGAGGGGGTGGAAATATCAACATTATGAAAACTAGTAATTTGAAAATTGGGCTGAGATGGTTGACAAGGAATGGGCATTGGATATTGATGGGAAAGGTAGGTGGTAACATCACATTGATAAGGTTCCTTCACCTTGTGCTCATTAACCTCTAATGCCTACAAATATTCAATTTGTTCCTTGAGAGCTTGATAAATCTACTGCAGCCTCTAAAGCTTGTTTTCAAATTCCTTGTCAGGCGTAAAATTGTTTCCATAATCTCCATAGCATGCACACTTTTGAAAAAGGGTTTGAAAACTCGCAAGTGAGGATCACAAGGGATGACGTGCACATCAATGGACATGTAAACGGTAGTGTGAAGAGATCTCGGGAGGAGCGAGCATCAACTGAATGTGCATGCAAAGATTTGACAAATGGGTAGAACCTGGTTAAGCCATAAAAATCTCCTCTATCTCATAGATCAAATGGGGTGTACATATAGGAGGTGCTGAGTAACCCCCAGTGCTGCAATCATGACAACTTGAATAGATAGGGGGAGTTACATTCCTAGAATAGAAGTGTAACTCCCAATGACGCATATGATGCACTGACGCACTAACATGCTGACTAATTGATGTGTTGACGCGCTAACGCACTGACACGTAAGGGAATCTCATAAATGACCCCTAAATGACACATGTTCCTAAGATCTCACCTAAGTGAGATGACTCACCTAATGATGTGGAAAATAACACACACCAACACCCCCCCCTAATCGTAACTTAGGATGACGTGGAAAGTTAGAAACGAGAAATGGGTCCTGGCACAAAGTCAGATGAGGTAGCCATGCACAAGAAAGAATATCCCTAAGCAGTGAAGGAAAACCCAGTGGGAAAAACATCCACTACAAGAGAAACACACACTCTCTAATCTAAGAAAGATGCCATATATAGGTCCCAGCCATAGATGAGCCTAAAAAGGTACCCATGTACAAAGAGGCAATCTCTTGGAAAGAAGAAGAAGAGAGAAGAAGAGGGAGATGAGAGAAATGCAGAAGATTTAATTGACGGATCTTAACTCTACAGCTCTAGGAGGTATCCCAAAAGAATGTCGATGACGTGATCCTCTACCTCTAGAATATAGAAGAGCCACCCGCATTGAACTGTGTGCATGCCCTTGGGAAGGACAAAAATGACGTGCTGAAAATATACCCACTCCATGAAGGAAAACTGAAGGTAGTAGCATGAAGAACTCTGAGTCTGGTCCATGAAAGTGTTACATAGCAGGTCTAGCAAGTGAGTGAAAATGAACTGAAGGTAATGCCACGATGCATAGAACTATCAGAGTGATGAAGAGTGAACACCCGCAGGAAGGATGTCCAACTGATGTGAAGGGAACAAAACATCCTCCACAATAGAAAAGGGATCCACAAACTGAGGATGGATCAATGAAGGTCTCTGGAAAAGTGGAAATGGTAAGAGTCCCAAAAAGAGCACTCCCGACAACAGAGATGACGGAACTCCTTTGAAACACCTATAGATGGATGAGAAATCATGTAGTGCATCATAAGCTAGACTCTACAAAAATATAACTGAGGTCAGGAAGGTACTCGTCCTAATGAGGGGGCTCAACAATAGAAGAGTGATGTCAGATAGGTATGATTCATCCAATGAAGGTAGAGGAGTGGAAGGGGCCTCACACACTAGAAGTGGAAAGCAGGTGGGTGTGATGACTATATGAGACTGATAAGGAGACTGATCGATATCTGATGAGATGTGTTAAGTGTCACCGCTCTCTAGAATAGTGAGATAAATAGGAGAAGAAGTCCTCTATAGTACTCTCGACATCAGAATTGGATGCACAATCCTCATCATCAGAAGTAGAACCAAGTGAGCCTATGTTAGTGGAACTATCATCACACGAAGAAATGGAGGAGATAACTGAATCATCAGCAACAACAATGGTGGCAGTATGTGAAGGGTCTCCATAGAAGGACTTAAGAATGCTCCAGACATGGTGGGGAGGATTTGAGTCTGCGACGTGAAACCAAAGAGATATCGCTAGATACATGCATCATCATGTGACCAAAGATATGTGGTCGCAAGTGTCAAGGAATTAGTCCTCCAGTTGATGATGATCAGTGGGTGCATGAACTGGCCCAAGCAAGAAGGGTAAAATACCCTCGTGGGTGAAGTAACGTTCCATGGAAGCACACCAAGATGAATGGGTATCTCTCTCTGATGAGAATTGGTGGTGGCTATAAGGTGATCGTATCGACACTCAAGTTCTGGAAAGAGAACTCTCCATGATGCCAAAAAATGCAAAAGTGGAAGGTGCACAAAAGCAAGATGTCTAGACTCGGCTAATAATGCATCTGCGTGTGAAAGGCCCAAAAGTACTAGTAAACCCCCCAGAATGTGGAGCACTTTATAAAAGTATTTTGCATTTACAAAACTGACAATGCCATCATGTAAAGTGCCAAAAATCATGTAACTTTGACCAAGATAACCGCTCAAAAATGAGCCGTGCTAGTCAAAAGTTATGGCATTATTATGATTCCTGCAACTGATGGAAAAATACACTAATAGGCCCTGCAAATGGATTTAAAAAGTGCATAAAAATGAGTGCAAAGGGTATCGTGTGACCACTCATTATAAATTGCATCAAATTTTAGGCATAGGGTTTATTTTGACTTGCGAGGGGGGATTAGCCTCTTGCCAACCCTGAACCTCGCCCTTCGTCTTCGACACTACGATATAAAGGGACATGAAATCAAGAAAAATTACAACCTTTAAAATTATTACAATGTCATGAATGAAATGTTTTGTTTTTTAAATAATCACCCTAAAACATTAAAAAAGAAGTTGTTCTTAGGGGGACTCCAAGTTGGAAGGTGTCTAAACCAGGGAAGACAGGGGGCCCACTGTCAGCTAGGTTGATAGTGTGGTGAATAGGGATCGCAGATTGTAACCGTTAAGCTGTGTTTGAAGGCTAAGTCCACGTGTTGAGTGTTGTAGGTGAGATTCCAATGCAGGAGCAGGTTGTGACCACATGCCAAGGTAATGCAGAACGTTTCTCTTGTGCAAGTCTGCAGAGTGGTTGAAACTAACGCAGGAGGTAGCTGAGTCGAGCTGAATAAGTATGTTTGTAATGGCTATGCAGAGGACGGAAAAACACATGTCTAGATTCCGTGCCAAGGGAGAAACAACAGAGTAAAAAAACCAGGTTGAGCAAACAAACCAGGCATGAGAGAACACAACCAACGAAGATGGAGCGCACAAAGGGGAGCCCTAGGAATGCAACCGAGCTGGAGATTGTACATGGGATTCCAGTGACAGTTGTTGAGGTCCACGTGCACATGTGAGGTAGACTACTTGAGAAGAAGGAAAATGCCAGAAGATTCCAACGTTGGTAGTGTTGCAAAAACAACAAGTAGCCACATGAGCAGTCACACGAGTAAACAACAAAAATGAGCAGTTGCATACGAGATGTGGAATGTAAAGAAATGCTCCAAACCATACAAAGCTTGTGGGTCCTTTACATCAACGTAGGAGCCACGTGGCAGAACTATGTACACATAGTCTAGGTACACTGAGTCTGTACAACTTAGTGCATGCAAGATTATCCAACATGAAACGCCCATAAGTTCAAATGAGCTATTGGCACACGAATGCAACTGGCCACCAGCTACCCGAGCACCAAATGATGCAGTGAAGTCATTTGTAGAGTGTTGAATCCAGAAGGTGACATCTCAAACGAATAGAGCAAAGGATCACAACACAGAAGAATAACAGAGCCAAAAATGAATGTAAAAAGCCCTGACTCAAGGAAGGAGCCAAAATAGTCCGAGTAGATTCTGGATGACCATGTAAGCCAAGTCCGCGCAAGCCAGAACACATTTCAAACGTCGTACCAGTCATGAGTGAGATCACCACTCAAAGAACCCTCGTGATTCCGCAAGACATCAAGAAAAATAATACATTGAATGTAAAACTAGATCCAAAATAAAATTATGAGGCCCAAAATAAATGCAAGTGGAGCACAGTTAGAATAACCATTACGACACACGTAATTAGAACTAGATATCATGCCAGAAGCTGAAAAACACATGAAATGTCAAAGAGTGCACAGATCCACAAGATCCACTCTGATATCATGAAAGAGGGTTTAAAAACCCACAAGCAAGGATCATGAGAGACGATGTGCACATCAATGAGACGTGTGAATGGTAGCATGTGAAGAGATCTCAGTGAGGATTGAGCATCAACCGAATGTGCATGCAAGGATTTGACAAACATGGGCAGAACCTGGTTAAGCCATAAAACTCTCCTCTATCTCATAAATCAAATGGGGTGTACATATAGGAGGTGCTGAGTAACCCCTAGTGCTGCAATCATGACAACTCAATTAGAGAGGGGGAGTTACATTCCCAGAATAGTTTTCTAACTCCAAATGATGCATATGACGCACTTATGCACTGATGAACTAATGCACTGATGCATTGATGCACTAAAGCATAAGGGAATCTCATAATGACCCCTAAATGACATATGGACCTACGATCTCACCTAAGTGAGATGACTCACCTAATGATGTGGAAAATAACACACACCAACAACTTTGTTCCTAAAAAACACTGATTATAAGGATATCCATATTGTTAAGTAAGGTTTGGATCATGGACATATTCATTGTGATAAGGATTATGATACTGATCTAAAGGAGGGTTTTGGAAAAAAGAATGCAGATTCAGAAGGTTTAGCTTTAGAGAAAGGAATTCAAATGAGGATCTGGAAACATGATTGCGTGACCTCATAAAAGATGGAAAATGGAGGAAAAGGTTTGCTACTTGGGGAAACGGGCTGGTTAGATCAATACAGTGACCAAATATGTTTTAAAAATATGCCTCCAAAGGTTGAAATTTTACCAAGCACACATCAAACTTGGCAAAATATAAATGTAGACAAACATGTTATGGAACACCTACAAAAGATATGAGTTCAATGTCCCACCGAGCATGCCACAAATAATTATCACTCTAAAGAGAACCCTAAGTGAAGAAGTGCAAGCAATCCTTCTCTTCGGTTGATACAATGGGAACTTCTCTAAGCATGGGTGACTCAAGTGAGAATAACCTCAAGATTGGAATGGTTCCTTGGATTAATCACCTAAACTAGTTCACTTGTGGGGGTTGAGGGAGAGAAACAACACTAACTTAATAGAAATCATGCAAAATAGGTGATACACCAACGTTTTGGAGACTTATGACTACACAAAACATGATAATTGACTATTAAAGACCTGAAAATAATCACTTCATCTATTGTTTGATGGAATTATACACTTCTTAAAAGGCATTAACATACACTTAAAATGACCTGTAAAGATTCAAAACTACTTAATGGAGGTGTTTGAGACTCATGTGTATGCAAAGGAAAGAAATATTCACTAACACATACCTAAAAACCTGTTGTGACACGCTTTAAATAACTGCAAATGGAGGAAAATCAATCTTTTATTGCTTCAAAATGGTGTTGTAGTACAGAAACTTATATAGCCTAGACATGAGAGAATAATATGCTCCCTTACTTGCTTGAAAAAAGAGTACGTATAGCAAAAAGAAAGAGGATCTGACTCAACTTGCTCTCCAAGAATAACACTTCCTCTTCATTTGAATTATAATTAGCTAGTTTGAGACAAATCCAATGCTATCTATATTTGTCCTCTCATGCATAGTTCGACCCACCTTGTAAAAATACACAATCTAATAATAATCATATTATTTACATCATGCATATGGTTTGTAAAGGCTAAAATTGGATTTGCATGGTCTTCCTTCCACTTGGTCAAACTGATTGTTGACTTAAATCAAACTTTCTCTTTACAAAAATTAAGGTATTATTTGGTCTTTTTAGAAAAGTTTAAGGTAAATGAATGGGGCCTCTCCTTGGTCTTGGGAAATTGCATGAGTTCCCAAGGTAATTATTGATTTGTTTGACTTTAACAAATGCATGATTATTACCCCCTTTACATGAAAAAGGTATAATAATTTAAACATTACCAAAAAATCCCATCCTCGTGGCATTTGACAAAGTGGTCCTTGAAAAGCTCAAATATTTAAGCTATGGTTAATTTGACCACAGTTACACTTACCCTAATCAACCCAACTTGAATTAGGGTTGAAACCCTAAAAAATCTCATTTTTCATTTTGCATTTGTTGTGGCTGTGTGCAAGGGAAACTCTCCCAATTGTTTTCTCTATGGACACCATTAAATATGCTACCTCGAGCTCTGTATGGGGCCTTTGACTAGCTTGCACTAGTTATCTTTCATTGTGGCTCGAGCCTAGTTTTTGATTAACTTGCTTGAGTTGTTGGGTCATGTTTATGCAGAACTCAGGTGGTGTTGTTGCCCTCAAAATTCCCCTCTTTTTGAAGTCAAGTTTTGAAAATTTTGAGTTGGTACATTAGAGTAATGGGTCGTGTCGAGCCTAGTATTGTTTGCAGTTTTCCATTCCATGTAGAAAAAATTTGAAATTCAGGCATAAAGGTGGAGTTTTTCCTCTTCTTTTTATTTTTCCACAGTCAGGAATGATGGGTGTATCTTCCCCCTCAATTTTTTCCCCAACATCCACGGGTAGTACGTGGACATCTCTGATTGGATGCAGCATGGCCATGTTTCAAGAAATAATGGAAGCCTCCATACGTCAAAATGGAATAACACCAAGGACAAGGCCCAGTTGACAGTCCTCAAATAAGCGCAGGCTTTCCACATGTCCCAGATCCGAAATGAAGACAAAACAAGCCTAAATTGGCTAAGTATGGAAGGTTCAGCGGACGGCGCCACGTGCCTCATTGGTGTAACTTCAAGGGTCAAAGCCAAGGGCAGTTCCCCAAACTTATGCCAACCCTCCATATGTCCTAGGTCTAAAAAAGAGACAAATTCGATCATTTAATTAACTAAGTATGAGCGGGTCAGCGAAAGCCTCCACATGCCTCAACGGTGCGTAATTTCAGAAGTGAAACCATAGGGCCAATCTCCAAATGAGCACCAGATCGCCACGTGGTCAGAGTCAAAGGAGAGATAGAGTTGGTCATTGAAAATTCCAGGACTGATGGAAGGAGCCATGTGTTAGCTCAGTGCCCTTTCAGGATGTGTATCCAAAGTGGAAACTCAAATGAGCACTAACTCTCCACATGTCTAGGGTTCAACATAAGTCAAGTGGGAAGTAGGCCCGAATCGGCTAAGTATAAAAGAATTGGTTGCATGAATCTCTCCAACTTCAAAGGAAGTCAGCTTGGTGCAACTTGTGGTCAAAAAAGAAGGGGCAGAGCCAGCCAAATCTAGATAGAAGGGTTTGCAGAAGCCTCCATGTGTCAGCTTGGCACAACTTCAAAGGTAAAATATGGAGGCAGGTCCTAAATGAGCACCAACTCTCCATGTGTCCAGGGTCAGATATACGGCCCCGCCAAACAAAAGGGAATTAGTCAAAAACACAAAAATATTGAACTAGCCCGCAAAGGACACGTGGCCATGTTTCAAGTGCCAGGTGGAGAGGCGAGCCCTTTTCGTGTTTTGATGCTGTTGAAAAGTCAAAGCGGGAAAGTGGGCCATCCGGATGATTTGAGAATTTTTGCTTTGTTTCCATAAAGGAGCTTAAAGTTAAAAAGTCCCGCAAATATTTCAAGATTAAGCCCGCATCAAAGGTCAAAGCGAGGGAGGTGGGCCGGCAGAGCAATTTGTGATTTTGAGTCCTGCATTGAAAAGAGGTAAAATTATAAAAGTGAACTCATGACTCTGTCCCCACTCAAGTAAGGCCATGTGTCAATACTGTATCAAAGTGGGTGGGCGAGCCAAAATGTTCTAAAATGCCATTTCTCCAAAAGGCACAAAATGCAAAAGGCATTCATAGGCATGCTTCAGTTTAAATCTCTCCCAAGTGGACGGCTTGAATTTAAATTTTGCAACAGTAGGGTGAACTGCTACGATTCAATGCATCTAGTTTTTCTGCCAGGCATGGAAATGACCAAGGCATTAAAGAATTTTAGATGTCATTTTCTTGAATTAGTTTCATCATTTTTTCTATAACCGAATGTAACCATTCTTGGAAACTATTTATTGGCTTCTCCACACCATTGTTGGGTTGGATCCTAGTACTCTGTAAACTGTAATAGATTCGAAGTAATCAATATAGAATTTTTCCCCCTTTCTTCCTCTTCTTATTCCTTCTTTCCTGTGTTTGAAACTTGGGAATCGTCCATCTTTTATAATAGGAAACTTTGTGTTCTTGTTTATATGATTTCTAGAACTTTGCGTATGTGGAATTATATTGGTTATGAAAGTGAATGATTCTATTCTACAACTCCCTGGTTCAATACATATAAGGTGATACTCTACCATCTATATTTCCTGAAGGTATTGTTATGTTCTTCCTTCCTCATCTCCTTAATTCTTCCATTCTTTCATATTGATGATCTTTTGGCATTAAAATTTTCAAAGTATCAGGAATCCACACTTTGAAAGTTGTACATTTGTATATAAGTTTTGTTGCTTGCTTTCAATAAGGGAACCTCTCCCATTAAAGAGGAGGGACTTGTTGTCCCCTGACTGTGGTTTGTTAAAAGGATCATTTTAAAACCCAACAGTTTTTGGTGACTCCGCTGGGGATTTCATTTCAAATGGATCCCTTTCTAAAAGAACAATTTCAAGATCATTGTTGGTCTAACATACTCTACGGTATACACATGGGAAGAAAGCTCTCAGGGTTGAGGATTCCCATTTTCAACTTTTGGAGCAACAAAACTTCTCTCTTCTAAAAAGAAGGAACAGAGGAACTTGTTCTACAAGCACACCTCCTGTTAAAGATAGAAATTCCAAGGATAGTGTTCCTCAGGAACATCTCAGTCCTAATCTCTCGTGCTTTGATACTTGTTGGTGTTTCAGTTCCCCTTCAGTCAATTTTTCCAAAAGATGGCAGCCCTTTGCCTTGGGGATAATAGGTTGGGCCTCTTTCTCTTCCTCCACCATTGCATGAGTTGCCTAGGGGTAACAGGATAATTTTTCCCAAGTTCCGGGGTGATGGGAAGGTTCATCCAGATGAACACATTGCAACCTTCATTGTTGCATGTGGGATTCTTGGGGTTGAACATGAAGATGTCGTTGTTAGGATTTTTGTGGAGACATTGCAGGACAACGTTGCTGATTAGTTCTACCATCTTCCTATTGGGTCAATCACTAATTGGAATACCATGAACAACTCAGTTTGAGCAGCGTTTCAAACCTGCTGAAGATGTGCATGCTCTGTTAGCACAAATTTCTCATATCAAGAAGGAACCATTTGAGCCCATGAGGGAGTTTGTGGCTAAATTCAACAAGCTAATTAATAAAATTCCACAGAACACTCGTCCAGTGGATCAAATCCAAAAGTGCTTCTTCCTCAATGCCCAGTTTCCTTAAGTAAGGTATGCACTAAGAAAAGATAACCTTGCAAATTTGGATGTTGATCAATGGTTATCCATCAGTGTTGAGGATGACTTAATCATGTTTGGTAAACTGAAAAAAGAATCATCCAAATCTAAAGCTTCTTCCTCTTCCTCTTCCCCTAGAGCCAGTTCCGATCAATTAGTACAGAAGCTTGCACATGATCTCATTGCTCTCAAGAAACAATTGGCTCAGCATACCCCTTACCAGGATGTTCCAAGGAAAAAAAATTCATCCTAGGAACCATCTGCCTTCTTCTTAGACTAAATTGGCTATTGAAGGCCCACCCATCAAGGTTCTAGTCAATGCAACTTGTGAAGTTGAAGAACCTGATGATGAGGAGTTTAATGAACTCTGTGAAGAACCAAAAGAAGAGGTTGATGAAGAAATGGAGGAGCTTGGTGGATCTCAAGTTCATTTCCTCACCATTAAGGTATGGATGATGAAGATGAATATGAAGAAAGAGTGAGCAGATATGAATAGTGAGTCATATGATGTTATGACTCGGGAGAAAATAAATAAAAAAGAAAAAACTTGGTGCAACCTACTAATAAGTCCAAGGATTTTCCTACAACTATTCCAGTGATTACAAGAAGAGGAGCTCCTATTCCCACTGCCTCCACACAAAAGGTGAGTAATGCTAATCCTCCTTCTTCTTCTTCTGTTTCCAAAACTCCTTCTCCTTCAAATCCTAAAACTGACAAATCAAAAGTCTCTCAAGTTCCTAGTAGTGATGCCCCATCCACCTTTGGATATTTTGATATCATTGATCACCTCAAAAGGACCAAAATCCAAATTTCAGAGGCTGAGTTTTACCAAACCCATCCAAAAGCCTTTGCTAAAATGGTAAACTTTGTCAATTCCAAATCCAGAGCTTCACCCCATACCTATAAAGGTCTTTTTCCTAATCCTTCTTCCTCACCTCAACTAAGCTTTGTGTCTGCAGTCACTTCCCCTAATGAGAAAGTTGAACCATTCTATGTGATTCTCCTCATAGTTGGCCATAAACTCAGTAATTGTGTTATAGAATTAGGAGCATCAAACAATGTAATGCCTACAAAAGTAACTCATGCTTTGGGCCTGAATCTAAAACGTGTCTTTGGTTCCTGCTATTCCATGGAAAGTAGGAAAGTGCCTCATGTTGGGAGAATTAAAGATGCACAAGTAGATTTTGCTACTTTTGCAGAGAAAAGGTTCTTAGCCACTATTTTGGTAGCTGATATTCCTCCCTCATATGGGATGTTGCCGAGTAGAAATTTTTGTAAGGAGGTAGGAGGTGAAATTTAGATGGATTGCTCACATGCTTTGATCTCGGTCAATGGAAAAATGAAGAAGTTGCTTCCGGAGAAATAGAATAAATACATTGTGTAAAATAATGATGATCCAAAAGCACAAATACTGTATGCAAATATAGGGAATGAGAACTACATGATCATGTCACAAGATGAGGAAAAACTTCCTAAGGGATTGATTCATGATCCTAATGGCATTTGGGCTTTGGAGTTTGATGGAAGTTGATCTTCAACTAGTTCTGGGGCTGGTGTAGTACTAACCTCTCCAAAAGGGAAGGTTCATCATTTTTCTTTCAAGCCATGTTTTGAAAATATAAACAATACAGCTGAAAATGAGGAACTCACGCTTGGATTGAACATGGAAAAATAAATGGGAGTGAAGAATCTTTGTGCCCATGGAGATGTAGAGTTGATTTTGAAACAGGTCAGGGATCATTATCAAGTCAAGAACATGAGATTAAAGAATTATAGGAATCTTGTCTGGGATTCCATTGAGTTTCTTGATGCTTTCTTCATTGAAGTGGTGCCAAGAGAAATGAACACTAGAGCTGATTCTCTAGCTATCTCAAGATATTTGATGATTCCTAATCCAAATTTATCTCAGGAGAAATTTACCATTGAAATGATTTATAGGCCCAGTGTACCAAATAATACAAACAACTGGCAGGTTTTCAATGACGATCAACATTTTCTCTCTTTCTTGGAGCTTAGGGATAATTTTGACCAACTGTATTTTGAAGGAAGTGAGACCTTTCCTAGAGAGTGTGTATCCTCTAATGAAGGGGATATCAAGGAAGAGATTGATCAAGATGGCTGCATCAAATTGAAAGGTAACAAGATCCCTAAAGGGCTAGTGAGTTTAGAAGATCTGTTTGATAAGCATGATAGGTACATTAAGTCTAAAACTTCCCAAGGAGCTCGGTAATCTGCTGAGTGTGAAAAGGTTAATATTGGAAGTCTTGATGAACCGAAGATGGTGAACATTGGAAAATGCTAGAATCAAGAGGAGAATAAGAAGGCATTAAATCTAGTAAAAAGGTATGTTGATGTTCTCACCTATTCGTATGATGATCTCAAGGTCTTCTAGCCAAAGGAGATGCAACACTTTATTCCTCTGAAATCTGGGATCAAACCGTTCAAGCAGAAACAAAGGAAATACAATCCCAAGGTTGCTGACACTATTTTTCATGACATCTAGAAGTTGCTAAATGCAAAGATCATCTTTCCTATACACCATTCAACATGGATCGCCAACATTGTGCCTATCAGGAAGAAGAATGGTGAGATTCACATCTGTGTGGATTTTAGGAATTTGAATCAGGCCTCTCTATAGGACAACTACCCTCTCCCCATGATGGATCAAGTTTTTCAAGCTTTCACAAGCTCTGAGATGTTTTCTATGTTGGATGGATTCTCTGGATACAATCAAGTGGAAGTCAATACCCCAGATCAACACAAAACTGCTTTCACTACTCCTTGAGGCACCTTTGCTTACAAGAGAATGCCTTTTGGTCTTATCAATGTTGGTGCCACATTTGAAAGGGAAACGGACTTGGCTTTTAACAGCATAAAGGGAAATTCTGTTGTAATGTATCTTGATGATTTGACTGTTTTCTCCAAAACAAGGGCAGATCACTTTCAACATCTTGAAGAAGTCCTCGAGAAGTGTAAAGAACATGGAGTTTCTCTCAATCCAAAGAAGTCTATCTTTTATGTCACTGAAGGTAAGTTTCTAGGGCACATTTTCTCCAAAGAGGGAATCAAGATAGATCTAGAAAGAGTACAAGCAATCCAATAGATTCCTCTTCCCACAAGTAAAAAGGGTGTTCACTCTTTCTTTGGTAAGATTAATTTCCTGAGGAGATTCATTCCTAATTTTGCAGAACTGACTATGAGCATTGCTCACATGATGAAAGGAAATCAAAACTTTGGTTTGACTTCAGAGGGTAAGGAAGTATTTGAAGGTATTAAGCAAGTCATTGCTAAAACCCCCATCTTAGCATGTCCCGATTTCAGCAAGGATTCCATCATCTATTGCTATGCTATAGAGAATACCTTGGCTACTGTACTAACTCAGAAGAATCCTGAGGCTCATGAACTTCCAATTGCCTTCATGAGATATGTTCTGAAAGCTCATGAGTTGAAATATACTATGATGGAGAAACATGCTTTTGCAGTGGTCAAAACTGTCAAGCAGTTTCATTTTTATATTCTTAATTCTCACTTTGTTGTGCTTATACCTGATACAACCATCAAGTCTATTCTCACAGAACGGAAGTTTGGAACTAAGAGAGGTAATTGGGTAATAAAGGTCCAGGAATATGACCTGGATATCAAGCCAACTAAGCTAGTCTGGGGTAAAGGATTTGTTGAGCTTATTACTAAAGGAGCTGATGCAAAATTGGCCAAAGAAGTAGTTGATGTTCCTATTGTCCTTTTCCTCAGTTCAAAAAATGAATGGTACATTGATATCACACATTTTCTTACTTATGGAGGGTGTCCTTCTCACTTGAGTGCCAAGGAAAAGAGGGATATTAAGCTAAGTTTTGCACAATATGTGTTATGGGAGAATGCTTTGTTCAAGTGAGGCATATATGGAAGATTCTTGAAGTGTGTAGACAAAGAGAAACAAAAGAAATTGTTCTCAGCTTTTCATGATCAGGCTTGTGGAGGCCATTTCTCTTCTACTATCACTGCCCATAAAATCCTTCATGCTAGGTACTATTGGCCTACACTATTTCGAGATGCATCCAAATGGGTAGGTAAATGTGAAGCATGTCAGACTTTTTTTAGGAGACCTAAGTTGGCTACTTTGCCACTAAATCCAGTAGTGATTGATGAGCCCTTTCAACAGTGGGGATTAGATTTCATTGGAACTCTTAACCCACCTTCCAGTGCTAGACATACTCATGTGCTAACTGCTACAAACTACTTCACTAAGTGGGTAGAGGCATTCCAGTCAAAAGCACTACTTCTAAGGTTGTGCGTAATTTCATTAAGGAGAACATATTGATAAGGTTTGGGGTACCAAACAAGATTGTGACTGATAATGCTTCGAATTTTTCTTCTTCTAAGATGATGGATTTCTGCTACAATTATGGAATTTCCCTTGCTCATTCTTCAGATTACTACCCCAAGGGAATGGACAAGTAGAATCAACAAACAAGAATTTGGTAACCATCGTTCGGAAGCTTGCAATGACTCTCAGAGGAATTGGCACAAGAAACTTTATGATGCTCTCTGGGTAGATATAATTACACCCAAAAGAGCAATTGGGATGTATCCATTTCAAGTGGTGTATGGTGTTAAAGCTTAGTTACCAGTAACAGTGGAATTACCAGCCTTGCACTTAATGAAGGCTATTGAAGATTCAAGTTTTGTCAGTTCCTTGGACAAGAGGATCATGTATCTCTAGAAGCTAGATGAAGACAGGTTGCAGGTTTTTGATAGGATATCATCTCATCAACTGAGGGTGAAGGATTTGTTTGACAAGAAAGCTAGACCCAAATATTTTCAAGTGGGAGACATTGTTCTACTATGGGACAAAAGGCATGAACCTCGAGGAAGCCATGGTAAGTTTGATTCCCTTTGGCTTGGTCGAAAAAATCACCCCATATAATAGATCAGAGCTACAAAACAACACAATACAACATAGAATTGTCATATATTATAGTTACAACTCTAGCTCAGAATTAGACTTGGGTAAGAATCATAGCATAGACACCAGTGTGTGGGCTTATACAAGAGCACCTGGGTACCTGTGTCCTCCCATGGGCACTAATGTATTGGGGGAAAACACAGTCATCTTATTAGATCAATATAGTCTACAAAATATTTTAGAGTAGTTTTACAGTATCAGGCACAGTCCTCCAACAACATAATGCATGAAATCTCCATTTCAATCGAAATAAAAATTACATTTGGAAATAATTCAGGGCAATAGGAAAAAATAGGGACACACCATTTGCAGTGGTATTTAGTGGGAAAATTTGTGGAAGGAGAGTAACACTATACCTCTCTCCCCAACACTTTCCTTTTGGCATGATATTTCCCAAAAAACTCACCATTGGCATGAGATCACCACAAAAACTTGCTCTGGGCATGAGATTGCCCAAAAAACTTGCTCTTGGCATGATATCACCAAAAAAATTGTTCCATACAACATTATCAAAACAATTTTTGAACCTTTTACATTCTTCTACATCATGTGCTTACTTTCCTTTTACACACTTTTACATACTTATAAACATCTTTATCTGATTTATCATATATGAGACTTTGACTACATTCTTGTTCTTCTTTTTTCATGTTTTTCCTTACAAGAAGAAATAAAAAAAATCACGAAAACACATATAACATGGCACAATGCATAGGATTCACCCCCTAGGGCCACTTTCCTTTCCTAGTTTCCATGCTTCATTTTTGCATCATTCCATGCTTCACTTGTCCACTCGACACGTTCTTCCAGTGCACTCTATAATGTTATCAGGTACACATCTCTTATCTACTTTATTTTATTGAGTATTCACTCAAAAAAATAAAGTGAGGGAAAATGTAGACACAAAATCACACACTCGGGTACATTTATAGGTCCTAAAGACATACTAACATTCATATGATTCCTAAGAAAGAAAACTAGTAATTGATGATTGTCCTTAGATTCTTTTTTTGTGTTTCTTGTTTTCTATTTGGTTTTACACACCCTACAGTCCAATCAATATTTTACTTATTTATCTTTTATTGCTCTAGACACTAGTGCCTAGCCAAGACAAGAGTGCCTAGGTGCCCTTGACCCTTTCTTACCTTACTCATTTTGGGTCTCTTATATCGTTTGGGCATCTGTTTCACTTATGGGTTGGCCTTTTAGTTGTCAATTACAAAATTCAAACAAGGGAATTATATAAATAAATAATTATGTGTTTAAAATAAGGGACCAAGTACTAGCATTACTATCATCACCTAAGCTTGCATCCAAAAGGCACCTAAAGCACTCTAAAACATCCATCTAGCCTCCACTCAAGGGACAAGGGCTGCATCAACTCTGCATACACAATATAGGAAGGGGAAGTTCATTTTTCCATCCACACATTCTATTACATTATTAAATCTAGCTACAGTACCCTATCCACTATAACTTGCACAAGGGTATCCTAAGGCATAATTATCACACACACACACACACACACACACAAAAGAACTGCATAGAGTCTGAGATGTAGTATAGTGCTCAATTGTAAGTTCACTCTTGGGGTGACCGTCGGGGTCAGTCTGACTCCCCATTATGTATCTTTCTTTTTTGGATTTGGTGTGGTTTGTGGGATTTTGCAGGTGACATATATTTTATAGGTTACAAGTACCCTCAATGATCAAAGAGTGACACACATGCGATCAAAATGGAATATTTACGACACTTGTGCCATATATAGTAAAGATCACATTTTGACCATTTTTACAGTCACCAGTGCCCAAAAGCAGTCTCTAGCACCTAGGCACCCTTGTCCTTCCATGGGTGCCCATGTCTTGCCTTATTTATATAGTCAATAATTTATCTTGAGAATTTATGACACTACTCACTTCCTATTCAACAACTTATTAGGATTTTGGAGATGAATTGCTTCATAGTTAGCATGATTTACACCTTGCTGGTTTAATCAGCAACCGACATTGGTAAGAGGGTAACTAGTGCTAGTCAGGGTAACCAACATGGGTCAAAATCAAGGTAACTGGCACTGGTCAGGGTGACCAACACCAGTTACCTGTGCGTGAAAGTTTATATTTAACTATCGGGAATTAGATATAACTTTGTTATAAAGTTTATCTAAAGGTTGTAAATACATAGCTAAGGTGCCCTAAGTTTTTCTAAGCTTATATAATCTAGAAATCTAGGGTTAGAACATAAGGATAGATGAATAATGCTAATTATCCTTGGTTAAAGATGAAGAAGAAGAAAAAGAAGAAAAAGGTCGCATGAAGATAGAGCTTCAATGGAGAAAAGTTGGAGAGAAGGAAATAACATGTACTTCTAAATGGTGAGAAGGTGGTTATGTCTTCTTCTGTATTTCCTTTGTATTTTCTTGTCTAAATGTAATGACTTGCATAGTATGAAAAACAAATAGTATTTCATCTTATAGATCCACAAGTTGTTGTGGGATCTTATATTGTAGATCCATGAGATCATATTGTATTGTTGATCTATATGAATATAGTATTGTAGCTCTTTGGAGAGCTTGTCAATACAAATAGTATATAGATATTGTAAAGGAGGTTGTCTTCTTGTTTGCAGTGATAGATGAAGTGAAATGGAGGAGAGACTTACTTCTTGGTGCACATATATGGTTACACATTGGTAGACCCATGTGAGAGGTCTTGTTTTCATTTTCACAGAGAGATTGGTTGCACATTGGGAGATGCAGTAGTTCCTGGTATCTGAGATCTGGTGGTGTTTGGAGGCACAATTGTAGTGCACTCATGGAGATCCATTTAGAGATCTGGAGAGGAGATAACCTTGGAGAGATGCATTGTACTCTTGTAGTAAAGAGTTGGTTTATACTCTTGTTATATTATATATATGAGATCTGTATCTTTGGTGGACATAGCTCACATTGGGTGAACCATGGTACATGCTATGCTATGTGCATGTACTTTGTTTTGATTTGGATTATTCTAGTTTATACTTCCACTGCTATAGATTTTGGGGAATTTTTTAGATCCTGTGTGCATGATTTTATTTGTTATCAAATCATAGCAGTATTCCATAGTCCCAAATTCCCAACACAATTTTCCCTGTCCAGAGCACTTTCGGATCAAGTGTAAATCAACTAAGTCATTCTTTCTATATCTCTTGCTTAGGGTTTCATACTTGCTTATTTTCTTACATAATATTGTACTTAACAATTGTCTATCATAGTTTTACTTCAATTACTCTGCAATAGGGTTTAATAAAATCTATTTTTGTTAAATCAGGGAGAGTACACGATCTCCTAGGCATTGAGGTTTGTTTTGGGTGCTATTCTCTACAGGACATATCTAGATATAGTTATTTTGTGTCATTTCTAATCATTATTAGCTCATTTTAGGTCACATAAACTTCATTACGCTCCTACTATGTCACATCTATATGTGCAAAACAAAGTCTAGATACATGTATGAGAATCAAGCACACATTATATTGAATGAAAAATGTAAATGAGAGACTTGAATTGACCCCGATGTTCTCCCTGATATGATCTTTTTGATGAGTGATGCACTACATTTGACACTCCATGTAGTTCTTATGGTGTGTGATTGAAATCATTTCCCTTGAGATAGGATTCCCTAGTGTCATTCGCACAATGAATAGTGAGCTACAAATAATTTTTCCCAATGCAAGAATGTGTGATATGGAATTCAGAATAGCCTCCCCCTATGCAGTGATTAATACGAACCAAAGTGTAGTCCCTTGTGCTACTCTTTATCTATGGTAGATATAGAAAATGATCACCTAACTGTCTCTTAGAATAGTTAGTAGGTTGTGTTTATATATGATTTATTTGATTGAATTTCGGCACATAGTGAAACCAAAATATGACCTAGATCTTGAAAAGAAAATAAGAAAATACCCAAAGCCAAAACAAACTGACAAAGGAGAAAAAAAGAAAATAAGAAAGAAGAACCCAAAAGGACATTAGAACACGTGTGCTACTTTAGAACACGTGTGCTACTATCATGCTTGGGTGGTACTATCCTACAACAAGAAAATAGAGACATACGAAAAGAAAAGAACATGAATCCCTATGAATTAACTAAAACTAAGGATTTGAGTGTCCTGGCACTAAACTAAGGATTTGAGAATCTTGGCACTAAACTAAGGATTTAAGCATCCCAATGCTAGAGAAAGAGTGTTGGGAAAATGATTTGTTTCACCTTCTGACCATGACGCTTTCTTGAAAAAGAGTTCTACCATTGTAGACGACGATATGAACCCATTTTGTAACTTTCCTACTAGGTCCCTGAAACCCCTATAAAGTGGTATAGGAAAGGTAATGACATCTCATTGCCCCAACCTTACAATACAAGGGTATAACTAATTGGTAAATTGAAACAATGGTGCTTGATATATTGTATTGGATCCCAAGTTAGGTCATCTTGGATAAAAATTGGTACTTGAAATAGAATTTGCGACTGCTAGTATTGATTTAGAAAAATGGTATTTTCTTGAATTTGACCGTATTGGAAACTGCTTCCAAGGATTTATTTTCCCCTAGTTTATGTCATTTCAGGGAATTATTTTAGAGAATATTTGAAAACGTGGAATCGTTGTCACTTGGAATAGATTGGAAATTTCCATTGTGGATCATAACCTTTGTAGGATTTGAATATTTTCTTTGATTGTTTGAAATATAGGATATTTACATATCATACTTGAATGAAATTGCTTGGATTTTTGAATGAGGGGTTTTAGGATACTATGAATAATTTCCCCCTTTCGGAAAAGAGGGGAGAGGCCAATCATCGAGCCATGAGCCAAAATAAGCGAAGTAAAATGCCTTGGAGAAAAGTGTGGATCCAATATAGCAGTAATATAGTAGTGAGTGAAATATGAGAATATTATAGCTAAGTCGAAGGAGTCATTTAAGGGAATATATAGTATGGAAGAGATCAATAATACAGTTCTAATGCCACAAATGACATGAAAAATGGATAAATAGTGCCAAATATATGAAAGAAATGGTAACTATGCATTAGTTCATGAAAAATGGATAAATTTATATGAAAGAAATGGTAACTATGCATTAGTTTTTTTTTATAGATAATATATGGAAAAAAGGCTCCAAGGGCCCATTACAAAAGAGATATTACAATAATGATCCAGTAAAAAAAAAATTGATTAAAAAAAACCCAAACAAAAATGTCTAGAGTCAAAAAGAGATTGAATCAAACAGAGCCCAACCAAAACAGAAAACAACAGAGACAAAAAACTACACCATTCAACAACAAGTTAGCAACTAAGCCTTAAACACACTTTTCCCTAGTCCTCAAACTCAAACCAATACCATCCACATGGAAATACTCCTCATCAAAACTACGTATATTGAGTTGCCTCTTCTTTCCTTTTTCCTCTGCAACCATCCCCTGGAGGGTATCTAACTTGTTTTCTAAAACTTTTATCTTGGCATTCGACCTTTGCATCCCCCACAGCAGATTTTGATTATGCCACTTTAACTTGACTTACTAGAATCCTCCAAAACCCCCGTAAAACGGTACTCGCAAGAAAGTTATAAATCCTCCAAAACTTCAATTTTACTCGTAATAAATTTAAACACAATGTTTCCTTCCACCAACCCTTCCTTAGGCTTATACTCTTTAGCATTCCCAGTCAAGATTTTGTAAATTCATCACTGGCATCCACCTCCTTCACAGTCATCTCTCTTTCATTTTGTTAAGCTGTAATCCTATCTGCTAGAGAAATATGATCTTGCCCAGTCATTCCCAAATCTTATACCAACCTCCCTAGTTTGCAAATTAATTTTACCCTAGTTTAACAAACAAGAGGATTGTTTTTGAAACCATGATGAAGAAGGATCTCTATTGCTCCTCCTTAATAGACTCTAAAATTTACATTTTGGATCATAACTGCAAAGAATTAAACATTTTCTAAAATTGTCTTGGAATATAGGATCCTCCTTCCTCTACTTGAAAATGGTTCTTAGAAGCATTAAATGTTGAGTAGTAGGATACCTTCCAATACTTCCCATCCAGAGACTAGTGGAGACTTCATGATATAGAAACAAACTTTAGCCCAACTCCCAAAGTAAAATATTTACGAGAAATACCAATCCTCCATAAAGGGTTAAATTTTCTCATCATTTTCAAGAAAAATATGGACCTCCTCCTGGAGATAATTCCTATCCTTAAGACACTTTACAACCACCGCATATCCATCTTTGTAGACACTTCAAACTATGGTCCTTGTCATAGACCAGAAAGCTTACACCTCTCATAGTGAAAGATATGAATTAGAAATGTTACCATGAATCATAATATATGAATTATAATAACTGCTGGTAATGAGATTTTACTATAAATAGTAATTTGGAAAATTCAAAAGGCACTTCATTTGTAAAATTGAGATCTTTTGAGTGAGAAAAATACCAGATGCGTGGAAGGCCATCCCGACTAGGTTCAAGAGGGTGATAGAGTTTGTTTCGTCGTAGAGGACCGATAGCTTGGTAAGTGGTGTGTTTTACATATTAGATTAGGCAAATATATGCATTTTATGTCAATTTTATTTTTTTGTGATTTTTTGTTTTTTGGGTGTTCTTGTCCAAGACAATGTCATTAGGGGCGGTTGTGTCCTTTAAAAAAGACCACTTAGATCTAGGTGCTAATGTCCCAATCCTAGACACTAGTGTCCATTGAGTTAGGTGTTTGTGTCCAAGAGTTCTCTGTAGTTTGTAAATTGAGTTTGGGTCATTAGATTAGTACTAGTGCTGAATTTTTCCATCTTTTTTGTGTTGTGCAACAAAATATACACTTGAGGGAGTTATGTGGGGTAGGCATTTGTCTACATTGCTGACATTGGGCTTGGAGGAGGAGTGGGATGTTTTGGACCATTTTGGGATATAACACATTGCTAGATTGGGGGAGATACCCTATAATATGCATCTAATGACTGCACTATGTGAGAGATGGTGTGCCATATGAGAGATGACAGTCACATTAGAGGATGTATATAGGATCCTTCAATTTTTGGTTATGTGGGAGAGGATATAAAAGATGGCCCTAAGAGATACACAGAGGAAGTAAAGGGATGTATGGTAGTATTTTCTAGGGACATGTGTATGTGCAGAGTCATCGATCATGTTGGAGGACATTGTTAGATCAAGTGTTTTGTGGTTGCAGAAGTTTATTGCAGTGATATTAGTATCAAGTGTGGTAGTGGATGGAGGTGGGGTATCAATTTCTTATAGGATGCATGATAATTTCTAGAGCATTAAGGAGCATGGCACATAATATATGTAGATTCCATTCCTATTGGCACATTTATACATGGATTTGTACCGGTTCACATAGGAGGATAATGGTCATGGGATAGGTGTTACTACTTTATTGCATGTGTGGGCATATGAGCACATATCTATAGTGTGACCATTAGGTGGATGAGGGAAGATTGGGGTTGACTCCAAGATCTTTGTAGCCCAATGGGTGGGATTGAGGTGTCGTTGGTGTGATACAATGACTTATAAGGCTATGTTAGACAGGATGGGACCCATATCTATTATTTGGAGACCATATAGGGACTATGGAGGGTGGGTGGAGGATGTTACAGAGTTATGGTGCATCTTCCACACCATGTGGCTAGAGGATAGGTTCCCAGGGGTTACAAAGCTATTTCAGTGGGAGTGAGTGTCTAGACAGTTTGGCCTTACACAGGATGTGCCCCTAGAGCCATATATATGGTATAGATCAGTATGAGAAGTGAGAAGAAAAGGAGATAGGTTGAGGCCTAATGGGGCTTAGTTACAGTTTGTTGGAGCCAAGGACAAATACCCAGATATAGTGGTGAGAAAATTTGATGACATGGAGTGTACCCTAGATTATATTGTATGGTGGGTAAGACACCGATGGGTGCTATTATATCCAGTTATTGTAGATGTGGCTGGAGGTAGCCAAGTAGACTGATAGGGGGTGGAGAGGTAACATGGGAGTACAAGTAGTTTCCCCCAAGAAGGATGTCGTAGTGATGGTAGTTACACAACGTAATTAGAATTGATTGTATAAAGATTGTGATTTGATTGATGTCAATATTGATATATGCAATGATTGTGTACTAATGGAGATTGTATGATTGCAGGTGATGAGTATTGACAAGTGATCATAGATACATCGATACACACATTACCACACAATGTGCCCCCATATGTGTTAGGAGTGGGAGGTTGGTGAGTTGGTCATATTATTCGTGAGCATGCTTATTTGTTTGATCTCATGGCTAGGGCAGATGTTACATTTATTTTGTAGTCTAAGCGAGATGAGGAGAGGATGTAGTTGGAACAAGCATAGGAGGAAGTTAGAGAGGGTTTCCTCACACAAAACATGTTTGAGAGATACATGGAGCTCAAGATTCAATATGCAGATCCCATGGCCGTGGCGGAATACTTATGGGTAAGATTAAAGGAGCATTGGTCATGAGTATAACAATGAATATTGAGTGAGGGTGCATCTAGTTCTAGGGTAGTTATACCTTCCAGTAGTGAGGAGGATGTATGATGTATATAGAGGGCTTGGACCCTAGATTGTTGTATTATAAAACATTGATACATGATACATACATATGATGATAGTTTTGTTGATGATTTTGCCTTTGAGTTATATTGAGTTGCTTATGTGATGTATTTTGATGTGTTGAAGATAATATCATAGACATTAAAATGATGTTAGAAATATGATACTAGATAGGAAAATATAGATATGCATGTATGTTGAATATGGATTTGACCTTTGATAAAGATAAGTAATAAATAATTGATCACATGCTAATAATCATACTAGTATAGGATAAGTGTGAAAGTGTATATTATGAAATGAATATATGGCCTCTAATGAGAGAGAAGGTGATGACTATGCACAAGTGACTCAATGGATGTGATATCCCAAGTATAGGTGCCATAAGATAAACCCAAAGTGATTACAACATCACTAGAAGGATGTGAACCTAAGATTGATGAGTGATGTTCCTTCGAGGCCCATGGTGAGGGTCAAATAAGAAGTGAGGCGGATGGCTCATGCATAGTCATAGAAGGAGACAAGATGACCTGAGGAGGATGAGAGGTAGTCAAAGTTACAAAAGTCGGCCCACGACGTCATGACATGGGAGAGTGATATCTATCGACATGGTGTGTGTGATATAGAATGATACCTCGGTCCTCAAGAAAATAAATATGATCATGAAGAGCATAAAAATTATTGTCAAGATGTCCATTGATCCTATGGAAATTATATAATGGTTGGTTATGATTGGGTCGTAACCAATGAGGAGGATGTTCATTGGAAGGTAAACGAATCAACTTCTCATCAAGAAAGGTGTGTAAAACATCATGTGGCCTAACATAAGGTTGAAATTATAATGTTTCATGCTTAGGAAGTGGATTGAAATGAGGTGGAGGCCTATGTAAGGGTGGAGAATGTGCATGAGTATATTTAGGAGGAGATGGTGATCATGAAGGTGGTGTAATGGGTGGAAGAGAAGAGGAAGTTCCATGTAGTGTAGGAATGGAAAAAGTGCTATTTGGAGTAGGAGTAGAGGAAGTAGAAGCATGTACAACAATATGATCATTAAGCTATAAATTTGAAGCAAAGAAGAGTAAAATATTCACATGTATCATATAACAAATTTTTTCAAAGGATGAATTAAGCCATGAACAAATATATATCGCATTTATAAATCAATGGGCTTAAAAATAAAATGATGCATGGAAGATTTGAAATGTAAAATATAATCTTGAATTGGTTCATTCTTTCCTTGATGCAAAGAAGGTAAACATTCAAATGTAACTTTAGGACCATTATTAGAAATAAAGTGTCTAAGAAAATCCTCTTCCATATCAAGATAAGTACTAATAGATCCACTAGGAAAATGATGAAACCATTGAGAAGCAATATCAGTAAGACTACTAAGAAAATATTTGAGTAATAATCTATCATTAAAAAATGAATCCATAACTAATCAAAAATCCTTAAGATGCACATAAGGATTACTCGTCCCATCAAAAAGTGAAAAAAGAGGCATAGTAAAACCCTTAGGAAAGGATGAATTGTAAATATTCTTAGGAATGGGATTGCCATGAAGGGAATTATTATCAATACTAGCATAGTAGGCCCTACTTTCAAGAGTAAGAATATGAATCTTATTTTTCAAATCACCAAAAACATACATAAGAGAAAGAATTTTTTAGGGAGGGATGACATACACATTAAGGGGCTCATTAAGGGGTTGGATTTTTCCATTTTAGGTATCCATAGGGACATTATTAGGTTGGAAGTGAATTTTAGGATCATCAAGAGGGTGACTAGTATTAGGAATGGAAGGATCCTCAATAAGGAGGGAGGTTTGTACAAGTTTATAAATAAGATCAACCAAAGGAGAAGAATAAGAAACATGCAAATGTTCTTTAACATCATCATTATTTTGAACATTATTTTTAGAAACATCATCAATAACAACACATACATCATGGGTAAAATCAGATTGTAACACATTGTGAGAAACGGTTGGAACATTAACACTAGGAGCACAAGAACTAGAAGGAGCCATGTATGCAAGAGAAGAAGAAAGAGGCATAATGGTCAATAGACAAGTATAAGGTGAAGAGGATGGAGAAGGATCTAAAATAGAAAGATCAGCCACAACATGACTATTCCCAAGGATTTGTGCATATGTAAGGGAAGGAGAAGAGGAGGAGGAGGGCTAGGGCCATAAATGATGGAATTGACAATGGAAAGAGATTCAAGAGAAAGAGAAGTGTCATTAGCAAATCTCCTTCTTCACTTGAAAAATAAACTAAATCTTCAATACATGTCTCATTAGTATAAATAGACTCATAATCAAATAATTAGTAGCCTCTACAAGGGGAATAATATAACATCAATGTCAGGGTTATAAATCTTCATAAACACGTGAGGTACATATGAATTATAATTAGAGTAAATATGAAACTTTCAAGAGAAATCAGCTTCATTTGTAACATTAGTGAAATAAGGTTGAGCACTATTCATAGGAATGGAGTCAAATTTAGGAGAAATAGACTTGGATAGATGTTTTCATAATATATTTTTGGTAGGCCATGAAGAATATAAAAAAATGAAGGAGATTAGATAAAGCTAGGGTTTTATCAATAAATGGATTCACCAAATGATTTAATAAAATTAAATCTAAGATAAGGGCATAATGATTAAATAGATAAAACAATAAACAAGTAAGATCAAGCAAAGGAAATACAATGATAGATAGGGTTTTGAGAATGACTCAAGTTGCCACCATAGGTCTTGACTAATTCTAGGGAGGTGAATGATTTGAACAGGTGCATTATAGGTTATGCAAGCTCTTATTATGAAATTGGCATGTGAAAACTTTAGGGACAAGAGCACTTAGGAGAGACATGGATGGGTGTTATCCTATTCTGGGCACTAGTGTCCTCAAGACAAATCTGGATCTAGTTATTTCTGTGTCACTTTTGTCATTGTTATCTCATGGTAGGTCACATCAGGTTCACTGCACTCCTAATCTATTGCACTTGTACTTGAAAAATAAACCCTAGCTACCTATAAAAGACTTAAGTGTACATTAAACTAAATGAAAAATGAAAATGAGAGAGCTAGACTGACCCTAGTGGTCACCCTGATGTGATCTTGTTTTCGAGTGTTGTACTAAATTTCAGACTCCATCTAGTTCTTTTGGTGTGTGATTGAAATCATGCCCCTTGAGCTAGGATGCCTTAGTTCCAATCTGTACAAAGAATAGCAGGGCTATAACTACTTTTTCCCAATTCAAGAATGTGTGATATGGAATTCAGAATAGCCTCCCCCTATACAATGAATAATGCATCCCAAAAAGTAGTCCCTTGTGTTTCTCTTTATATGTGGTAGATATAGAAAATGATAGCCCAATTTCCCCCTTATAATAGTTAGTAGGTTGTTTTATACATGAGTTCTTTGTTTGAATTTTGGAACATAGTGACACCAAAAGCTGACCTAGTTCTTGAAAAGAAGATAAGAAAAGACCCAAATCCAAAACAATCTGACAAAGGAGAAAAACAAGAAAATAGGACAGAAGTGCCCGGAAGGACATTAATGCACCTGGGCGCTACTATCATGTTTGGGTGGTACTATCATGTAACAAGAAAAAAGAGACAAAGAAAAATACAGGAATAAGGATCCCTGTGACTTAACCAAAAAGATGCAAATACTAAACAGGGGATGTAAATAGAACCAAACAAAGAAAGAAGGGGACCAGAGAGGTGTCACCAATGCCTAGTTTCTAAACTTAGAAATTATGTATATAACAACATACTAGAGGCATAATGTCCTAAATCCTTAGTACTTCTCTAACCATCTCCAAGAAAACAAACACACAGGAACAATTCTATCTCTTCTCTCATGACATTCAGGTTTATTTTATCCTCGAATCACTTGTTTTTATACATAATTCTATGTTGATTTATCTAAGTTAAATTTTAATGTCATATACCATGAAAATTGAATACACTTATCTTCTTTTGCAGGTCCGTTCTCCCAAAAAATGAAATGCAAATGGAACAATGAGTAATATCAAGAACAAAACACTCAGGAAAAATTAATATCCAAATTATAAATGCAAGTATCATTTTTACTATGCACACAAGGTTAACCCTAAGGACCTCATCCCCTCTTAGATTCCATGATAAAAATTCTATAATCTCCATTCGACATGCTATCATTTACAATATTTATTCGACACACTATCAGTTAGAACTCCCTTTGGCTCTCCATAAGGTACCCTCTTTCTATGTACTTTATGCTACTAAATATTCATTCGCCATCATAAAGTGGGTGAAAATGTAGACACAAAATCATGAACTTACTATTTACATCACGCCTCTAAGTATATTGGTATATGCATGATTCCTAAGAAGGAAAACTAGACATTTACAACACTTTTTTTATTTTACGTTTCTTTATCCCTTTTATACTTCTATCATTTAATTTTTTGGAATGAATACTTTACTGTTGGACATTAGGCAACATGTGACCCAAGTCAATATTTCCCATTCTATCCTTCAAGCATCCCAAACATTACCATCTATTAGTAACATGAGCACCCATGTGCTACTATCCCCTTTGGGTGCTTATGTTCTTTTCCCTCCTTTTCTCAAATTTGAAAGGCCACATCGACTATTATCTTTTCTAAATTACTACCTATCACTTTGGGTAGGAATTTTTAGTTATTAATGACAAAATTCAAATAAGGGAATCATATATATACATGACTTATTCACTATTATTAGGGGGTGGGAAATTTGGGCTATTACTTCCTATTTACTACTTGGGAAAAGAGTAATATTCAAGCACTACATTTCAGCTGCATCATTCACTGCATATGAGGGACTATTTATGAATTCTATTTCACACATACATCTTAGGGGAAAATTAGTTGTATCCTACCATATTTGTGTGACTATCACAAAGGAAAACTAGCTTCAAGGGATACTATTCTATCACACACTAGAATTACATTAAGTCTAAAATGTAGTGTAGTAATTAGTGACAATCACAATGGGGTGATCATCGATTTCAATCTGACATAAGCATATATATTATTTATTCAATATAATGTGTGTTTGAGCCTTGTGAAGGTAGCTAGGGTTTGTTTTAGAGGTACAAGTGTGACAATAAACCTAATAGTGAGTCCAGAGTGACAAAGAGAAAAGTGAAGAAGATAAGATCAAAACTTGAAAATACTAGATCTAGATTCGTTTCTAGAACACTCCCGACCATTTCTCTTTCTCCTGAATCTCTTATCATTGTTAATTCCATAATTTATGCCCTTAGCCTTCCTTCCTCTTCTTCTTCTTTGGGAAGTTATTTCCAAAAGATAATCAAGTCTCTATTCTCTAGACAAAGCTTACTCAGTTTAGATCTAACCTATTCCACCCATCCACCAACCCAAAATATATCTAAAATCTCACATACAAGATAAGTCATTCTTATTCTCTCATTTCTCAAACTTATTTTTCATTTCATGTTAGATCTTTCTTCTTTCAGATATATCCGTATGATCTCATTCCTCTTATAAAATTTAAATTTTGTTAAACCAACAGTACACCGCAGAGGCTTAGACCAATGTAGTTATCCCTCCTTGTGCTAAGAACATGTGATAGTCAATGTGATACCACATGTCATTTTATATAACCTAATGGTATAAGAGGTAATAAAAATTCAATGGATGTGCTTTATATTTGTGAAATAAGAGCAATCAATTGTGTACTTAAGTATGCAAGATATCTTAGATGACTGGATAGTGTAATAAGTCCCACCCTTTACAACAATTTTAGTGTTGTGTTTATATAGTGATCATGCCTTGAATTTGGAACCATTTTTCCATGTAACCAACTCAAATTTGAAATCAAGTGATGTAAAATAATGAAATGAAGAGATTTAATTTAGAAAATTTTAGCGAAAACTAAGGGAGGATAAAGTCAGCCATCTTAAACAAAGTTGTTTGACAGACTTTTCCTATAAAGGACGACTTTGTCAATTACATAGAAGAATGAGCCTGGATAAAATTCATAAGGTTGGAATTCCCAGATAACATAAGAAAAATATGTATGATGACTAGAGAGATGTTTAGGAGATGATATAATAGAATTTTTCTTAGACACAAGTGTTAATGCATCATTCAATCCCAATAACTCAAGTTAAAAAACCATACACATAATATCATGTAAAATATATTTCAAAAAGGGCATGTGCCATTTTTAGTTTTTGGCGTTCCCCCACTTTAAACTACAATTGAAAATGCTTATTTAAATTAAAATAAAAGGATATTTTGTGTCTTATAAAATATTTTTATCCATCATTTTTCCAATGTGATATTTAGACAATATATTAATTTGTAAAATCAATGAGACTCGATATATTACCATTCTTTTGATAAAATGAAATACATGATAAGCATTCATGATGATTTTTTGAAATTTTGAACAAGTAGATAAAACATGATAAGAATTATTTTTCAATATAGTATATTATATTTGTAATAGATAAATGCATTTATGTTCTCATCAACCGTGTCACCTAAAATAGGTTTTTGAATCATTCTATTTGCTTCTTAACTATAGAAACAAATAAAAATTTCACCAATAAGGTGTGTGTATCTATTAGACCTATCTCCTAGCTAGAAAGATTAATCACGAGCATTGATTTTCTCAAATTCAACCAAAATTATTGGGCTAATGTGAGAGCTAACTATAGTAATAAGTCACCGAGGGGCCCATCTATCATATTTGGGCCACTGAAGAAATACAAAAAATGTAATGTGATTGTTCAAGAAAATTTAAGTAAATAAATTTTTGATTCAAAGTGGTTCCTTTAATCAAAAATATTTTCTCATTTTGCATAGTTTGAATGTGTATGATCAGAAATATTTTCTCCATTCATGTAAGAAACTATCTTGATCAAGCGTACGTGCTTGATTTGTTCATGAATTTTTTTTTCCTATAGTAGGGGTATAAGCCATTGTTTGAAATAAATTTCTCAAGTGATTAGGGGAATTATATATGATCATTGATCCATAAATAATATGTAATATGTCCCCTCTTTTGGGGTGGTTTGAGATGTCATAGGAATGTTACACACCAAAAATTATGATTAGGTGTATGTGTCACGTGTCATGATTTGTAAAGTCATAAGATTTTGTGTGATTACAAGTAATAGTTATGGGTGTCATGTTAATGATGTAATAAGTGTTTGATTAGATTACATAATAGCTTTGAATGATAGTTGTATGACTGAGAGCATTTGATCTCAAAGTGTGGACCATTTTTAAGAGATAACCAATGTGAATAATCATTTAGAAAACATATAGTAAGTGTGAAATATTGTGTCATAAGCATGCAAAAAATGTGAATAATCATGTCACAGGAATATAACAACTTATTTCCCCTATGTAACAATATATAATAGAATATTATTTGTAATTATGATTTTATTCTCAAAAGCTAGATTGTAAGAATAGTGTTCTTACCCCCTAGAAGTGGGGTGTATGCATAGTATGCTGGAAATAGTTTATAAGCGAGGATATGCATAAGATTTTGGAGATACAAAATGTTTCCTCCAACCAAGGGTGGGGAAATTTATAAGAGTAGGGTTGATTGACCTAGTACATAAGTATATAGATGCAAGTGTGTTGATATAAATGATTTTTGTATGTCAAAATAAAACCTTATGAACTAAGGGATGATTTGAGATTTATCACATGATTTTGATGTTTTCACAATATAATGTTAATAACATAAATGTTGAAGTTGTAATGTTTGATTCATAAGGTAATTTTGTAAGTTCCAGAAGGAAAAAAACCACATGACCACAAATAAGAGTCTATAGAGACAAGGGATTGAATAAAATATTCATAATCATGTAAGTGTGAAAAACTCAATACTATCTACTCAATAGAAAGTGTAAATGTCATGAATAATAACCTATGAGGCCTAGGTCCTGGGTAGATATGTTGTGATATGATGAGTGTGAATTTTATATTATTAGTAAATGATTTTTAGCAATAAGTGGTGTAAATTTATTAAAAAAAAACTATATACCCAAGCATGAGAATAACATTGTGATGTGTAGGAGTATTATCGAGTTGTAACATAAACATATAATGCAAACAAGTAGGTGTTTGTAAGAAAAATGCATTGTAAGAGATATATATTACCTTATATTGTGATTAGGTAAGAAGTAGTAAAACTAAGGGCTAAGAACATGTGGTGTAGTGGTGATCAATGGTGAAACAATGTGAATATATGATCCGTAAACTTCTACTTTATAACTCTACGAAATCACACAATTATGTTGTTCTACTTTCAACTTTGGAAAATGACAGATTGATTGAAGATTAGAGATTTAGTGACTGATTATCTAGTGATATAAAAAGGAAATTGTAGAGAATAGGATTGAATTCAAACTCCAAACACCAACAATTTTATCCTGGAAACCTCCAATGGAGGAATACCAGTTGGGAAGGGTGAAATGCTCTTTCTTCCCACTTTTATTGGTCAATTATAGACAATTAAAGATTTCAAGAAGTAGAAAATGGATACAAAAATGTAAACCTCTCCCTTCCTATGATTGCTTGCTCTGTTTCTACACCTTGCTCCTACAATTCCACTCCAGCACTGAAGATCTTGCTCACTAGTTCTCATTAAGCTTAAACCTTTGCTCTTTGATATCTTTGGATCTCTGAAAATAATCAATTCTCTTTCTCATCCTTATATTTATAGCCTTCTCCCACGTCCTCTTGTGTACTAGAGAATGGGAAAAGCTAGGGAAGGAAGAGACACAGTCGGGTGCTTCAAATTCACGTCCATTCATACTCTATTTCTCTTTTCTATTCGAAAGTGTCAGGACCACCACCCTGAGCATACCGGAAGTTTCAGGACCACCACTTTGGTTGGGTGGCAGTTACACGACCTCTGTTTTGTAGGGTGGTAGTTCTACAACCGCCACTCTACATAGAGTGACAGTTCTATCCAGAACCTCTGTTTACTTCATTTTTCTTCAATTATCCTTCTTGGTGCTAATGGAACTAATGAAGTGGTGTGTTTTTCTTGATCCCTATGGATCAATATAACAAGTGATCTAAATAGTTATATATAGTTATGTCAAAGAAATTTCTAGAGTCATCATGATAACAAAGGAGTGTATTAGTCATAGAATAATTTTTCATCGTGTCATCCATTATTAAACCAAATGTGTAGAGCCAAAGAGATAATATTGATAAAGTTGTGTATGTCAAACTTGATTAGGGTTTACAACCTATAGGTATGTAAAGTGTAATTGTGTTGATAAAATCATTGTAAATATCTAGAATAATATGCTTTATAAGTAGAAGAGTGAAAATATCAAGGATAATGTCATATGCCCGCAGTGATTTAGGGTGAAGATGTGAATTAAATTGTATAGATTCGTTAGTTTTGGTGATACCAAACATATAACTCAAAATAGTATAATTGGAGGTATTATTGTTTCCATGCACAAGTAATAATGTCAAATATAATCCCTAATTGAGGGTGTCATTTTCACATATAAATAGGGTTGAATTTCTAAATTTCTAAATTAATTTGTCCTTTATATTTATGATCTTTGACTAGAAAACATGTCTACATGACAAGGTTTGTCTACTTCTTTTTTGAATGTGTTTATGAGCTTCTAGCCAATGGTGGGCCACTTTGCTTAGTAATTTGCTCTATTTTTCTATTTTTTGTCAAACATTTTTTTTGGGATATAGATGCCATCTTTTTATGTAGGGGATGACTTTTTTTTAGAAAAATTCATTTGAGGTCTAATGACTTCGTCATGCTTGTTGATGAATTAATCTCTTGCATAGATAATATCATCCTAACTATGTCCCTATTGTCTAAATTTCCTCTTTTTCTTAATTTGTGATGAATATTGCATATGAATTGTGTTGTAGAGAAAATTAATATGCATTTTTTCTTATAAATCGAGATCTAATCCATTTTTTTTGTGTGTTTGTGTGTTGTAGACTAACATTCATTTGTGGGATTTCTACTATGGAAGGTGCACAAAGATGATGTTCATATTGGGCCTTGATGTTGCAAACATGTTCATTGTGTAAAGGGTAGGATTGGGTGTAGTGAGTTGGTTAGGCCACATCCCACATGATGTACACTTGTTGATGGCATTTTGTGAGTGGTGGGGCCCAAAAACTTTCACATTTTGGTTACCAATAAGGAAGATGATTGTGACCCTGGATGATATATGGGGGATTCTACACTTGTTGATTGTTAGTCACCATATGATATTATGAAGTGATCTAGATTATTAGGATGCACATAATTATGTCACTGGTAATGATAGGGATTGGAATCATATATTTCGTGAGTATTTTTTATGATTGGGCAACATGGTCTGATTAGGTGTTCCATGCATGCAAAAGTCTTTATGTATTGATGGGATCCTTTTTAGCAAAAAATATGAGTGGGGTGGCCATATCGTATAATATGCACCCATTAATCAAAGAGATTGAGGAGACTGAGACTCAATTTTCTTGGTTTCATACCATGTTGGTACACTTGTTTAAAGATTTGTACCTTTTTTGTAGAGATGATTATGGATGTACATTGGTATAATGACCTTATTACTAAATTGGGAAAATGGGCACCTTGTATTGATGTTGGGGTTTTTATCCTTGACATCCACTCAAGGGCCCATAACCAAAGATTAACCCTTGAGTTAACCTTTTGAAAAATGTGAGGGGCCAAATCCTTGCAAGGTTGGGTGTAAGGATTTGTGGTGTGTATGTCTATCAACATTTAACTTATCTATAACTGGAATATCCTAAACCATAAATTCAACCGAAATGTAATCACATCCAAACTCTAATGAATTATTAGCAAAAAAAAGAACACCATACACAATTCAACACAAGAAAAATCTTAGAACATGTTTATTATGATTTTTTAGAATTCCAACTACCTACCCTAAAGTCAAATTTAAAGTCATGAAAATGAATTAACTATGACTTTAAATGACATTAATTATAAATTCACGCTAAAAACACCCTAGCATCTCGATTTAAGATACCCTAACATCACCCTTAAGTGACATTAGTAGGAAGTTATGGAAATTTAAACGGGGACATTAGGGTGACTTAAAAGGAAACCTTATATGTGGCTTAATTTGCATGAATTTATTTTGACATCAATACTCTAACTTTATAAGGATATTTATATTTATCTTTAAATCAAACTATAAGTGTGACTTAAAAAGCGACACTACTTGCAACTTAAAATATGACTTTAATTGCAACCATAATCTTGACTTAAGTTGCAACACTACATCTAACTTAAATTACGAAACTATATGTAACTTAAATTGCAACACTACATCCAACTTAACTGTGACACTAGTATTGACTTAAATTAGGACTTCAATCAATCTACACTTGTGACTTAATTCCATAATTATTTACAAATTTATGGCTTAACTTCAATCACCACTTTAGTGAGAATTCAGCTATTCTTAATTATGATTTCAATCTCAACTTTAAAATGACTTCAATTCCAACATAGGTCCAACTTGTGCGGATTTAATCATTACATTAATATAAAAAATTAAAAAGGTTTTTGAACTTCATTTATTTAATTTCATTAATTATAAAATTATACTATTATATTGTACAACCTTAGTTATGGTTTTTTTAATGTTTATGTCGATTTTAACAATATACATGTAAAAATGAAAATTATGCTAAGTAGTAAATTGAATTGGAGCGCGCACACACACACACACACACACACACACACACACACACACACACACACACACACACACACACATATATATATATTATATATATATATATATATATATGAATACAAACAATTTTTTTTTAAGGACCCAATAATAAATTAAACACAATAATCAAACCACTCAATAATAAATTGAAAGTCACAATATATTAATACAAAATAGTGATAGAGTCATAGTATCATAATTGATCCAAAAATAATATCAGGGTTAATATCCTCTTACAAAAGTAAAAATATTTAATGTATGACCACAGAACATTAAGGTTCCTCATATTCATTTTCGCTCCAATTTTCATCCCTTCCATGCTCCTGAGTAACACCACCCTCAAATGTAGTACCATTAGCACCTCCACAACCCTGTCAAATGTCTAAATTCCTCACTTGCTCCATTACCTGAAGCATACAATAAACTGAGAACCCAAATAGTGATTTGAGCTTTCATTCATTTCTATGATTCATTTTAGCATTTACTCTTAGGGACAATATTGTGTATCCCTTACATAAAAGCAAAATAAACCAATGTTAAAAATATCATAAAAATTTAAAACACTTTTAAAAAAATAATACTATACAAAATTTAAATAACATAATATTTACAAATAAGTTGCATGTTATGATGAAGTTTGGGTAGGTTTATTCCTACTTCCTCAAAAGGATATGCTACCAATATTACTTATTATAAAAATCAATAATGTCATAAAATCGTGTACAAATTTACGATAGTCTCAATAAAAATATGATTTCTAAGAACACTATATCACATTCCTATTAGAATTCCAACAAAACTCAACACAATATTGTTCCCAAAGTAGATGGATCATACAACATACTATCACAAGGTAATAAATGAAGATTGCGAGGATACAAGAATATATTCCATATAGAGATATAACATAGCCATGATATATTTGGATATAGTGTACATAGCATGTATACATCTCAATTTGAAATATGGAGGACACTCAAGAGAGGTGTAACTAAGGCAAGACAAACACTAATTGTTTGTTACAAATATATTCAAAGAAGTATGATAGTCCAAAATGTCTCAAAC
Source organism: Taxus chinensis (assembly GCA_019776745.2). Classification (NCBI taxonomy): domain Eukaryota; kingdom Viridiplantae; phylum Streptophyta; class Pinopsida; order Cupressales; family Taxaceae; genus Taxus; species Taxus chinensis. The sequence continues at coordinate 290,817,564 of CM034148.1, read as the reverse complement.
ATGTCATACAAAAAATTGAATACAATCTAGACAAATGATCTAAATGATGTGAATCTAAAACATGCCTCAATGTAAGGCTATATATAAAGAGGAATGAAAGAGAGTAGGAGTTTAACCCCTAATTTATCACTAAGCTAAAATCAACAAGAAACCTATTATAAAGAATGCGTTTAAATTATTCAAGAAAGTTAAACCCAAAAGGTGCAGGGCATACAATAATGCCAAATATATACTATAAGAACCCACTATATGAAACTACAAGTGATTGTACATTTATTAACCCATTATAAAACTATAAGAGAAGACTCAAAAAACTCATCTATTGCAAGTAACAAATTCTACTAAAGGAGTGAATGTAAATGAAACTCTACAATATGTCTAATATAATTGGTATAACCAATTAGAGAAGAAAATCAAACACTTTATTATATAGTTATAATCACAAAAAACGTGATAGTCATCTTAGTATTGGTTAACCACATTTAGTGCAATGAAGGAAGATAAGATCCATATGATTTGGTTGAGTGCTATTTCGGAACAATCAAATTTCTCAACATTTCCCTTCACCTTATATATTTAATACCTCCATACCAACATGCTATTGTAAGGTAATTTTATCGTCAAACAATAAATTGGACATTTACTTACAAAATTTTCCCCCGATCTATGCATGCAAAGGTTGCATAATAGTGAGAGACGAATCAAATAATTAGTTACATATAGATTTAATCCATCTATTAGATAACTAAACTAAGGATGTATTATTTGTTCACATCTCTTTGATGATCAATAGGAGGGGCATAGTTACAAGTAAATAATTATTATTATGAGTACATTGGAAGGATTTGAGAGCCAATTCCAATATTTCAATAAAAGTCTACTCTATCTTAAACTTCATAAATCCTTGAGCTCACTAATGAAATCACTAACCCAATACATTCCCCATAATGATTCATAGTCCAATCAAAGTGGTATCACTTCTGATATTTTTCACGTCAAACTCCTATTTACCCAAATATGAGTTAAGAGATTTCAACAAAAAAAAATCCCAAAAAATTGGTTCTCTTTTTACATTACCATTTGCAAATTAGCCTTTTCCTTTTCTCTTCTTTTAATAAGCATTTCCCCCTTAGAGGATAGGTTTGCATGCCTTGCTTTTATTCTTCTACCATTAATGACCAAGATATAGGATGGCTTTTCAACACCTTTGGTAATGCTAAATTAATATTTACAAAGAGTTTCCAACAAGAAATCCTTCTCCTCTTCTCTTTGTTGAGTAAAACATACATGAATAATTTGATCAACGAGAAATAAGGATATTATATTAAATATATCTGAATAGTCATCTATTACAAATAAATGGGGATGGGTTAAGTCTAATCTCGTAAAAACTTTCAAGGTACTACTCCATTGAAGTGGAGTCACTAAAAAATATGCCACTAGAATCCCAACCCAATAAAAGTGCTAGCTAGGAATCATGAATAACAACACCATGCCTTTCCAAATTAAGTGGAATTGTGTGTTATGTTATAACTAAAGTAATTTTATGCTTAGAAAACCAATCATGCCTAAGGTTGCATTTTAACCCATACACATATCAAGTAAAAAAGAGATGTTACCATAGGTTACAATACCCAAGTCGTCCCAATGTGAACTTCTTTGGCTATTTTAAGTGGTTGTCACTACTACTGGTATATCAAGTAGTTAGCACCACTACTTGCATTCCAAGGAGTACATAGTGACTTGACATAATCTATGTATGAAATAAAGGTTATAGAATAGTACAAATATACAAAGATGAAAAATATGGTCATACCAAAATAAAGTTCTAATCAAACATAGTCAATAGATACTTAAATACACAAAAGTAGGACAATGAGGCTAATGTGACTTTGTGATGTTCTCCAAATGGTCTTGTTTTGGAACTGTATACCTCAATCTTTTTCCTTTTCTCACATATTCCCCGCCTCTCTATGCATAATTTAAGCAAGGGAAAACCCCTATCTTGTATCCTCCTCAAGCCAACATTGGGACGTTAGTATGAGTCAGGATATAACAGTGGAAGAAATATCAAATTGAAGTAAGATATTGTCATAATACTATATAAAAGTGGACAACTTCCATTCTAAACATAACTATCAAATTGTTAAATGCACACACCTAATTTTTCACCGTTACAAAATTTGGTTCCTTGCGAGCAATGTTTCCATATTGGCTTCCCCTAAGATGTGTCCTTAAGGACATTTTCGGGAGCGGGGGTGACAATAATCAGTTACTTGCACCAATAATGGTTTCAATGGGCTTGTTGGCAATAGTAATTATGACAAGGAATTGATGTGAAATCCATATTATGACACCTTAGATGCTTTTTATACCTTTATGGTCCCTTTTTCAGCCTCCCTAGGACATCACCATATCATCATCTTACAGTTACCTCCATATCTATAAGAGACAAATGTGGCAATGTCCTTGTTGACAACTCAATGTTAACATCAAGACCATTATGGGTTGAACTACTTGTGAATAAAAGGAAGTAACGTATCATAATGAACACACTAGTTTTGTAAGTCATCACATATAATTTAATCCTAATTTAAAGGTCCATCTTAAGCCCATAAGTCATAATGAACCACAAGTATTGTTTCAAAAATCTTATATGTTCCATAAAGTAGCATTACATCTTATCATCTTACAAGTCTTGACCATCCATGTTTTTGAGGGTCTTTGTAAGAAATGACCACAATTCTATTACAACAAGAAATGTCCAGTAATGAGTGAATACATAAAATGTTGAGAATCCATCACCTCCTCGATATATTACCTACACCTACTAGTTTGTTCACCATAACTTAATATCACCTCTATAAATTTCAACATCTATCAATAATCGTCATTCATCAAGAAAAACATTGTACATTATAGTCATGAAAGAAACTAATGTATGCAATATGAGCACTATCACATTCCTAGGCATAACAAGTTTCAAATTAGAGACAAGAAAGTACAAACATGAAAGAAACCAATCAGTTCAGATTTATAGACATCTTATAGCCAAAGTGATATTTGAATATCTATGCAACCTCAACTACTTGGATCATTGATGATCTAAGCTAAGCAGTTTATCAACCTATTAAATTTTTAACAAAGATATTGACAACGCTGGTGAGTCTAAGCTTGGTGAAGTGGATGATCCTATGAAGTATGTATCGGATCCTACTTTTTATCTTGTGTGTTGGACTAGAGTCCCTACACAGTGCTCATTTGGAAACTTTGATAATTTGTAACATTTAACATTTGGTAGATATGGTAGTGAATTGAATACCTTTGAGACATATAATCTTAATGTGTGCATGTAGACATATAATGTGGATAAATATATCCTTGAATGAAGGATGTATGACATAATTTTTACTAATTTTGAAGCTTAAGAATACACAATTCTATGTAGTAACTATCATAGTGTGAGGATGAGTAGATAATGTAGGCTACTTGAGAGGTATTGGGCCCTTCTGGAGTGCAAATGTTATATGTTGGATATATATATTTAGATGATTCATGAAAATAACATTTTTGATAGAAATTATATCATTGGTTGTTGAGATCTATAAATTTGTTGTGAGAGTTGCAACTCATTCATATTATTGACAGAATATTCTACAAAGGTTAAGATATAATTAGCTATACCTTGTGCTACATATGTTGCCTTTTTTGTTTATTAATACTTGACTTGGTGAATTATTGCTTTGACAAAGTATCTAAGGTGAAAAAAATGTTTCACAAATGCATTGAAATAACTATTGTCTACATGGGTTATTCCCACTATGTAGTGTGAATTTTAATTGATGAGGCATATCATGTATTATATCAAAAGATAACAACTATATATGGTCACATTGTTATTAGAACAAGATATCCTCATGTTGGGTGTATCTTATGTTTCATCTATATTTAGTTTTTGTTTCAGCGGTATTCTTATGATGTGTCATTATCATATAGATTATTAATTTTAAGGAACTCTATGTACTCCTTTAGGGAAATTGGATTAAATTAAGTCCAATTAAGTACTTATCAATATCATTGGGTATGTACGCATTGTCACTATCATTTTCATTACTATTAATATTGTTATTATCATGGAAATTTGTTTCTTGTTCGGTAGTTTTTCCTTAATGTTTCAATATATGGTTATGATGCACTTGTTTGAGTGATAAAATTCCCTAGAAGCTCATATATTGCGTAATATTTAAATGGAGTATCATCTATAAGGAAAGTGCATAAATCCTTCATGGACATATTTTAGGTTTTTATGCAATGTTGACGGGGCTATTTCCATAGTATGAATCAATGATCTTCATAGTACAATATTTTAATTTATATTGTTAGCCATTATTTAACATGTTTCAAGAAGTGTTTTGGGTCCTATAGAAATATTAAAAGTGACCTTCCCAATGATTGTCTATAAAAATGATAAAATATTTTGAGTTGAATATCATAATGGTCAAGGGATTTGGTATTAATATCCATTGTTTGTAAGTATGCAATGTTATATCTATTTAACCATGATCCATTATAAAAAAGAACACACTCAACTCCTTTGTTACCTGTACGCATACCTAGTATATATAAGATAAGGTGTATGTCAACAATATTTTCTACTGATAGATCCTTTTTTTCAAAGGATATTATATCCTCAATTCCTTGGAAATTATTCACGATAAATGAAAAAGTATGTTGTTTTAATGTATTTAGTATGATAGTATCATAGAGTGCCATTGATTTGTAAATTGTAGTAGAAACCTACTATTAAATAGTTTAAAATCAAATACTCATTAAAATCTCAAATTCCTAATTTAACTGAATTGAAAACCCATTAAAATATGAACCAAAACTTAATGTGAGTGATTGAAAACTCATACAAATTCAATGTTCAACTTAAACATTCAATTTGTATACAATATCTTCAATTATCCCTCTTAATCAATTTCTTGTATTAAATTTTCAAATCTTAATGATAATTGAAATATGATATAAAATGAAATAATATTGAGAAACTAAAATAAAATGAAGGCAAGAGACCAATATTGTTTACGGAGTTTGGTGTAAAATGCCTACATCTCTAGGTTCATTTGAACCAATACATTAAAAATAGATTGTAAGTAAAATTAAAAACAATTGAAATGACATAATGGTATCAAATAACCTACAAAAATCTTCCCACAGACCTTTGGAAGACTCTTATTACCCTCAACATTGTCGACTAACCTTCCTATAGCACTTGCAAGGTCAATCTCCCTTCACTCTCAGAAAAAGTGTCTTTAAAAGATTAAAATATTATCAAATAAACATTGTCATGGGATCATAATAGGTTCAAGAGGAGCATATCGGAATTATGCACACTTTTCTAGTTTTCTCTGAGTCCTGAAAATGTTGTTATGATGGCCTGAATTACCATTCTTTAAAAATTGCCCATTATAAAAACATACACAATGAAAAACCCGACCCGTTACAAATAGAAAATGCCTCCTTTTATACCATTTGAAAGAGGTTGGCAGATTGGTAAGGCCACTTAATATTTTGTGCCAAGGCAGGGGTTTGAATCCCTTGAAGCACCTCATATCCCATACAATGCGTTTTACATGTTGTTTTGGCATGTTTATCCTACATGCAATAAGATAAGGTGGAAAAAGTAGTTTAAATGTGGGGATGTGTTTATGTATTGTATTGGTCATTGGGGACACTTTTTTTGGAGGTTGTTTATGTGTTTAGTTAAATTTGTTAAGTGCTTGACAGATATGGATAGTGCTAAGACTATATTTGGTAGCAAAGTGGTTAGTACTTGGTCTCCATGTGGCAGTTTGTGGAGTGCTTGTGGTTGGAGTGTGCTCACCACGTGGGTGCTTAATGTAAAACATGTAGAATTTTCTTAGCATGGAAAATGAGGTGACAAGCCATGTGGTGGCCTTAGGATTTTCCACGCAGACCTCTCCAAAATCATCAATCCATTAGCTTCTCACATGCCACGTGTAAGCATGAGAGGGAACAAAAATAATTTGTGGTAAACAATAGTGTTTTAATAAATTAAATTCACACTAACTACCACATGATGAAAGGATCCCCTTCTGACACAAAAGAGAACCCCACTAGCTATGGTCTTTGTAGCTGACCTTTTGCAAATTGACCATCGAAGACGGGAGGAGTAAACAAACAAGTCCAAGTCTAATTTTTTTCCTTGCCTATTATCCAACTATGACACAAATTTTGACCAATAACAACTTAAGTATACCATGCCCAATACACATTTTCCAATAGGCACTGACAAGCTCTTGGAATGATATTCCGTACTATACTAGTTTAGGGAGATCTTAGGAAATTATGATGCCCAAAATTACCTCTAGATCACACCTCCCCAATAAGAAGGCTTTAGGTCACTAAAAGTCAAATTACCCATGTAGTCATATTTTATAACCTTAGACCAATACTTTATTCCCATGCATGCCGGCCTATCACCCAGTGGGCGTTGGGCACTCACCCGAGGCATGTGTGGTGCACCAATCCTTTCCTTTATGTGAGTCTTGTGAGAATGCATCATCTTATGAACAAATATTCAAATGGAAATGAATAGAAAATGAACCATGCATCATTCTGAGAACCTAGGACGAGTTGTCATCTCATTGCATCCAGAAAAGAGAAATAACAAATAACATATAGAAAATGGTTCATACATAAAGGAAATGCATAAGGATTGTACTCATGAACACATATATGATTCAGAAAAGAGCCTTATATTCATATTAATATGTTCAATAACCACATTACATCCCTTGAAAGTCATAACAGACCCTCATATAAACAATGCAGAGCCAAGTCATGCATCAGAACTACACTATGTCTATCACATTATAAAGATGAATACAGACTCATCCCTCTAAATGTGCCACCACTCCTATATTTTCCTAATCCCAACCCATAGAATCCTCCATGGTATTTCTGTAGAGCTTTACCTCTTTCCCCACACCTCTGCTCTCCTAGGATGACTTTATGTCTCTCTATGCTCTTTGCACTCTCTAGTCCTCCCTACTATATATTTTTCTTGCTACCCATGCACATCAATATATAGCTTTCCTGACTTCACCACCATGCCTTATGAGGTAGTAGATCGGCTGCCAAGTGTCCAAGTGGTCCTCTAATGGAGCATGCCTCCTTTGATCTGAGCTCTCCACTCTGTGCAATGATGTTCTTCTAGAACCTTCCATCACATGCCTGGAATATTCCCTTTTTGATCCTATAGTCATTGCTAGGCTAGCACCTTATCCACAAGGGTCATGGTTTTCTCATGTGCTACCTGGGACACTGAATATGGCTAAGTCTCAAAACCCATCCTACCTTGCGCACGTATGCCGTGTGTTCTGTAAAACCCTGCTAGAACCCTTCCCTGTGTGCCTTTAAACCACACGCGACCCTTCTTCATATAGGTCCTGCACATGCCCACGTGCCTTCTTGTACTTAGCCAATATTTTGGGGCCCAACATCACCCCACACTACGCCTGTTCTCCATCCTTGGAAACACTCTTCAAAGAATAAAGAATGGCAGGCTCTTACAATGGTTGGAAAGAAAGAATAAAGGAATGAAGAAATGGGGAGAAAGAATGAAGGAATGAGGAACTTGTTTATTGCTAGAGGAGGAGAGGGAAATACTTACCTAATTCTACCTCTAACTTCTCCCAAGCGTCAACCTCACTTTGAGCTTGCTGACAGATGTCACCCACCAGGGCACTCACCTCTTTAAAACTCATCTCCTCTCCTTTTGCGAGCATGATGTCAACAATACCCTCCAATTGCTTCCCCAAGTCTTCAAGGGCATCCATCCTGTAGGTGATCTGGGGGTATATTTCCTTTAATAGGCTTTTGATCGAGCCTCACAGGGTCTCGATTGCTTCTGATTTCTTCTCCACCTCAGCTAGGATCTTGTCTCTCTCCACTCTATTCCCCTTATTTTTCTCTTAGAACTCCTTGAGTTCCGTTTCATGGGTGGAAACCAAGATACTTGCCACTCTTATCCCTATCCATGTAGTTATCATAAGTAGCTTCATCAACTTATGTGGCGGCCTTCACTTCTGTAAGAAGTTTTGTGTATCGAGCCAAAATCTCAACAACCTTCATCTTGTTTTCTTTCTCTTGGTGTGCCTACACCTCTTCTGCACAGATTCCAAAGAAAGTGGTCACCTCTCCATTATGAGAATGTGAGTCAGATCCTCCAGACATTGCAAGGCTGACTCATACTTCTGATCGGGCAACATTAAATCAGGGTGCTTTAGGATAATTACATCTGTAATCATCTCCACCTTCTTGGAGACTTCACGCACCTTATATTTTTCTTCCTTCAGCTCATGCCTCAGCTGAGCGCTGATCAGCTCCTCTTGTTTTAGGTCTTTGTTCTTCTCCACAAGCTCCTCCTTCTTCTCTAATTCCTCCTCCAAGAATTTCACTCTATCATTTCTCCCAAATAGTCTAGCCTCAACTTCGACGGAAACTTTATTGAGTGCATTACATACTTGTTCATCCAATAGTTGTTGAGCGTTCACCAACAGATTTATCCCTTTGGCTTCTGGAACCTTCATTAGTGCTCTCTGACTTACTTCAAATTCTAGTTCATGCACGTGGGACTTAAACACCCAAGATAGCATCTTTCTCGTCCATGGATATGTGCCTTCTTCATCAAATAATGACATTGCTAGGAGTTTTTCTATAGGTACGGTGCTCTGGAAGCACACATAAGCACCTTTCTAGGATCATCAATGTATCCCATTCCCTACCCTTGTGCTACCACTTATGCCTTTCACACCCATCCACACAACTTTTGGGAAGCTCGCTGCTAATTTGGGATCTCCACCCATGCTGCCATACTCCTTCCCAATGCTCTCTTCTTCTATCTCTTTTATAATCTCATCTGTGCTCCTTTCCAACTCCTGTTCCACCAACTTCTTCATGATGCCAGCCACTTCTCTCTCCATGTATTTCTCTACTTCCTCCTTGGTGAGGCTTGGGGTTCTTTGGTTCTTGGTGCTTACTTCTTCGCTCACCCCCTTTCCTTGAGCCTCAGCTTCTTCCTCATCATTCTTCTCCTCATATTCCTTGTTATACTCTTCATCTCCTTCCTCCTCATAATCATGCACATCATATACTAGATGGTCTTCACCTCCTTCTATGCTCATCATCATCATCCTCTTCACCGATGTAGGAATCTAGACTCTCTGTATCTTTTGAGTTTTCCTCATCTGTCACCTTCTGCTTCTTCCTTACTGGGATTCCAGTATAGGAGATTCTTCTTTTTCTTTCTCCTTGACAAGTGATCTCTTCATTGGTGATTCCTCATGGGTGAGGTTCTCTTCATGCTCTGGTGCCTCTTCTTCTGGGGTCTTTGCCTTGATAGGAGACTTATTTCTCCACGTGTAAGTGCTAGGCTTTGTGACTGCTTCAGGTGCACCCACCGATTATGCGGTCTGCACACTTGGTGCTTTCTTCTCCTACCCCTCTTCTCTTTCTCTCTTCTTCGGTGTGACCTTCTTTCTTCCTATAGGGTCTTCTGGTATGGAGACATCATTCTATAGATATGCACCTTTCTCAAAATTTGGCCTTATGTGAAGATATATTCTTGCTGCAGCCCTTCCAACACTTGACAACGTTATTGGTTTCATCATTTGAACCTCGTGGGAGACATACCTCTCCATGTACACATACTTTTTAGGGTACAAAAGCTTTTGGAGCAGCCCATGGTGGTCTTGATCTACTTCACTAAGGTTGAAACTTAGTCTTTTGGCCTCCTTGAACATGTTGACGCCTGCCTAAAAGTATTGCGTATGTAAAGGAGAAGGGTAGCTTGCACCATGGACCCTTAGTCCCATTTGTTAAAGTAAATCTACCAATGCAGAAGTGTTGGTACACTGCAAATTATGTTTCTCCATCCATGAGTGTGGGTAACTACTCTGGGATCCTCCACTCTACCCTGAATGTGTCATGCATTCATTTATGCCAATTATCCAGGCACTCCTTGTGAGTGGCCATCATGGTTTCACAAGTGTATTTTTCAAATCTCTTTACGGGCAAGGGATCCTCATCTAGATACTCCCAAAAAAAAAATTCTAGCCCATATGGCACTCCAATTTCTGAAAAGATGATGGTGAGGAGGATGTTACCAAATAATATCTTTTCTCCCTCCTACGCGCTACTTATGATCTCATCCGCGATTAAAGCAAACAAGTTATAGATGGTTCCCTCTAATATCTTCCGGCATACATTTAGCCATGCCTTGTTCACTTGTGTCCATCATTCCTGATCATTGAGCTTGGTTACCAAGCGCACGACCATCCTCATAATAGGGTCTAGAATCTCTAGTGATGTCAAAGTATCGTGCAACCCTTTTTGTAGTCATATGCTGGTTACAGTCTCCTTGATAGCCTCCTTGTCACTCAAATCATCATCTATACTTATCTCCTTCACAAATGAGGCCTGTGAACTTGGATATCAGTTTTGGTGTTATGTGCATCTTACGCCCTCAAAATAAAAGTGATCCTCATGCACATGCGACATCAACCATTGATAAAGGCACTCAGGCTTGCCAAAGTAAGGCAACTCATATAGTTGCAATAATCTAGCCTTCTCCAATTTGACCTTCACCTCGTCGTTGTAAATAGGCATCCCATCTGGTGTCCTTTTGTTCGCTAGATGAACCAACTCTAGCATCATTTCTTTCTCTGTTGTGCTCATGTGATGGTTATAATTGCTCACTGAGTCATTTTCCTCAGATGGGACACCCATTCCTTTCCCTAGAAATACTCCATTTGGGTATTACATTTATGCGTACCATTCTTTATTGGAGCTCAGCGAAGGAAGCTGGTTTTCTTTCCTTTTCCCTTGCCCTTTTAGTTTCTTTGGTGAGACGGTTTCTTTCTTGGGTGTCATTCTTTTTGTCGGGATAACTAAAACTCACTCTACTCTACTACTCTGCGTACACTCCAAACTCAACTCCAAAGCTAAACTCCTGGAATAAATCCTTCTATCTCTCGTGCCCTAGCTGCCAAACCCTAACTCAGGAAAATACCTTCCACAAGACGGCACTCCTTCACACAACCTTTCCTCATGCCCATGTACTCCTTCCTTCTGGTTTGTAGATCTACTCTAGTCACACACTCAAATATCTTGGATTCTCCTTCCTTTTCAGAAATTTATCTCTGGATTCCCTAGTTTGCAAGAACACTTAAACTTCGTAAAAGTAATATAGAAAAATGACTTCCCCGACCTTGTATTTATAGTTTTTGCTTCCCTCTAGTAATAAATGTTATACCACCTAGCAACGTACCTTAACATTAAATACATATTTTTCCACTAAGCCAACTTTAAGCGCCCTTACCCACGTGCCACATATTGCACGAAAAATCCTTTATAACCTTTTGGTGTGCAAAAATCCAATCCGACCGAAGACTCTTATGCGCATGTCTACAGCACCAAAGGCACTTCTTCTTTCCTTCACCCAATTTTTACCCTTGCCTACCTCATGTTGTTCCTACACTCTTCATCCTTTGTACGTGGTCTCTATTACAACCTTGAAACCATAATTTATCATCTACCATTTCCTCACCTACTTTTTCAACCTTACGCACTTCCTTATACTAGTCCACTTAACTTGTATTGCAAGCTTATACTTTACATTACTCCACCCCACACTAAAATAGATGTGCAGTCTTCTGTACATACACAACCTTGGAAAAATAATGTGGTTACCGGTGCACAAGGTGCAAAACAAAAAAAAAGAAAGGAACAAGAAAATGAGAAAGGGAAACACAAGAAAAGAAAAAGCAATAAAGGTAAATTCTAAGACTAACTGGCAACACAACCTTATTACAAACACCAAGAAGACTTATTTATAGTAGGGATTCAACCTAATCCCATTAAAATGACCTGGTAATCATCGTCCCATCCAGATGCTTGTAACTGGAAAACACCTAAATCAATAATGTACAAGATGACATAGGGTCCCAACCAATGGAATTTCAACTTCCCAGGATGGCGCAGATAATTAGAATCATACAACAACACCATCTGCCCAACCTCAAACTACTTGTTCTTGATATGACGACCATGCCATGAATTTTTCCTTACTTTTTTTTGTCTTCTGACTCCATCTAACAAGTGATCACCTTTCATCTAATGACACCAAATTATCAATCCTTTCTTCCAACATTTTCTCATCAGCTAACCCTCCTGCACGCTCTATACACAACGATGGTAACATGAATTCAACTGGTAAAATCTCCTCTATGCCAAACACCAATTGAAATGGTGTGGCATTGTTCAACCTCTTGTAAGTTGTCATGTATGCCAATAGAATGACTGATACTTTGTCATCCCAATCTTGTCTTCTGAAGCCACAAATCTTAGTCAACATGTGACTTAGTCTCTTGTTAAATGCCTCAATAGTTCCATTTGCTTGAGGGTGATAAGGAGTAGTCTTATGATGGGCCACCATAAATTCTACTAAAAAAATGCTAACCGTTTCATTAAGAAAGTGTGTACCTATATCACTTGTTAAACTTAAAGGACAACCATACATGCTGATTATGTTCTCCCATAAAAATCTAGTAGCTGTCGCTACAGTGCAATCCTTTGTAGGTGTTTTGTCTACTCATCATGTTAAGTAATTAGTGTAAGTAATGATATACCGTGAACCATTCCTTTGCGCAACTGGAAAAATTGGCTGTACAAAGTCGATTACCCATTTTTCAAATGGTTCAGCACTGGCTATTGGTCCCAAAAGAATTTCATCCATCTTTCCAGGTTTGCCAAGGCATTGACAATGGTCACAGGCCTTGAAAAACTCAATACAATCTTGGGAGATGGTTTCCCACCAAAGCCCTACTAATAAAATTATCTTCGTAGTACCATTTCTTGCATAGTGTCCTCCTGTAATCCCACCATGTGATTCTTCCATAATTTCCATGCACTCATGTTCCAACATGCATTGGTGCAAAACCTTATCACATCCTAACTTATACAGGTCTCCACTAAACAACACATAGGGTACGATGCGTATTGCTAACTATTTTCTCTCTAGAGCCTTCATTCCTTCCGATACCACACCTATTTTCAAGAACAATGTTATATCTTCCAAGTCTGAGGGTGTGCGCCGTAACCTAAATAGTTGCGCATCTGGCATGGTATCCTCAATGCTTTGCGTGTCCTCCATTGAATTAATCCCAGATAAGTGGTCAGGTCCTAAATTACTCTTTCCTAGTTTTATGACCAATGTGAACTCAAATTCTTGAAATAATAGGACTCAATGACATATGTGCCCTTGTAGCATGGGCTTGTTGACTAAGCATTTCAATGCCACGTGGTTCGTGTAGAATATAAATGGTGTTGCCAACAGATACTACCTAAAATTATGTAGTGTGTAGATGATAGAAAATGCTTCATGCTCAGTAATTGTGTAATTCTGTTATGTTGGTGTTAACTTTCTACTTGTAAAGCACAAGGGATGATTAACAATTCCCTCACTAGGTTGTGCTAGGACTACTCCCATATCTGTCCATGAGGCATCAACATGCACATGGAAAGGCTTATCCCAAGAGGGAAAAGTAGTATAGGCACTGTGACAAGCCCATCTTTCAAAGTGTCAAATGGCTTCTGCTACCCCTCTCCCTAGTGAAAGGCTCTCTTATGTTTTAGAAATTCCTCTAAGGGCACGATGATCTTGGCATACCCCTTGATGAATTTTCTATAATACCTCGTATGCCCAAGGAATCCACGCACTGCGCTTTGATTAGTAGGCTCCCCTAATCCCACAATGACTACAACTTTGGCGGGATCCACTAGTAAGCCCTCTTTGCATATAATGTGTCCTAACAGGGGTCTAGTCATCTAGGTAAAATTGAAGAAACTTATGGATGAAGTTATGAAATTATTGTACCATGATACGTGAGAACACAACAGGTGCATTATTCAATCCAATAGGCATAACCTTGTAGGTGAAACTTCCACATTTAGTGGCAAAAGTTGTCTTTCTATGGTCTTCCTTTACAATCCTAGCTTGGTGATACCCTTAGAACCCATCCGTGAAAGAGTAGACTTCACGCCCGGCTACTCCCTCTAAACTTTCTTCAATAAAGGGGGTTGGAAAATGATTAATGACACAACTACATTCAGATCCTTATAGTCAACACAAATTATTATCCTTCCATCCTTCTTGATAAAAATGACCATTGGGCTTTGTAGTTCAAGAATTTTGCGCTTGTTACCTGTCCAAGTTAATGTGCCAAACTAAACACAAAAAACCCTGAAAAACTCAAATGAAATCAATACCTAATAGATAAGACAAGATCCAAATATGTAGATAGAAAAGAAAGCCGATGTAGATAAGACAGGTGCACACGAGCGATCCTATAAAGTAGATCCAAGAAACCTACAAGACACAGATGCTTGACAGAAAAAAACAACGTTAAAATATATTTAGGTGGAATGCCCAAAAAGTAGGTCTGGGAAGTGATAAGCTCCCTCAGCGGATGTCAGTCCATGTTTTTAATTAAGGAAAGAAGCATAGATGATAAAAGATTGTAAATAAATATCTATATTTTCTTGATTAAAAAGTGACAGACATAATGTATACAGCAGGACAAAAAGCAACAAAAAACAGGAAACTGTGAAAACAATGTTGGATTTGTGTTACCTGAACTCTTTACCTATCTACAGGCTGATCGGCATTGTTTGGGATAATCGGCGTTGATTAGAAAAATCAGCGCATCGACTGGGATCAAGTTGGTGTTGAACTGGGATAGGTCAGCATTGATTAGATAAAGTCAGCATCGACTAGGATTACGGTCGGCGTCAACTAGGGGAAAATTGCAGGAAGATTGAGAAATGGACAATGAAAGCTAGAATTGTCGATCTCCACTGGATCTGTACAGGAGCCGTAGGGATACTGAAAAAGCTCCACCTTTTTTGGATGCAGGGACAGAGTCACCGAGTGACCGATGGAAGCTTACGATGTTGATGTGGTAGGAGCAGAGTAACGGTACTCCTCTCAAGGATTGATTTGGATAGAATTCACTTTTGTTGATAGATAATGCTCAAACTTAATGCCCAAAACTCTCTGTCGTTCTTTCTGTCTCCAACCAGAACTGAATTTTGGCCCTGTATTTGTAATTGGCGCTGACCGAGATGCAATCGGCACCACTCTCCAAAAAATCGGCATCAACCGAGTACCAGTCGATGCACCAATCAGGGAACAGACTCCTGAAATGGCTAAAAGGGGAAATTTTGGAAGGATGCAAGTGATCCCTCTAACTCAAATACGGGAAATATCCTGCTGCATGGTTTGGGGGGAGGAGAAATAGGGGGGATAGATGGATAAAATAGATATGGGAGGTTAGGAATTGATAATGGGGTAGATAAGTGGTTAAGATATATGTAAAAAGTGTAATTAAATAGTTAATATATAATTATCTATGGGTAAAACATAATGGGGTGAAATAAACTTAGGATAGATGTTTAAAACAAATATTAAATAATACCTTAAGGGATAAGTGGTGATATAAACATGCCCCAAGTTACCCAAGAAGGAAAACACACGCGGGGGACACTAAATTGGGTAACCAATTTTAGGTGTTTACATTTTGCCCCTTTTTGTCAAGTAACTTGCGATATAAGCAAAGTTGCAAGACAAAAACAAGGAGTTGGAAAGAAAGGAACAAAAAGTGATGATGTGATCCCCCTCAAACTAGGGATGGGATGGGCCCCGAAAGAGAAACCGATCCCAAGTTTGAAAAAGATAGATGAAAAACACAGGATGCCCCAGCTAGATGCTTGGAGTAGATCTGATCATTAATGACGCACAAAAATAATAAAAAGGCAGCAACCTAAGGAACTCACATTGGTAGGGCAGACTAGACGGTCTCAGCATGAGATCGACGTTAGTACCTACATACCCGTGAGTGTAAGGAGGGCTGCAAAATAGTAGCACCTAAAGAGAGACACATTAGTAGGGACAACCAGACGGTCTGCAAAGCAGACAACGTTAGTGCCTACAGACACGTTATCTTTAAGCTGCCAAAAATGTGAGTGCCCCATATATAGGGAACAGACTCAAAATGGGTGATAATATTGAAAGTATGCGCCAAAAGGCAACACTCAGGGCACAGTAATGACTAGATAAATAAGCCAAGCATCAACACTATGGCAAGAAGATTAGGAGATGGAAGAAAGTGAGGTGAAGAAGAAAAAGTGCAACCAATCGGCAATGATAGGCCTAAATCAGCGTCGTCGACGTCGATCAAGATTAATCGGTGCCGACCATAAAAATCGGTGCCGACCACACAAATCGGCGCCGAACCATACCGAGCCCATATAAATATGCGAAAGGAAAACGTGAACGATTTATTTAGACCACGACGATTGATTTAGAGAGAGTCAAAAACTGATTTTGAGCAACATGGAAGCCTCTGGGAGCAGTCAGAAGCAGAAGAGGACACGACCTGGGGTAAGTGGATCCTCCTTAGTCTCATGTACATGTTTACCATTAAATAACACACTAGAATGCCATTTTTTTTAGAGAAAAAGGAAATAAGTAGGAAGCAAGAGTGTTTTTGACACTCTGTCTTCCAATCAGCGTCGATTGGAAAAATTGACACCGATTATATTAAATCGGCACCGATTAACTTTAATCGACGCCGACTAGGTTGGATCAATGCTGATTTAACTAAATCGACACCGATTGGACCGAATAGACTAATAAGATGATAAAATGTTGTTTTTTGTGATGTTCTGATTTGGATAAATGGGAAACTAACATTGCTCTTGATGTCGTGGATGCAGGCACGAGAGGCATTACACATGCGGGATGTTATTCCTGAGCTTCTGGAGACCATTCTCCCTGATGTGACTGGCAGATTGGCGCCACCTAGAGTTAGCCAGGCTCGGGGGCTTTTGGTACTACCGACGGGTGCCTCGAGATGTAGAGCTGATGCGAGCACTAGTCTGGTGATGGGATAGCTAGGACATGCACTTTCTGGTTCAGGACGGGTGAGATGACCATCACCCACGAGGATATATATAGGATCTTGAGGCTGCCGATCACCGGGGACCCGATTGAGATTACTCCACGAGAGCAGCAGTAGAGGGCCCTAGGACGATTGTATGGAGACAGGCCAGATGATTCAGAGATAGTGTCTAAGGTAGTGAGGATAGCCTCACATTATAGACAGGGTGATGTCAGGAGTAGATAGATAGCGTTGATTCAGATGGTGATCTCCTATTTTGCTCTACCAGATTCAGGAGGTGGGAGATTTCCCTTGTTGTTACTAGACTGTGTGTGTGACATCCTACAGTTCAGATAGGTGTTCACATTTTACCGATGCCCTGATAGCTCAGATATACTATGAGTTATGGATGTACACCACCGGTAGGCGGACATGTATCGATGTTAGCTTTGTGCTCCATTGCTGGGCATATGAGCACATAGCAGTGATCAGGCCATCCAGGCTTCCATGGATGCCAGCAGTAGTGGGGGCCCTCAATTATGGATTCCGGTGATGGCGGGCCGACATGGCCCCAGGAGATACAGGGAGATCTGCGGAGTGGTATGCTGAGCATTTCAGGATGCTGACACCAGAGCAGGTCATTTGGAGACCATATCGGGTCTATCCGACATGGGCCAGTCAGGAGGCTCACCTGGTGGGGCTGAGATGGAGTAGGGTGATTAGGGGCCGCAGGCCAGATATGTGGGAGTGCGTCCCATTTATATGGGTATTGAGGTAGTTCGGCCTAGTTCAGACAGTTCCGACCACCTACAGGCCATACAGGTGAGATAACAGAGAGACTGATCTGTCGATTTTGATCCCGACAGATCCGTTGAGGGAGGCCCCACCTTCCACAGATAGTGATGACGATGCCAGAGTAGATGATGGCTATGTGGCATGGTATTCTACAGAGTTACCACGACACCTACCAGCATCTATAGACGCAGACGAGGAGGATATAGCCATAGTGCTGGAGAGGCTGGAGGGAGAGCATGCCACCCTGGTGCAGACACACCAGGCTGCCCTCGAGGAGATCAGAGCTCTGACGGAGGAGAGGGATGCACTGATACTGGAGAGAGACACAGCTCGTCAGGAGTGAGATACAGTGATCCAGCAGAGGGATCACTACCATCGGCATAGAGAGGCCCTCAGGGCCAAATATGGTGATACAGGCACTATGTCAGAGTCTGGGTTACAGGGTGTGACATTAGGAGGGCCACCACTAGCAGCACCAAAAGTGCCATTATGAGCACCTGGTATGGTGAGCCTAAGTACTTATCAGTCTCTCCTTTTCAAGGTGAGATACTACGAGGACGCCCTGGCACAACATGCCCCTGATGTGCCTCGTTACGGTGCGAGGAGGAGATCAGTGACAGTTGCAGCTAGTGGTGCATCAGAGGGAGGGAGCACCGGGAGAGACCGAGGTGGCAGTAGGCCCCCAACAGCAGGTGCTTCTAGCTCGATAGGTGGTGGCCAGGAGAGACAGCCTGGACCAGAGGAGGGTGGAGGAGATAGCGTCTTCCACCTATCGGATTTCACGATATAGATATGTTATATTTTTGTATCGATATATTGATGTAGCCTCGATTTGAAGGCATTTTTGATGTATGATATAGATGGCTTGATTGAAATCCATCCATTCTTTGTTGTACAAACACTCATGTATATATATAGATTCATCATTTTCTGTGTCATATGATTGTACTCATGCATTTAATTTTAATAGATATGGATAGATGTAGCGTAATTGTGATGGATATAGACATATGCTGATAGAGGACAAATAGATGTGATTTGATGGACATAGACATAGAGGATAGATAGATGTGATGTGATTTGATGATTTAATTTTTGATGAAAAATAGATATAGATAGATGTAGTGTATTTAATTTTGATGAAAACAAATAGATATAGATACATATGTAGTGTGTGACTTGATTTGATGTGACACGTTTTTTTTGATGATAGATGGATAGATGGATGTACACGTTTTTAGATGATGATGGATAGATAGATTTGATATGTTTAAGATGTTAATTTAATTTTGATGAAAATAGATAGGTAGACTCACATGTGTTTGCAATACATGCTTTGATATGTGTTTTGGACAAAGTAGATAAGATGAATATAGATAGATGATAAATGTTGACTAAATTAACATGTTAAATGTCAATTTAATTGGATGAATAACAAATAATAATGGGAAATGCTCTCTAAGAGCAAAGGACGTAATGAAATGACCTTGATTAGAAATAAAAGCAATACACCTAGATAAGAAAAAGAATGATAAGCTAGGCCCCTAACCGACCATAAATAGAGACTTTGATAGGAAACCAAAAGACCATGCATACAAGGCCATATATGAGGTTAAAATAAACCTGACACTAGCTAGTCACAAACCAGATCTAGGAGGTAAATGGAAGGAGAAGTAAGTATGTATCTTGTCAAAATTTAGAAAGAACAGAATACATGCTCATATTGGGAAAATAGGGTTCTCCATATGATCGACAAAAGGTCTTATATCTCAGCTTCATGATTTTTGTTTTGATAAAAAAGCAAACTGATCAATGTGGGAAGTTTGCTAGATATAGAAAGACTAATCGATACGGGAAGTCTTTCAGTGATGCTAAAAAGTGAACAAACTGGCTGAAGAGGAAGTTTGTTACTGCAAAGGCTGATCAATGTGAGAAGCCTTGGAAATTCCATGGAACAAACAGCCATCCTTCAAGGGAATGGTCTATATTTTGAATGTGATGATAGCCATCCTTCAAGGGCATGGTCTATATCTTTGATTCATTTGATAATGCATAGATAGTTGTCCTTCGAGGGATCAGTCTATCTTTTGGGAATTTTTAGGATAGCACCCCTTTTTTTTTTCTTTTTTTTAGCTTTTGGAGCTTTTTTTTTTAAAGAAGCTGAGTGTAGACTAGATAGATCAGATAGAGGGGAAGAAAACGTATAAAAAGCACGTACTCATGCCCCGAGTAGATTCGATTAAGATAGATACTTGGGACAGATGAAGAAGTGATTAAGGTGTCCCTACCAGGAGGAGGAACATATCCATAAGAAAAATGCCATGAGTAGAGCTCGCGATACTCATATTTAAGGTAGAAAAGACATAACGCGGAGAACCACATAGTTCCGAATCACTATGAAATACATGACTGGTTGTTAGATGGATGAAGAATCTGTTTTGTGACTAAGACCATGTAAGACAGATTTTAACAGTAGAAGGGCCTTAGATGCAAGGCATTAAGAGGTTCCATTTTAGGTATACCATCCATGGAAGATAGACGATAAGCCCCAGACCCATATTTATGAGTGATTACGTACGGACCCAGCCAGTTAGGAGCAAACTTACCACGCTGACTCCTTTCTAGTGTAGTGACATTTTGGTTTTCTTTAAGAACAAGATCACCAACTTTGAAGTCACGGTGTTGCAAGTGCTTGTTATAAGCACATTTGACATGCTCAAGGTAGACTTGATGATGCTCAAGAGCATCAAGACGCTGCTCATCAAGTAACTCAAGCTGTGCTAGATGATTTTGACGATAGTCCTCATCAGAGACAAATTCTTTGAGAGAAACACGAAGAGATGGGATCTGGACTTCCAAAGGAAGAACAACCTCAGACCCATAAACGAGAGAGAAGGGAGTAGCACCAGTAGGAGTACGAATGCTAGTTCAATAAGCCCAGAGAGAAAAAGGGATATGTAAATGCCAATCCCTACCAGCTCGACTAGTTACTTTTGCGAGGATATTACGCAAAGTTTTATTGGAAGCCTCAGCCTGGCCGTTAGCTTGGGGATAGTATGGAGAAGAAAAGCTGAGTTTGATATTGAAAGCATCACAGAGGTTCTACAAATCGACGTTTTTGAAAGATTTACCATTGTCTGTGATGAGTTTGTGTGGAACACCAAAGCGACAAATGATATGTTGATAGACAAAATCAACTATGGGTTTAGCTTTGGTCGATGAAAGAGGAATAGCTTCCACCCACTTAGTAAAGTATTCTGTGGTAGTAATGATAGAATGATGACACTGTGAAGAGCGGGGGATTGATGAGACCAATGAGATCAAGACCCCATTGCGAAAAAGGCCACAAATCCGCCGCAGGTTGCAAAGCCTGACTGGGGATATGTGTGAGATTGGAATGTTGTTGACACTTGACACATTTCTTAGTGTATTCACAACAATCTCGATTAAGAGAAGGCCAATAATAGCCTAAACGTAAGATGCGTTTAGCTACGGCCAAGCCACTAAAATGTCCACCACATATACCATCATGGACTTCCTGGATGGCTTTAGATGATTCAGGGGTTTTGAGGCACCGAAGAAAAATACCATCAAAACCACGTTTGTAGAGGATTCCGCCTAGAATAGTATAGCGATTAGCGCGTAGGATAAAAGATCTTCTACCATTGGAAGTCAGATCTAGAGGAAGCACTGAATGAGATAGATAATCAACAATGTGTTGATACCACTCATCTTGAGCATTGGTTGTGATGATGTTAATTAAAGTCAATTGCTTGGGATGAGATGGCTGGTCTAAATACTACACAACCACAGAAAGTCACGAGTCTTCGGTAAAAGGTAGAATAAGGAGGATAAAGAAGCCATTGTATCTGCGAATCAGTTCGCAGTCCGAGGAATAGCTTGGATATTAAATTTATCAAAAGATTGAAGTTGAAAGAGACAATATCGCGATATTTTTGAAGGATATCATTCTTGCATTGATAGACACCCGTGACTTGAATAATGATGAGTTTAGAGTCACCAAAGATGTCGATATGGCAGGCACCAAGATTAATGGCGTTTTGAAGACCTAAAACAAGAGCTTCATATTCAGCCATATTATTGGTACACTCAAAGTTAAGTTTGTGTGTGACTGGGATAGGTGCACCCCAAGGAGGAATCATAATGAAACCTGCACCTCCCCCTTGCTGGCATTTGGATCCATCAAAGAAGAGTTTTACTTTAAATGGAGAAAGAAAGACCGAAATCAATTTGTTGGATATACTCATCGGGGAATTGAGCAAGGGGGACTTGAGTGTCCGGAAGAGGAGCATCAGCTAATTGATCTGTAATGACCTGACCCTTGATAGATTTTTGTGGGATAAACTCGAGATCAAATTCTGTCATGAGCATGAGCCAACGAGTGATACGATCATTGTGATAAGGCTTTGCATGCATTGTCTTGAGTGGATTGACACTTGTGACAATGTAAGTTTTGTGATTAAGGAGGTAATGAAAAATCTTAGAAGTTGCGAAGAAGAGAGCACAACACATCTTTTCAGCTTCAGAATAGCATGTTTCATACTCATGAAGAGTGCGACTGATGTAATATATGGCTTGTTCTTTACCGTTAGCGTCCCGATGCGAGATCATGGCTCCCAGAGCATGGTCAGTTACAGAAATATAAAGATAGAATGGCTCGCCCTCGTGTGGAGGTGTAAGCACAGGTGGAGAAAGAAGATAAGCTTTGAGATCATCAAAGGCCTTTTGGCAACGCTCATCCCATTCAAAATGAACATTCTTACGGAGGAGATGATGAAAAGGTTGACAACGGTCTGATAGTTGCAAGATAAAATGACGCACTGATTGAAGGCGTCCTTGAAGACCGCGGAGTTGCTTTAAGTTAGAAGGGGGAGGCATCTCAAGGATAGCTTTTATTTTTGCGGGGTCCACTTCAATACCCCTAATAGAAATGATAAAGCCTAAGAGTTTACCAGTGAGAACGCCAAACACGCACTTAGATGGATTTAGGTGAAGACAAAAGTGAATGAGCCTCTCAAAGAGAGGTACAAGAATGAAAAGATGATCCTGACGGCGTTTGGATTTACCGAGGAGATCATCGACGTAATCTTCCACAGTTTTGTGTAAGAGATCATGGAAGATGTAGGTCATTGCTCGCTGATAGGTTGCTCCTGCGTTCTTAAGACCGAAAGGCATGACACGATAACAAAAAGTCCCCCAAGGAGTTATGAAGGAAGTCTTATGTTGGTCCTCTGGTGCGATGAGAATTTGATTATACCCAGAGAAACCATCCATAAGAGAAAGCATCTCGTGACCTGCCGTTAAATCCATGAGTTGGTCAATATTAGGTAGAGGAAAATCATCTTTTGGACAAGCAAGATTAAGATCCCGAAAGTCGGTACAAATTCGAATCTTCCTAGTAGCTTTGGTTACTGGTACTACGTTTGAAACCCATTGTGGATAATCAATGGGTTGGATGAATTTAGCAGAAAGCAGACGTTACAACTCTTCTTTAACAAGTAGGGCTACTCGAGGGTGCATTTTACGCAATTTTTGCTTAACCGGTTTGATGTCTGGAAGAGTAACGATATTGTGGACCACGATATCAGGATTGAGTCCTGGCATATCCTCATATGACCAAGCAAAGGCTTGATGATGGTTGGAAAGAAAAGTGGTAAAGTCTCCTAACTCTTGTGGATTAAGAGATTGGCCGACCTTAATGATGCGAGGGTCTTTAGAAGTCCCTATATTAAGGTCGACAGTGGCTTCGTTAAGAAGCGTAGATGTGTCAGAAGGAATGGTTTTAGGAAGATAGGAATCCTCTACCCCCAGATAGGTGAGGACAGAATCATCATCCGCACAGTGGATAGTGTTGATAGTAGGAGAGTCATCTCCAACTATTTCAGGGAAGACTAATGGTATGGAAGTGGATTTGTTATTAGTTTTATAGGTCAGCGGCCCTAAGGAAATGGTATTGACTAAAAAAAAAGTTAGATGGGATGGAAATGGTGTCATCCACATCAAATGATGCTTCTGACCTAGCGGGAGAAGATGGTTCCTCAATGGGAAGAGGCTCATCGAGAAT
Organism: Taxus chinensis; assembly: GCA_019776745.2. Taxonomy (NCBI): domain Eukaryota; kingdom Viridiplantae; phylum Streptophyta; class Pinopsida; order Cupressales; family Taxaceae; genus Taxus; species Taxus chinensis. The sequence continues at coordinate 290,793,657 of CM034148.1, read as the reverse complement.
AGTGATGGTGGCTTTTGAAAGAGGTTTAAATCCTAAACCAAATTTTTGATGTGGTTTGAGAGTTGGAATGGACGCGAGGTCATGCACACCCTGTTCATACTTTCCCAAGCCAAAACCCTTCCACACGCATCGATATAAATAAGTTTTTGCAAACGTGGGATTCTGTAGACAATCAAACCCTGCTGAATAGGGTTTGGCCCTAGGAGGAGAATCCGGGTGATAGTGAGGTGTATCAAGACCACCGTAAATGAAGTTAGTCTGTTGATTGGGTAGACCAATGGTGATGACATGACCGAGACCTGGCTGATATTCAGGTTGTTTGTCTGGTCTACCATACTCATTAGGTTTGAGATGGGTGTCAAAAGAGAGAAGAGGAAGCTCTCCTAGTGAGAAATGCTGCAACGTCTCTTCTAGATTTTGTAAATCTGGTAGTTTTGTTGCAGGTATGGAAGAGGATGAAGCCTCGTCAGGAGAACAAGCATTCTCCTTTAGAGGGGCAGACCCTGTGGTCATGTCGCATTGTGCAGAAGGAAAAGGATCTCCTGGATGAGTATAGATTTTGCCCTCATACTGATATTTTAAGCATCGATGGAGGGTTGATGGGACGCAATGCATTGCACGAATCCAGGAGCGTTCGAGGATCATATTGTAGTGGAATTTCCCTTCAACAATGTAAAAGAGCTCGTGAAGCAATTTCTTACCTACTCGAATGGGCAGGACCATAGTTCCTAAAGTAACTGCCAGCTGATCGTTAAATGATCGAAGGGCGAAAGGCAGTGGTGACACTACATTTTTTGGAAATTTAAGTTTTTCGAATGTGTGTGAGGAAATGACATTGAGTGCAGCACCACTGTCAATCATAGTGCATTTTAACGTAGTGTTGTTGATTTGAACTGTGATAAAGAGGGGAGCCTCCAAATCCTCGGAAGAAAGGGAAGGAATTTCTGAATCTTCAAAGGAAATGGCGGTTGACGGTTTATTCAATCCAACAATCATCTCGAAAGGATAGGGCTCATTTGAATTCACTGCGATATAGTGTAGATTATCAATCAAAGCCTGGCGATGCTGTGGAGATGATTGAATGAGGTCGAAAAGAGACATTTTGACCGGAGCATGGGTGAGTTGTTTCATAACACTCTCCTCTACTGACACGGGAATCTGAGCCCGAGGTGAAGCACGAATAGAGATCCTAGGTCTCGAGGCTGATGTGGAAGGAGGAATGCCTTCAGGGGCTGCAGAAATGACAACCCATGGCCGAGATGTAGATGATGATAGATTATCATATCGTTGTGTTCTAGTGGCGATATGAATCGTGTCGATTTGAGAAGGTGGAAGACCATCCAGAGTGGAATTAATAGAACTAGAGGCCTGAGTAGATCGTTGAGGCTCAGATGTGGTTGAGATGACAGGAGATACTTGTTCCTCCTCTTCTTCCAGTAGAAGATCACTTTCTTCCAAAAGACTGTTAATGACAGATTGAAGGGCTTTACATCCCTCGGTGTCATGTCCTGGAGTGCGATGGTAAGCACAAATCAAATCAGAGTTGAACCAGGAAGGTTTTACTCCTTTAGGATTATAGGGTTTGATCGGAGGAAGGGATATGGATGAAGATTGGATAAGTTGGCAAAGAATTTCAGTATAGAATCTGGTAGACAAAGATGAGGACAGAGATGACAAAGGTGCCTCTTTTGCCTCAACAGACTGCCGAGGTAAAAGAATCTACATGTCTGGTTTGACAAGTCTTTTTAGGGATCATTTTACTTTTTCAGACATTGGGAGGAGCAATCTTGGGTGCTTGGGATGGAAGTAAGTGAGGCAGGATTGATTTCTATGGAGGAGGAGCTCCTAAAATAGATTTTGAAGATGATGAAGATGTGACAAGCGTTGTGGTCTTCAGAGATAAGGAAGGCTGCTTGATCGAAACAGATGATGATTTAGATAATGCTGATTTAGATGAGGGAGGAGCTCCCAAAATAGGTCTGATTGGAGGAACAAAGGGTGCCTTGGATTTTGGTGATGAAGATGATGGTCCTGATAAAAGAGGTGATGCCTTTCTAGTGGGTAAATTCACTTTACAAGGCACCAACGAAGAAGGTGTTGTAGAAGAAGAAGATGATGGTTCTGATGGTATTGTAGAAGAAGACACCTTCCCAGTTGATAAATCCAATATTTTATGAGGCGCAGAGAGATTTTTTGAGGGAAAGCACCAAGAGTCTTAATAGTCCGAAATATGGGTTTTCCTTTTTCAGGAATGGTGACAACTTCAACCGCATAAGGTGATTGTAACCTTTTTGGGGGAAGGAGATGAGGAGGTACTGATGATGTAACATTAGACTTTAGTTGTCTCAATTTAAGTTCAGGAACCGAGAGTGTAGGTGCCGGTGCTATTTCTTTAGATTTTCCCTTAATAGGAAAAATAGTATCGGTGATGGAAGAAGTGGATGATGAAGGAGCAGTTCCTTGCGAGGGAGATACTTCTGGTACAGTAATTGTGGGTGTAACTACTATGGGAAAGGAAACGGGAAGAGTCAAAATCGAAGACACTTCCATTGAAGTTGGTACACTTATAGGTATGTTTACCAATGGCATAGTCACAGAAAAAATGGGAGAAACAATAGTAGATGTATTTGCGGTGGAAACTCAAAGGGATGTAAATGCCTCGAGCATCGAAAGAATATCTGATGATGAGACAGATGAGGATGACACTATCTTGGGCATGGATGGAAGATCAGATAAAGAGGTAGAGAGAGATGAATCCGTCTCTAACAATGTAGGAATATTCAAAGATGGATTGTCTTTAGATGATGGAATCTCAGCGATTAGCAGAGCAGAAAGAGGTTCTGATTCGATCGATGTGTTTGTAGATGACTTAGTTTTAGAAGAAGATTCTTCAGTAGAAATGAAGCTGATAGTATGAGTGTTTGGTTTTTGAGACTCTGAAGCATCATTGTTTGGGGAATGATTGGGAAAAGGTTGTTTAAAAACATCAAGCGCCTGATTTGGGGGAGCATTTGGGTTATCCAGAATGAGCTCGCCTTTATCAATGAATTTTTGGACAATATTTTTGAAGGTCTGACATCGTTCAATGTCATGGCCTTTGGTTCTATGATAATGACAGAAGTCATTTTCCCTATACCAGAATGGACGTTCTTGGTTCTCATCAAAATTTCTAATAGGGGGAAGTTCGATCATGTGAACTTCCAACATTTTTTCCAAGATAGAAGCATATGATTCCCCCAACGAAGTGAAAGATCGAGTTGATGAGGGTCCTTTTCGAGAAGATGAGGAGTCTCTCCGCGGTGTTTGATTAGAAGTGTTGTTGGCTCGTGATGTTTTTAATACAATAGCATTGGTAGACCCCTGATTCTTGTCTTTGTTAGAAGCAGAAGGGTTTGTTTTTGTAAACCGAGAAAAATCTGGTTTAGATTTAGAGTGAAGTTTTAACTTTCCTTGTTCAATGGTGCGGGATTCAAGTTTGCGTGCCATCGTAAAGGCTTCTTCAAATGTATGAAAGGTTTGGATCCTTAAAGTGGAAGAAATATGATTAGCACAAGATCGAGTAAACAACTCGATCTGTTGAGATTGAGGAAGGGAGAAAGATAATTGGTTTATTATCCCTCTCCAATGAGTGACAAAGTCTGTAATAGACTCATCATTGAATTGATGAATGTTGTAAAGATCTGTAATCGAGATCTTATGTGTGATATTTATTGAAAAGTTTTCAACAAACATCTGGGCCAATTGAGAGAAAGAAAACAAGGAATGTTGGGGAATGTTATTATACCAGTCTAAAGCAGGCCCTGCTAGAGACATAGGGAAAGTATGGAGCATAAGCTCCTGATCCTGGACTATCAGGTAGCAAGCATGTTTGAATGCTTGCAGGTGCTGTTGAGGGTCCTCCCGACTATGAAATTTTGAGAATTTAGGAAGTTCCCATTGGGGAGGATAAGGCTTAAAAACCACTGATGGATGAATGGGTTCATTACACACTTCTTCAAAAGAGTATGAAGGATGAGCCCCTTTGGTGGAGGCTTCTAGGTCTGTAATTTTCTTGAAAAGAAACTTGGACCACGTCAGATTGAGGAGGAGGTATGTTAGTATGTCCTATATAAGAAGTGAATGGTGGATTTTGTTGAGGCGTCAATGGGGGATTCATCTGCCGATTAACAGGATGATAAGAGGAATAACTAGGTGTTCTGGGTGACGCCTTATGAGGTACTTGTTGTGAAGGATCCTGCGTATAGAACAGGATGTGAGATGACAAGTGGTTGAGAAAAAGGTGGTTGAATGAAAGATAGAGCCTGTGATTGGTGGGCTCCTACACTTGTCGACTGAATCGGAATGGATTGAGGAACATGAGTGTTGATTTGATTGGACATGGTGGGGAACAAGGTCTGAATGAGGCTTTTGACTACCAGATTGGTTATTAAGGGCACCGATGCCAGAGGATGGGTGAAGGTCACTGTCACTGGAGCATTGGAAGAAAGACCAATTGGAGGTGAGAAGCAGGAACCAACTGACTCGTAGAAGGGGGTTGATTCATAAAGAGGTACTAACCTTGGGACGCAATGGATGACATAGAAGAATTAACAGCAATCTGTGGGAGTGCAGATGCACCCATTATAGCTAGAGAAGAGGACTTCTCAGAAGTAGGTTGTGGAATAGTCGAGGTAACTGCGACATTAGGAATAGGAAAGACTATTTGAGAACTAGTCGACATGGTCGGTGGAAGAGAAAAAGGAGGCATAGGTGCGCCACCCTCTTCCGTGGTTCGAGGCAAGAAAAAATATGCTAACTATTCTATAAAATCCTGGGATGGTTCACGAGGATAATCGTAAACTTGCTGGATTGGTGGTCCTTGATCAAATATTCGAACAAACTTATGTAATAGATAGTCCATAAGGGCTACCAGATTGCGATCAAGGAGCACCTGAAATTCAGGATCCCCATAAGGAACATACTCTATATCAGACGTAAATGATATTTCTGAAGGACTAGGTGAAGCTGGATGTGATGGGATTGCTTTAGGCTGATAGAAAGGATTATATGACCAAGATGGGGAACCAACTAATAGTGGTCCCGAGGAAGACCCGAGGGGTGCCGAAACATCCACACTAGTGGTGGTCTCAGATGAAGAAGGGACCAGTTGAGCCATTTTTCTAGATTGTAATCGAGTGATGACCGTCATAAACAAGCAAAAATATAGAAAAAGGAGATTGACCTAACTAATGCACATATAATTCAAGCAGCATAGGTGATTATCTCTTTTAATTTTTCCTGCTTTTAAGAAAGAAAATATTAGGGAAGGCTTTTTAGAACAGGAACTACTCAGATAGCCAAACTAAGGATGGTTTGGGGAATGTTTTGGTGAGGAGTCCCGAAGGCACTTCAGTAAAAGACCAATACGTGGCTTGATATAGGGGCCTACCCCCACACTTCACACACCACTGCGATAAGGGAGTCGGGTGCTTTGCCAATATATACCAGAACTTCCGTGAATTTATAGCACGGCCCAAGTACCGCGTAGGCTCTTCCTCTTGGATGTCACTTCCAAGTAGGCGAGGCCAGGGGAGGAATTTTTGTTTTGATGCTTTATACCTAGTGATTTTGGCTTTGTGTGCAAGGGTGAAAAATAAAAATCAAATAGTGTCACTACCGATTTTGATTAATTTTTCCAGCCTATTTAGAAAACTAGATGAATAACATACAACAGAAATGACAAAGGAAAAGTTCTTTTTAAGCACTAAAAATGAAGTGTTGGATTTCGATGAAGACAGGTCAAACAAATTCTTTCCCAAATGTGATTAAATTCTTTTTAAGCACCAAAATTGAAATGTTTGAATGTGATAGAAAACAAACAAACAAGTTCTTTTTAAGTTCTTAAAAAGGAGAAAACACCATAAAAGAGGAATACCTGTAGATTTAGCTCTCCAAGGTGTGTGGACTTCAAAAAGTGCGTTGTTGAGCTCTTCCCCTCGAACAATCCCACGAACAAGCAATGTGCTCCACAAGAAAAGGTTAAGCAAACACACAACAAATCCAGAAAGATATATCCAGATAATAGTAGAATGAAAATTTCTATTTAAGAAACTAGAAAACTTTCAAGAAAATAACAATTTTGCAAAAAAAGAAAGAGACGGATAAAAAAAATGCAATTTTGAAATCAAATGAAAGATTTATTGATATTCGAAATAGGAATTGGAGTTTAGTTTTGCAAGAAAGAGAAGAAACTTTAAATTTTCAAATTTTAAGTGAAAGAAGAAAGACCAAAATGAATGAAGGAAATGCTACAGAGAACTGACGAAAAGTAGTGAAGAAACAGAACAAAAGATCAAAACTGGAAAAGAAATGAACTTACCAATAAGGGACTTTGGTTGTGTCCCACCGGGCGTGCCAGAATGTAGATCAAGAATTTCCGCGCTTGTTACCTGTCCAAGTTAATGTACCAAACTAAACACAAAAAACCTTGAAAAACTCAAATGAAATCAATACCTGATAGATAAGACAAGATCCAAATATGTAGATGGAAAAGAAAGCCAATGTAGACAAGACGGGCGCACATGAGTGATCCTGTAAAGTAGATCCAAGAAACCTGTGAGACACAGATGCTTGACAAAAAAAGACAACGTTAAAAGATATTTGGGTGGACTGCCGGAAAAGTGGGTCCAGGAAGCGATAAGCTCCCTCGGCAGATGTCAGTCCACGTTTTCAATTAAGGAAAGAAGCATACATGATTAAAGATGTAAGTAAATGTCTAGATTTTGATTAAAAAATGACAGACAGAATGTAAACAGCAGACAGAAACCAATAGAAAATGGGAAAGTGTGAAAACAATACTGGATTTATGTTCCCTGAATTATTTTACCTGTCCGCAGGAAGATCGGAATCAATTAGAAAAATCGGCATCGACTAGGTATGATCAACGTTGACTAGGGATGGTCGTACTAGGGGAAAATTGCAGGAAGACTGAGAAATAGACAATGGAAGCTAGATCGTTGATCTCTGCTGGATCTGCAAGAGCCGTAGGGATACTGACAAAGCTCCACCTTCGCTGGATGCAGGAACAGAGTCACCAAGAGATTGATGGAGGCTCATGATGTCGATGTGGTAGGAGAAGAGTAACGGTACTCCTCTCAGGGATTGATTTGGATAGAATTTGCTTTCACTTGATAGATAATGCTTAGACTTGATGCTAAAAACTCTCTGTCATTCTTTCTGTCTAACTAGAACTGAATTCTAGCCCTGTATTTGTAATCGGTGCCGACCGAGATGCAATCAGCACCACTCCGAAAAATTGCCGTCGACCGAGTACCGATTGGCGCCGATCAGGGAACAGACTCTCGAAATGGCCAAAAGGGGTGATTTTTAGAAATATGAAAGTGATCCTTCCACCTCAAATATGAGAAATATCCCACTGTATGGTTTGGGAGGAGGAGAAATAGGGGGGATAGATGGATAAAATAGATATGGGAGGTTAGGAATTGATATGGGGTAGATAAGTGGTTAAGATATATGTAAAAAGTATAATTAAATAGTTAATATTTAATTATATATGAGTAAAACATAATGGGGTGAAATAAACTTAGGATAGATGTTTAAATCAAATATTAAATAATACCCTAAGGGAGAAGTGGTGATATAAACGTGCCCCAGGTTACTTGAGAAGGCAGACGCACACGGGGGACACTAAATTGGATAACCAATTTTAGGTGTCTATAGGCTTATCCATTATGATTCTTCCACTACCTCAATGATACTAGATGCTATCATCTTGTCTATTTCCTCCTTGACACATACACATAGATTTGGATTCATCTGATAAGGCCTTTTCTGAATTGGGTGCACACCTTTCTTCATCTTGATCTTCATCTCCCCTAAGGAATGGTGGATGCCTTTGAGTTCATGGTACTCGTGAGGGATTAAATCCTAGAATTCACACAACAGATCAATGACCTTTGAAACTTATTTTTCCGACCAATAGTCCTTGATGATAGCTTCCTTAGGTTCTGTTTTTGTCCCAATGTTAACCTTATTTGTTTTCAAGGGCTCATAGTAGGCACATTCTTGCTCAGCAGTGCTATCTATGACCTCGCATGTACCTTCTGAATGGTTAACATCCAAAGTTTCCATCTCTTCACCATCTACTACATAGACCATTTTTCCTTTTTATTTTTCCATGCACGTGCACACAAGCGGTACTTCCTTTGATTCTTATTCATTGAGGCACGTTTCCAAATAAGTCTCACCCAGTAACTCCAGCAACCTATCCTCTGATGTAGCACTATCTCCCATCGTAAGGCGCTAGATCACTTATAGTGCCTTATCTACTGATGGCTTTGTACTCCTATACTTGAAAGCTTGAATGAGATCAGCTGCCAACTCTTGCCAATTACTTGTTTGACGACACATCTCCAAATGAATATACCATGCAAACTCACAACCTTGTAAGGTGGAATACAACTTATGAATCGATAACAAAGGTGGTAATGCTTTTGCACTTCCCCTCTCAGATCTCTCACATGCTTGGATATGAAATGAAGTAGTCTCTTTACCATGGTAATCTTTTATAACAGTGGGCGTGTTGCTTCTGGAGAACCTTTACAGAGAATGTGATTCTTACTTTGTTCCATTCTAGGAGGCTCTCTTGATGTGTAGCCCACCAAGGTGCTATAGTTTTGAGTAGGTTATAATTGACCATTCCCCTTCTCTCATCCTCATGTTTCCACTGATACTCCATTTCTCTCAAGAAAATTTTAGGGTATGCTCCTCCAGAGTAACTTGGAAACTTCTTTCCTCTTAGGCACTTGATTGAGTGCACATTTTTTACCCTTATTAAAGATCCTCTCAACTATCACCCAATCAAATCATAAGTCCCATTCACCTAATTGTCGCATGCCACGCTAGTGGTATCACTTAAGGATTGAACATCTTCAAACTGGACAACTCCCTTTATGAGATGAATTATCTCAGGATCTTTAATGGAGTGCACATAGATTCTGTCAAGGAATTCTTCTCCTAATGGCTCAGTATAGGGAGTTGAATTCCCATATGTCAAAGGAATGATCACCCTTTCTTCCTTGTTCTCAAAATTGATGTACCCCCTGTTAAACCGTGGCTCGACATTGTTCTTGTAACACCAAGGGCACCCAAGAAATGCTAGAAAGTTGTCTGCTTTGGAGAGCGCCAAGACTTCGAATTATCCAGTGAACTTAGACACTTGAATGGTGATAACTGCATCCTTTAGGACTCTAATGGGCATTGCCTTAGTCTTGTTTGCCATATACAACACATTCGAATATGGATGTAATGTGGGTATTCCCATTTAATGCTAGACATCTAAGGTAAGAACATTAACCTCTACTCTCGTGTTGATGAGGACATTACTCAAAACCCATCCATTAATAACTGCATTCAAAGTAATATCCTTATCATATTCAAGGCTATGGGGAGGAAGGTTTGCATGTAAAACCTTCCTTTTGCGCTCTGCTCCAATGCATGGTACCTTCTCTCTCAGCTGTTCTCCTAATAGGGGAATAATATTCTATTTCCTTAACATCCTACATACTTTCTTGACCTCATCCAAGTCATCCTTTAGAGCCTCGACATTCTTCCTTTACTCCAACTACTTTGATTAATCCTTAAGACATTGGATCTCACCTTTCAAACTTCGAATCATGTCCATAGTCTCTTGATACACCTCCTTCTAATGAGTGGGGTCTAGATACTTTCCATGTAATAATTCCTCTCTTGAAGCTAGTGTCCTTTGTTTTATCATCTCCCTAGTGCGTGTGGCTTCTATGTCATCACCAGTGTAGGATCTAGTCCTGACTCATGCGCCACTCTTGGCATCTAATGTGAATCGGCCTTCTTGATGCTCACCATCCTAGTGCCTTTGTCTTTATAGTGATGATAGTTCATATGCTCATAGAGCTCTGGGTATTCTTTGTAATTATGTTTCTTTCTGCACCATAAGCATTGTAACAGATCAAGACACTCACATTTGTAATGCTCTGTAAATCCACAATTATAATATGTTCCTTATAGGAATTCACTTCATCCTCTACTACGGTTACTGCGACCATGAAATCCTATGCAAAAGCCTCTTCCACATGCTCCTTCATCTACGTGCCCTTCATAATGATGGTCATCATCCTTGGAACTAAGTGCAAGACTAGTTTGGCACACACCAAGATCAATAACATCATGTGTCTGATCAATCAGTCTGCAATCCTTGGTATCATGGGTTGTAGAGGTACAAATATTCCAATAGCAATAAACATTCTTGTAGATTATACTCTGGAGTAGAGGGAACCTAATTACATCATGATCCCCATGGAAAATTTCATATTCTACCACCATAGCGCGTACTGATTTCCAAGGGAAACTATCCTTTACATGTCATTCCACTTCATAGTCTATACACTAAAGCCCAATACGAAACTCATGCGTTGAGTTTACAGACAACTTCTCCAACTACTTTTCCATTGCCTAAATTTGAGCCTCCAGAAAGGGAATAACAATAATATTAACACTCCCAATAAATTCATTATGTAGGGAAGCTTCTAATTCCTCACGCGGGTCTGTAAAAGTTGTGTGACATAGCCCTTCTAAATGGTGTTATCAATCCTCCAACAAACCATTGAGCATGTTGCAAAGGATGAATGTCATAGGATAGTTGTGATAAGAGAGTCTTGAAACATGCATTATACTCCCACACACTCTCTGCTATTCCCTGCTAGATATCCTTCAGAGCACTGATGCTCTTATGCTCAAATTCAGGGATATGGAATTTTGCTAGGAAGGTGTTTCTTCAATGTAGTATAGTCTACCACCATTTGATGGGGGTCATACTTCCTATACCAACTATACACGCGTCTTTGCAACATTTTTGTAAATTGACTTTCCTTCCACTCTGGGGTAGTGATTCCTTTCACGTGTCATAGTAATTCACACTTGTGCACATGTTTTGTAGCATCTTCAATACCCCTATGGTCTAGAAAGTGAAAATACATCTCAAAAAATACTTGTGGAGGTGGTTAAGGCCCTTTTCCTCCTAACCCAGAGCCTTGATTTCCTTCGGTGTTTCCTCCTCCATCGGATCTATTAGATCCACTAGGTCCTGACCCACCAGATCCACCTCCTACAATTAGCAACGGGCTTGAAGTGGTCGTACCTAGTGTTGCTAATGTCCCATTGAACTGTGTGCCCATGGTTTGTGATATTGTCCCACTACCAGTTGTGTGTCCCGTGCCACTCCTAGATGTGATACCTAAACCTTATGTATTTGCACCTTGTCTAAAAATTCCTCCAAATATAAGAATGGATTGTGCAGCCATGGATGTTTAAAATGAGAAATTATGCCTCATGGGTGCAGATTTTTTACTCCCACTGATACCAACTAGGTTAAAAATACTTCTCCCTTGATCTGAAAAACCAAGTGCTAGGGGTTAGTTGTTAGGTGGGTTTAGACACATGCTGATGACTCTCCTTTCTCCATGTGATGAACTCTCATTAAAAGCTGAAAGGGATTCTCTCTCGTGCTTGCCAAGATGGGGTAGCACAGAATGCTCAGGTTCCATGTCCTTTGCATGAACCTCAAATCCTTCCCACAATGCCTGCCTCCATAGGTCCATCACACTTACAACCTCACGTTTTCTAGTCATCTCCCTTTCACGAGATTCACTAAACTTGAGTCGTCTCTCCTCCCTTTCCTTCTCATCTATAATGTCTGCCATCTTCCTCCACCCTAGCTTCCTCTCCCAATACTCAGAGAAGCTTAGCTGGCCATGGGAAATGCCTCTAAACTCAAGGTAATGACCAAGATCTTCATAGCCAAAGGAATAACATGCAAAAATGATCCTCTAGGCTCCCTTAGAAATTCAAACTCAACAACTTCTGGGAAAGAATAGGTAGAAATAGCATATTCTAGAGTAAAACTAGTTAGCACTCCTTTCCACCAGTGATCAACAACACACGTCTAAGTCAAATCTGCATCATACAGCCTCTGATAGTCATCTTAGGTCCATACACATGATCTATAGTACTAGATTGATCTAGATGTATATGTTGAAATCCATTCATATAGTTCTACAAGAAAACAACAGAAGAATGTCTCATACAACTATTGGTATAGTTTCTCTTCTACCCATCTATGCGCATCGAACTCAGATCCAATGTTGAATCTTTGAGAAAAATCATCCTCCATGCTCTTGAACCATGTTTCAACACTTTCCATGGTTAGACATTCTATCATCATGCATCACAGGGACAAAGATGCATGCCATTTCTCACAACAACTTTGAAAAGAGGTCCCAACAACAGAACCAAGATGTAGTCATATTTTATACCCTTAGATCAATAGTCTATTCCCATATGCACCGACCTATCACCCAACGGGTGCTGGACACTCACCTGAGGCATGCGTGGGTGCCAAGCCTCTCTTTTATGTGAGTCTTTTGAGAATGAATCATCTTATGAAAAATATTCAAATGGAAATGAATAGAAAAGAACCATGCAATATTCTAAGAACCTAGAACGAGTTGTCACCCCATTACATTCAGAAAAGATAAATAACAAATAGCATATGAAAATGGTTCATACATAAAGGAAATTCATAAGGATTGTACTTATGAACACATATATGATTAAGAAAAGATCCTTATACTCATATTAATATGTTCAATAACCACATTACATCCCTCAAAGTAATAAAAAACCTTCATATAATAATGCAAAGCCAAGTCATGCATCAGAACTACACTATGTTCATCAAATTACAAAGAAGAATGCAGACCCATCCCTCTAAATGTGCCATGATTCCTATATTTTCCTAATCCCAACCCATAGAATCCTCCATGGTATTTCTGTAGAGCTTTACCTCTTTCCCCATACATTCACTCTCCTAGGATGACTCTATGTCTCTCTATTCTCTTTGCACTCTCCCTCATATATATATTTTTCTACCCATGCACATAAATATATAGCTTTCTTGCCTTCACTACCATGCCTTATGAGGTAGCAGATTGGTTTCCAAGTGTCCAAGTGGTCCTCTAATGGAGCATGCCTCCTTTGATCCAAGATCTCCACTCTGTGCAATGATGTTCTTATAGAACCTTCCATCACATGCTTGAAATATTCCCTTTTCAATCCTACAATCGTCACGCTGGCACCTTATCCACAAAGGTCACACTTTTCTCATGTGCTTCCTCGGATGTTGAATATGGCTAAGTCCAAAATCTATCCTACCTTGCGCACACACCGTGTGTTCTAAAAAACCGTGCTAGAACCATCCCCTACATGCCTTCAACCCTCACACCCTCCTTCAATCTAGGTCCCACCTGTCCACACACCTTCTCATCCTTAGCCAATATTTTGGGGCCCAACAACCCACTAGATATGCTAAATGATTCTCTGCATTACATCAACGTACAAAAATGAGAATATAACATAGTGGTTAAGGTTGCCAAATATTGAATTGCCAAAAATATCATAGAAAATGGATTAGTGCAAATAGACACAAAATGCCTTCCAAAGAGGCAATATGTATCTAATCCTATGTGAATTGGCCAATATTACAACTATAAAAGTAGATCAATATGGAATGATGACCAAATGCCAATAATAGGCAATGTCCAATGACCCTACAAAATTGCCAATATACTCCATAAAATATCACTGAATTGAATCAATATGAAATGATGACTCAAATGCCAAACATAGGCGAGTATCCATTGACCCTATGAAATAACAAGTAATGTAAATATTATTGCAAAATATCATGAAAATGACTCAAAAATCAAACTACAAAATGCCCATAAAGGGGAGAGGGTTAAATTGAATCCTTGAAGCTACATGTGAAGATCAAATATCTATCAAATGTAAAATTGGGGATAAAATGAAAATGAATGCACAATTTCCACATTCCAAAATGGTGAAATTACCAATACTGCCAAATATTACCAGATGTAACTTACAAACTAGTTTGATAGTATAATAAAAATGCACTCTAATTATAACCACATGTTATAGTTATAAATAAATTTCCATAAATAAATGACTTAAAATCATGTGCAATTATTACGTATGGGTAAAAAAAGTTTTTATTACTATTGTGATTATACTTATAAATGGTACCCAATAGGGTCTTATAAGCAGCCAGACATTTACACAATAAAAAGCGACAACATATACTCTGAAAATGCAAATCCAAAATTAGACATTGTAAATTCCCCCCTCTGAAACTACATACTCTGCTATCAAAATCAAAATAGAATATGTTAACCATAAATGTGTGAATACATTATGAGTATGATAAACCTATCATATAGCTCTTCCCTATAGGTGACTCTAAAAATTAGATTCAAAGCTAATAATTTCCTTTCAACACACAACTGAATCCCACAAAATTTCTTTGAAAAATTGCAAGCTATTTTTTAATCACAACTATGCAAACATGAAACTAAGGAATTGTTTATCGATCCACTTAATCAAATTTTCCTGCCTCAGTGAATACTTGGGTATCTGAACGGGTTAGATAAAAAATCAATGGTTTAAAAATGTATTGTTTCCTAAAAAAATTCCATTTTTTTCAGATGAAGTTGCTAAGACTTTTCAATCTCATGACCTTTCCTACTACAATGCGTACGATATATTTTTTCCACTTTTAAAGGAAAATTACCTAAGCTACCATTTTAGAACCTTGTTTAGGAGAATGGTCTTTCAAAATTTTACCCAACAAAGATTTCCTTTTCCAACACTTAGGTACAAAGTGGTTAGACAAGCCACAAGAACTGCATGGATTAATGTACCACAATTTCTATGTATCTAATACATAATCAAAAGGAATGTTAAAATATTTATGCTTTTTGCAATCAAAAGTTTTAAAATTTTTCCCATTACTATTTTTACCTTTCGTGGGCTGAGGTAGAGGTTTATCCCTTGCAGTCTCAACTGTCCTAGAGCATTCACTTGTTTATCTCTAACCACAAAAACTGAATCCCAAACCTACATGGTGAGGCCTATCCTCTACCTAAATGGAGTTAACAATAAGTTGGCCTTATTTTCCAAGGAGTTTTCCATTAAATCCCATTTTAAAAATTAATTTTGAACTAATCCCTCTAGTTTGTTGTTCAAATTTATAAAAATAATTTTCAAATAATTTGAAATGGGAAGATTCAACTGGTGATATAATTACAGTGTTTATTTCAGAGTCACCATGTCCACTTATGGGAGAGGAAAGCACCGATTGAAAAATGGACTTGTTTTTCCCCTTCAAGTCACCACCGGTTTGTAACCTTTCCAAGAGCTCATCCTTGGAATTTAATTTAGTTTTCAATTTTTCACATTCCTTTTATAAGGAATAGTAAATCGATCTCTAGAGATCATTGTCTTCATATATATGGTGATTTTATGACTCAAGCTCATCGAGCTTATCCTATTTTGACAAATTTTCCATAGTGCACCTATACTTGTCCAATCACAGATGAACTAATTACAAAATCTGGAGCAATAAAATGTCAATCAACCAACTCTAATACCAAAATATACAATCTGTAAACTGTAGTAGACCCCTACTATTAAACAGTTTAAAATCAAATACTCATATTACAATATCAAATTATTGATTTAACTAAATTAAGAAACCATTAAAATATGAACCAAAACTAAATGTGAGTGATTAAAAACTCATACAAATTCATTGTTCAATTTAGACATTCAATTCATATGCAATCTCTTCAATTATGCCTCTTAATAAATTTCCATTTTTAAATTATCAAATCTTAATGATAATTTAAATCTGTTATAAAATGAAATATTACCAAGAAACTAAAATAAAACAGAGGTAAAAGACCAAGATTGTTTACGAAGTTCGGTGTAAAATGCCTACATCTCCGGGTTTATTCAAATCGATCCATTAAAAATATATTGCAAGTGAAATTTTAAAAAAATTACAATGACATAATGGAATCAAATAACCTACAAAAATATACTCACAGACCTTTGGAAGAATCTGATTACCCTTAGCGATGTTGACCAACCTTCGTGTAGCACTTGTAAGGTCAATCTCCCTTCATTCTCAACAGAAATATACTTTAAATGCTTTAAATATCATCAAAGGAATATCATAATGGGAGAAAAATAGGCTTAGGAGCAGCATATGATAATTTTCCACACTTTTTTAGTTTACTCCCAGTCTTGAAAATGTTGTTATGATGGCCTAAATTGTCATTCTTTAAAAACTGTCCATTACAAAAAATACATAGTCAAAAACCTGACCCATTACAAATACCAAATGCCTCCTTTTATACCACTTGCAAAAGGTTGGTGGATTGGTAATACCACTTAATATTTTGTGCCAAGGTAGCAGTTCAAATCCCTTTAAGCACCTCATATCCCATACAATGCGTTTTACATGTTTTTTGACATGTTTATCCCACATGCAATGAGATAAGGTGAGTAAAGTAGTTTAAATGTGGGATTTTATATGTATTGTATTGGGCATTGTGGCCCCTTTTGTTGGAGGTTATTTATGCATTTGGTTAAAATTGTTAAGTGCTTTGGAAATATGGATAGCACTAAGGCTATATTCGGTGGTAAAGTGATTAGCTCTTGGTCTCCATGTGACCGTTTGTTAAGCGCTTGTGGTTAGAGTGTGCTCACCATGTGGGTGCTTAATGTAAAACATGTAGAATGCACTTAACATGGAAAATGACGTGGCATGCCATATGGTGGCCTAAGGACATGCTACGTGGAACTCTCCATAATTGTAAAATCCATTGGCTTCTCAGATACCCCATGTCAACAAAAGAGGGAAAAACTACAATGTATTTAAATAAAATTAAATTCACACTAACTACCACACGATGACAGGGTTTCCTCTGACAAAAAAGCGGACCCCTCTAGCTATGATCTTTGTAGCTGGCCTTTTGAAAATAAACCATCAAAGATCAGAGGAGTAAATAAACACTTCTAAGTCTAATTTTTTCCCTGACCAACCTTGAACTACACAAATAGGTTTTAGAAACAAACCAGGGTCATGCTTGTCCTGTGCTTGCATGTTGACCAACTTTAACCCAAACTTTGACTAGTGACAACTTGAGCATACAATGTCCAATTCATGCATTCTGTTGGGCCTTAAAATATAAAATAAGTACAAGATGATGCATGGGCACGTAGGACCTCATTGAAGAAGGGCGCAAAGGTCAAAGGCACACAGGGAAGGGTTTTGGCAGGGTTTTGCAGAACATAGAACATGTGTGCAAGGAAAAATAAGGGAATATTTTTCGACATCCTAGGCAGCACATGAGAAAATCATGACCCTTGTGGATAAGGTGCCAACCTAGAGACTATGGGATCAAAAAGGGAATATTCTAGGAATGCATTGGAAGGTTCCAAAAGACATCATTGTAAGGAGTAGAGAGCTCGGACCTAAGAAGGTATGATTCCATGGAGGACCAACTTGACACTTGGAAACTGATTTGTAACTTCTGAAAGGCATGGTAGTGGGTACCAAGGTTATAAATACAAGTGCTTGTTAGGAGCAGAAGGAGAGGCACAAAGAGTAGATAGAGATATGGTATAGAGAGTGTATGAAGTATTTGGAGGAGAGAAAAGAGAGCAATAGCCTTGTAGAAACTGAATGGGGATGTTATGGGTTAGGGATTTTAAGAATTCTGTAACATTTAGGGGATGGGTTTTATTCTTCTTTGTAATATGATGATCATACTATGACTCTGATGCATGAATTTTCTCTACACAGTTAAATAAGGATCTCTCATGACCTCAAGGGATTGTAATGGGGTTATTGAATATGTTAATATGAATACAATTCTCTTTTATAAATCATCTGTGTTTGGAATTATACTACTTATGTATTTACTTTCGGTATGAACCATTTCCTTATGCCGCTTGTTATTTTTCTTATCTAGATGTAATAAGATAACAACTCATTCTAGGATATGGCATGGTTATTTTTTCTCATTTCCATTTGAAATATGTTATAAGATGATACATTCTCATAAAAATCACATAAAGGAGAGACTCAGTGCTCGTGTATGCCTCGGGTGAGCACCCACTGCCCGCTTGGTGATAGGCTGGTGCGCATGGGATCAGACTATTAGTCTAAGGGGTATAAAATATGACTACATCTTGGTTCTATTGCTGGGACCTCTTTTTGAAGTTATTGTGAGAAATGGCATGCACCTTTATCCCTATAATGCATGATGACAGAGTGTTTGAGCTTGGAAATTATTGAAGGATGGTTCAAGAGAACAGAGGATGAGTTTTCCCAAAGATTCAACACTAGACCTAAGTTTGATGCACATAGATGGGTAGAATAGAACCTATACCATGAGCTGTATGAGAAATTATTTTGTTACTTCCCAATAAAACTATATGAATTGATTTCAGAATACACATCCAGATTGAGCTGGTACTATAGATTGTGTGTATGGACCCAAGCTGACTATCAGAGGCTGCAAGTTGTAGATCTGACTTGGATGCATGCTATTGATCATGGGTGGAATAGAGTGTTGACCAGTTACACTCTTGAATATTCTATTTATACGTATTCTTTCCCAGAAGTTACTGAGTTCGAGTTTCTGAGGGAGCCTAGAATATCATTTTTAAATACTAATCCTATGGCTATGAATCTCTTGGTCATTACTTTGAGTTTAGAAGCATTTCCCATGGCTGGCTAAGCTTCTCTGAGCACTAGGAGAGGAAGCTAGGGTGGAGGAAGATGACAAACATTGTGGATGAGAAGGAAAGGGAGGAGAGATGACTCAAGTATAGTGAAGCTCGTGAAAGGGAGATGATTAGACAATGTGAGGTTGAAAGTGTGCTGGATCTATGGAGGCAAACATTACGAGAAGGAGTTGTGGTTCATGTAGAGGACATGGAACCTCAATAGTATGTGCTTCCCCATCTTGGAAAGCATAAGATAGAGGCCCCTTCAACTTCTAATGAGATTTTATCACATGGAGAAAGAAGAGCTATCAGTACAAATCTGAACCCACCTGGTGCCCAAACCATGGTGTTTGGTTTTCTAGATTAAGGGAGAAGTATTGTTAACCCAGTTGGTAGTGGTGGGAGTAACTGATCAACACCTAAGAGATATATTTTCTCATTTAGAACATCCATGGCTGCATAATCCATCCTTGTATTTGGAGGAATCTTTGGACAAGGTGCAAGTACGCAAGGATTGGGTAACAGGTCTGGGAGTGGTACGAGACATACCACTGGAAGTGGGAAAATATCACAAACTGTTGGTGCACAGTTCAGTGGGACATTGGGAACACTATGCGCGACCACTTCTAGTCCTTTTGCGACTACAGGAGGTGGATGTGGGGGGTCATGAGGAACACAACCTAGTGGATCCAGTGGATTTGGTGGAGGAAACACTGAAGGGAACCAAGGCTTTGGATTGGGAGGACAAGGACCCCAGCCACCTCCTGAAGTGTTTTTTGAGATGTATTTACACTTTCCAGACTATAGGGGTATTGAAGATACCACAGAGCATGTGCACAAGTGTGAGTTACTATGGCACGTGAAAGAAATCACTACCCTAGAGCAGAGGAAAGTTAGTTTGCAACAATGTTACAAGGGCTCACACATAGCTGGTATAGGAAGTATGACCCCCATTAGACAGTGGTATACTATACCGCATTGAAGAACACATTCTTAGAAGAGTTCCATATCCATGAGTTTGAGTAGAAGATCATCAACACTCTAAAGAATATCTAACAGGGAATGATAGAGAGTGTGCGGGAGTATGATGTGCATTTCAAGACTCTATTATCTAACTATCCTATGACATTCATCCTTCTTAACATGCTCAATGATTTTTTGGAGGATTGATAAAACCATTTAGAAGGGATCTGTCACACAAGACTTTCACAGACCTACATGAGGCAGTGGAAGCTAACCTGTGCACTGATGCTATTGGGATCATTGAAATTAGTGTTAGTCCTTTTTTGGAGGCTTAAATTGCTGCAATGGTCAAGCAATTGGAGAAGCTGTATACAAATTCAGCGCATGAGGTTCTAGTGGGCTTTGGTGTATAGACTACGAAGTGGAGGGACATGCAAAGGATAGTTGCCCTCATAATTCGGTGCATGCTATGTTGGTAGACTGTGAGATTTTCCATGAGGATATGATGCAAGTAGATGCCCTCTACTCCAGTGTGCAATCCATAAGAATTTTTCTTGCTATTGTAAGATCTATACCTCTACGACCCATGATGCCAAGGATTGCAGAATGATTGATCAAATCCATGATGCTATTGATCTAGGTGTGTGCTAGACTAGCCTTGCAAGTAGTTCAAAGGATTATGTCCATCATTATGAAGGGCATGTAGATGGAGGAGCGCATGGAAGAGGTTTTCTCAGAGGATTTTTTGGTCGCAATAACTGTGATGGAGGACGAAGTGAGTTCCCATGAGGAACATGTTATAATTGTGGATCTACAGAGCATTGCAAATGTAAGTGTCCTAACCTATTACAATGCTCATGGTGCAGAAAGAAACAAAATTACTAGGAGTGTCTAGAAATTCATGAGTGTATGAATCAGTGACACTGGAAAGATAAAGGCACTGGGATGGTGAGAATCAAGAAGGCTCATTCACAGTGGATGCTAAGAATGGAGTGCAAGTTAGGGAAAAAACCTGTGCTAGTGATGATGTGAGCAGAGGCCGCAAGCGCTAGGGAAATGCCAAAACAAAGGACACTAGTTTCAAGAGAGGAAGTAATACATGGATAGTATCTGGATCTTTCTCATCAGAAATAAGTGTATCAAGTGACTATCGATGTGATTCAGAGTTTACAAGGGGAGATCCAATGTCTGAAAGAGAAATCAAAGCAGTTGGAGAAAAGGAAGAATACCGAGGTTCCAAAGAATGACCTAGATGAGGTCAATGAAGTATGTAAAATGTTAAGGCTAGAGAATATTATTCCCTTGCTAAGAGAATGGCTGAGGGAGAAGATGTCATGCACCAGGGCAGAGCGTGAAAGAAAGGTTTTGCATGTAAACTATCCTCCTCGTAGCCTCGACTATGATAAGGAGATTAATCTAAATGCAGTTGTTGATTAGTGGATTATGAGTAATATTCTCATCAACACAGGAGCATAGGTAAATTTTCATAGCTTAGATGCTTGGCATCAAATGGGAAGGCCCACATTGCAACCATATTTGAATGTGTTATACATGAAAAAAAAACTAAGGAAATTCCCATTGAAGTTCATAAGGATGCAACTATCACCATTTAAGGGGCCAAGTTCACTAGAGAATTTGAAGTCTTGGTGCTCCCCGAGGTAGACAAATTTCCAGTGTTTCTTGGGTGCCCATGGTGTTACAAGAACAATGCCAACTTGTGGTTTAACAAAGGGTATATCAGCTTTGAGAACAAGGATGAAAAGGTGGTCATTCCTTTGACAGATGGGAAGTCACCACCCTATACTGAGCCCTTAAGGGAAGAAGTCCTTAATAGAATCTATGTGTGCTCCATCAGAAACCTTGAGATAATTCACCCCAAGGAGGGAGTTATCTAGTTTGATGATGCTAAATCCTTAAGTGATACGACTAGTGTGGCATGCAAAAATTAGGTGCATGGGATGTATGATTTAATAGGGAGATAGTAGAGAGGATTGGTAACAAGGGTAAAAAAGGTGCAATCAGTAAAGTGCCTAGGAGAAAATAAGTTTCAATGTTACTCTGGAGGAGCATATCTTGAAATTTCAAGAAATGGAAGATCAGTGGAAAAATGAGATCAAGAGGAGGGAAATGCTCAAATATAGCCTACTCGGAAATGCAGCGTGATGGTGGGCTACACATTGGGAGAACCTCTTAGAGTGGTGTGAGGTGAGGATCACATTTTCTATAAGTTTCTTCAGGGGAAATGTGCCCACAGTCATATAAGACTACCATGGTAAAGACACTACCTCATTTCATATCCAGGTATGCGAGAAGGCCTGGATGGGAAGTGCATAAGCATTATCAAATTTTTTATGGGTGCATAAATTGTATTCAACTTTACAAGGCTATGCACACACATGGTATATTCATTCAGAGATGCATCGTGAAATAGGTAATTGGTAAGAATTGGTGGTTGATCTCATTGAAACCTTTGAGTATAGGAGTACCAAGCCATCGATGGATAAGGTGTTGCAAGTAATCAAGTGCCTTACAATGGGAGATAGTGCTATAGTAGAGGATAGGATGTTGGAGTTTTCAAGTGAACCTTATTTGGAGATGCATCTCAATGAAGGGGAATAAGAGGAAATATAGCTTGAGCATGCATGCATGGAAAAATAAAAAGGAAAAATTGTCTATGTAATAAATGGAGACTTTGGATGTTAACCATTTGGAAGGTACGCGTGAAGTCATAGACAATGCTGATGAGTGAGCACTCACCTACCATGAGCCATTGAAAAAAAATAAGGTTGACATTGGAATAAAGACAGAACCTAACGAATCTATTATCAGAGACTATTGGTCAGAAAAATAAGTTTCAAAGGTCATTGATCTATTGCGTGAGTTCCAAGATTTATTTCCTCATGGGTACCATGAACTCAAAGGTGTTCACCATTCCTTGGGAGAGATGAAGATCAAGTTGAAGGAAGGTGCACACCTGATTCGGAAGAGGCCTTATCAGATGAATCCAAATTTGCATGTACAGGTCAAGGAAGAAATATAAAAGATGATAGCATTTCACCATTTTCTTTACGTTCTTGGAATGTGATGAAATAGATAAGGTTGTGTTGGTTTTTAAGGTTGATACATGCATTCTGAATTCTCGATCTGATGTTGACTATGAGAGCTTCCTTTTAGCTGGGAGGAACTACCTAAAATAGAAAACAAGACCACCAAAGAAGAGTTAAATAATATATGACAGTGGACTACCTAGTGTATGCTAGATCTGGGAAGTGTGATACTTCCTAGAAGGTTATTAACCCATTGTTTTATTAAAAAAAATTATGAAGTAACTGAAATGTGTACATAAATGAATATAGTGCTAATATTTTGATTTGGGTACCTTAGATCACTATCACTGTCGATCCAATTAAATACTAAAAAATATGTGGGTCAAAGGTCTTCAAGTCAGGTTGTAGTTTTTCATGTGGTGTGAAGGTCACAGACAGGGTCTTAAAAGGGTTGGGTAAGGTGTTTGGGTTGTTTTGGTAGGTATGTGGTTATTGGTTTACAAAGTGTTGGTAGACACAGAGACTAGTGTTGGTTGAGGTTTGAACGATCATGGTTGGAAAGAACGAACGATGGTTATGAGAAACCGGCATCAGTAGATGCGGGTTGATAAAATTCAATAAGATTTGTTAGTGGGGTTTGAGCTGAGGTCATAAAGAGATGAAAAAGGGTGTAACGATGTATATGGGGATCTTAGGAACAATCAGAAATATGTAGAGGTTTGGTATAGGTGGTTTTATGGTGTGGTTAGAGGAATGGTTGGGTTTACAAGAAAGTAAATGGTAGGGGAAAAGGGAATGCAAGTAGGAAACTGATAACAACAATAGAAGAACCCAATAGACTGAAGTAGAAATAGATGATGCAGGTAAAAAGTGTACTTACTATGGTGAAGGTTCAAATGGCTGGATGGTGATGGTGGTTGACTAGAGGAATGATGTTTGGTACCATGATAGAGCTTCCTGGAATGTTACCGTGAGTGTAATAACTCTAGATTTGTCCTGGTGATAGCTATGTATGTTTATTAGGTAGGAAAAGGCTCTGGTTCTTCTTGCATACATATCTCTTCTCCTTTCTTCAATCTTAGAATGTACCAACCCAAAAACAAGGTTTCCAAGGTGAATAAATGGTAACCAATGACAGTTCCTGGTTGACCAGTGTCAGTTTCGGGATGACTGGCATCAGTCAAGATGAGATTCCCTAGGTTTACCAAAAATGACAGATCTCACAATCATTTGGGCCAAGTCTATCCATTTATTCATAGATAAGAATGGACGTTATGTTTTTATGAGCAAGAAGGTGGTTAAAGGTATAATAGGCCTTGATTTTTAGGGTTTAACCAAGTCTTATTCATTTATGGAAACATGCTATGAATAGGTATATGGTGAGGTGTCCATCCATTTAATTAAAGTAATTAAATTAATAAGGGCCACAGTTGAAGGTAGTGACAGTTAAATGCATACACATGTTGGAAACCGTGACACGGTACCAGGTTGAAAATATTTGAAAATCCATGTCGTCTAAGGTCAATAGGTCTATCTAAATATGTTCAAAGTGATTCCGGTATCCAAGGTATAGGATATGGTGTAGAAACACAACAAAGGTCAGGTGTAAGAACGTGTAGGTATGTTTCAGTACACCAAAGGTCAGATCAGGATAAACATCACGATAATAGGCAATATAAGGTCGGTAGGCCAAACAATACGGGTAACTACGTCGTAAGGTACAATGAGCATGGAGGGTTAAAAGTCACAAAAAGTGGTTTAGGTCAAGGTATATAGGTAACGACATGGGTAAGGCCAAGGTATAGGTAAAATAACAACTCCTAAGATGCAACAAAGGAAATGTAGGGGTAGGTTGGGTTTGTAGGTATGGTTCAAGGGGTTTCTGGGATGATAAAAAAGGGATGTGGGCATGAATGGTTGCAAGAAAAAGGAAGTTTAGCAATACCAAACAATTATAAGGGTGGACCGATGTTGGTTATAGGGTGACCAACGTCGGTTGGCTAGGGCACAAATAGGACCGGCGTCAGTCAGGTTAGGGTGGGTTTATAAAAACCAAAAATTATGTATTTTTCAGAATCATTGTTGTATTGTATGGGGGATTATACCCAGCTAAGGTGGAGAGATTTGGTTGGTGAGTGGAGCTAGGTAGACAGGTCCATGAGATTGATGGAGAGATTTGAGGTAGATTTCAGCATGAAAGAGGTGGGAGAAGATTCAGGTGGGCCACCAGTGCAGCGGCTAGTCGTGCCACCACGTAGATGATGCTGAGATGAGGTAAGATTTGATCCCATTCTTTGTTGGTTAGGTGAATTTGTTGGCAAAAAGTGGGTTTGGGTAGAAGTGGGTTTTGGGGGGAGAATTAAATTTAAATTTGGAAGAAAATGGGTGAAAGAGGAAGGGTAGGAAGTGTTATGTAGGGTAAAGAGGGGTGGGAATGAATGTAGGTGAGATTGGGGTAGGAATGGGTGGGGTAGTTAGGTAGAAATGGTAAATGTTTTAGGGAAATAGGGCAGGGTTTCACGGATTACCTCTACGATGGTGACTAATGTTGGTTGAGGGTTAGCCGATGTTGATGGGAGGTAGCTGACATCAATCACTGATAGGGTGACCAATACCAGTTTTGGGAGATCGGTGCCGGCTAAGAAGAACTAATGCTGGTCGACATTAAGAGAAGAATGGGCCAGGAGATGGGTAAGGGTGGGTGGGTGAGATAAGAAGGTATTGTTTGAATGAAAATAGGTAGGGTAATAGTTATAGGTGGGGGGTCAAAGGTGAATGTGGATATGGTCAAGGTTTAATAATGTTATGGTTTATTGGATGTAGGTGAGGGACCAGTTGCAGATGCAGGATAGGGTACCACTCCTATTGCTAAAGGTGTGGGGAGACATGACCGATGAGGAGTGGAGACACGTGACTGACGTGGGTTTGATTGGTATTCGATGTTGTAGGCGTATAGTGTGTGATTCAAGTTTGATGGTCACTCTCATCAATAAATGGGATTGCAAAACCACCATGTTCTATCTTCAGACATGTGAGATCACAGTCACCTTAGAGGACATGTATCAGATCCTAAGATTACTAATAGTGGGAGTGCAGGTATACTCCATTTCATCAGAGGTCTCCGAGGAGATGATGTTGACTATGTTTGGAGAGGGGATGGCCGAGTTGAGAATCCATAGCGCCAACATAAGTTATGGAGATATGTACCAGGCCCATCCTAAGGAGATGAGGCTAGTAGTTCTAATGATGGAGTCAGTGTGTTGTTTTGCATTTCTAGATGTGGAGGGTGAGATATTCCCATGGGCATTGATGGGAGTTCTCTGTAATATGATGGAAGACAGGACCCAATTTGCATGGGCACCAACCTACCTGGTGTAATTATACAGGGAGCCATGGGCCTATGGGAGACTACAAAGGTTCAGCATGTGTTGCACTTTCCTTCTTCACTGTTGGGCCTATGAGCACATTGTGTGTGTGTGGTCGATTAGTTTTCCCTAACTAATTGTATTTGAGCTAGGTATGGTCTGGGTCGGTTTTAGGAATTGGGTGCAAATTGGTGGTGTGCGGTGGGGGGATAGGGTTACACATGATGTGGCTCACTACAAGCGGATGCTAGAGGGTTTGTTTTGAGTAGACATTATTTGGAGGCCATATGTGGTATATCCATCATACAATTGCATGGACGCGGAGTTGGATGAGCTACAATTGCTCAGGTGGATAGAGGGGCGTCATGCTGGGGAACATGAGATGATACCAGTAGATAGAGTCCGATGGAAGTTTTAGCTTCCCTAGGATGTGCCACCACCATTCCCTCAGTATAGGAGAGACGATGTGGAGAGGCCTATACCTATAGCATAGCTGAATGTGCTAACATGGTAGGAGGAGTTGCCGGTGGACCGACAACTAGATGATGCTGGCTGAACAGATGCATATAGATGGTGGTGGGCAGCCCAACTACGAGCAACACCACCCAGACTAGAGCAACTAGATGTGGCTACCCTCATAGTCTAGAGAGACACATTATAGGGACATGTGGCTACATTATAGGCCTAAATGACTAGTTTACAGGGGTAACTAATGGGGTCATAGGAAGAGGTAGCCACATTACATACACAAGTTATAGGGTTGTAGGGCCAGTTGGACACTACACATGCATAGATTTTAACCCTACAGACCTAGGTATAGGCAAAAGAACCTACACAGGCTTAGGGATAGGGTCCCTTGATACAGGTACAAGCATAAGGATAGGGTTCCTTATTATAGGTCGCAGTGGGACAAGTTCCCAGGAGATTGGTATAGGTACCGAGACCAATGGAACCTCTGCAGACTATACCGATGGCTAGGTTCAGGGAAATCATGGGTGAGGCATGATATTATTAGGACCACTTCATGGCCGCAGGGATAGACGTCCCATATTATGCTAAGTATAGAGCACATCAAGCTTTGAGTGAGAGGACTTGATCCTGAACTCACAGTGTAGAGAGTATAGGGGGCTGGCGAGCCCCGAGATAGGGTCAATGCGAGGCTACCAGTGTACGGATGCTAGCTTTAGGTGAGAGGCTATTAGAGGTTAGAATGAGGCCTATGGTGGGTGGGGAGATGCTAGAGGGATGCTGCATAGGAGGAGAGGAGGAGGAGGAGGAGAAGGAGATAGGAGAGACAAGCATGGAGGATATCTGACGGGGAGATGCCTGATAGTTGTGTGTACCTCTATATTTTTTTTGTGTATGTTGAGATATTCTATCCTACGTGCTAAAGAGAGCAAGGATGTACACGAGAGTTTTTGAGATTTTTGATTATATACCGGCCTGCGTGTTGAAGATGGGGAGGATGTACATGAGAGTTGTTGAGATACTTACATTTATTTGTATCTATGTACATATGTATGTATACACAAACTTTCAAATTTATAGATGATGATATTTATGAGTATGAATGGTGTATTTGTGTTGTAAAATTTTCATTGTTATATCTATGTAGGTGGGAACTAAGTGGATTAGGCATGATGGAGTCAGGTCGGTCTAGGCATGATGGAGTCAAGTTGGTCTAGGCATGATGGAGTTAGGTCAGTTTAGGCATGATGGAGTCAGGTCAGTTTAGGCATGATTGAGTCAGGTTGGTTTAGGCATGATGGAGTTAGGTCGGTTTAGGCATGATTGAGTCAGGTTGGTTTAGGCATGATGGAGTCAGGTTGGTTTAAGTTTGATCTACCATCCAAGTCAGGTTGGTTTAAGTTTGATCTACCATCCAAGTTTTTGGTAACATGAGAGACAAATGGTGATGTAAATTTCCAAATATGTGCTATAATGGAAATGTGAAAATGATAGATGAATAATTTGATGATGTGGTAAAAATGTGTATTAATTGATGCTCATTTGGTTTAATTTCCATTTATTGATATAAAATGGAAACTAACTAAGGTAGAATGTGAATAGGAAAGTGAAAGGGGGAATTGGTTAGGGTAAAGAGTGACTGAGCTAACCTCCAAGGGCCCCATGCCCTCGAATGTGATTCCTAGATAGCCTCGACAAAAAGGGGCCTTAGGCCGATGTATTTATCCCATAAGCTAGGGATGAATATAATGAAATAGAGGAATGGGTTTATGGGTGTTAGGCATGGTTAAGTGTAGGTCACAGGCATGGTTGAGTGTAGGTCATAGGCATGGTTAAGTGTAGGTCACATACATGGTTGAGTGTAGGTCATAGGCATGCTTGAGTGTAGGTCACAGGCATGGTTGAGTTTAGGTCATAGACATGGTTGAGTTTAGGTCATAGGCATGGTTGAATTGTTTTAAATATAGGTGTCGATGATTTGGTCCTGTATAAGATAATTAATAAGTAATGAGGAAGGAAAATGGTAGGAGGTGGTAAAAGAGCCACTTAATTGATAAGAACCCTAATGATTCTACCATACCCAAGATGGGCTTATGAACATAAGGGCCTAAAGGCGTTGCATAATGGACTATTCTGAAGGTGAAGAAAGTGACATGATCACGAAATGTCACATTTTTAGCAAGTCCCCTTGAGCAGAGAGAAAACTACGGCATAAAAGGAAATGAGGTGAAATTGGATGGTTTAACGTAACCTTAGTGTATGACAACATGTTTTTCTTAGCAAGAAGCTAATATCCAAAAATAGGCAAGTCCATGACAAAAATTTCATCATTTTCTTCATTTTTTTTGGTATTTTTAATAGACTGATCAATGCGGGAAGTCTATATGGGATGAGTATAGTATCTCCTTGAGGTATTCATGAAGCTGATTGATGCAAAAATCTTCTGGATATGTTTATTGTATTTTTGCAATGGCTTTATATAGCTTTCCTTTGAGGGAACAATCTATTTATAGTGGTGGAAAGAGAGCGAGGAGATGTCCCTTTGTGAGGGAGTCATCTTTTCCTGGAAGTTTGAATCAAGGAGTTGCATCCCTTTTTGTTTTTGGACATTCAATTCATGGACAAGACTATAGAGGAAGAGTAGGCTCTTGTTCAGAGGACAAAACCATAACACACAAAGGTTATTTATGAAAGGGCTGATTTTGAGTGATGAAAGACCATGGGATTCCACCTTGAAGAAGACAAAAAGTATCCATGAGAATCATGCTATGAGTAGAGCCATGGTACTCATATTGAAGTTAAGGCTAAAAGGTGACGGGTAATCACATGATTCTTGTTTATTCGTGGATCCTCAAAAACAGGTAATATGGAAGGTGAACAATGCTCAAGGGACGAGCAATCAATTGATAAAGAGAGACATAGGACTTGATATCAAGAATAAAATGATTGAATATGTAAGGCATTAAGGGGCTCAGGTTCAAGTTTACCTTCAAGTGAAGATAAATGATAAGATCTTGATCTCTAGGCATGGGTAATGATATAAGGCCCAAGCCAATTAGGAGAAAATTTTCCCCACTTACTTTTTTCTTTTTTGGTTACATGTTTATTTTCCTTCAGGAAGAGGTCACTGACCTAAAAGGTTCGTTTGTGAACACGTTTTTCATATGCACATTTGATACATTTTTGGTAGATTTGGAGATGGTCAAGAGCATTGAAACAACATTAATCTAATAACTCAAGTTGCGACAAACGATCTTGGAAAAATTCATCATCATTGAGCATGTCTTGTAGTGAGATGCAGAGAGATGGAATCTGGATTTTGAGAGGTAAGAAAGCCTCGGTACTGTAGACCAGATAAAAAGGTGTGGCAATAGTTGAAGTGTGAATACTAGTGTGATAAGCCCACAAGGAGAAAGGAATGTGCATATGCCAATCCTTCCTAGTATCGTTGACTACCTTCATAAGAACTATTTTTTTCAAGGTTTTTATTGGTTGATTTATCTTAGACATTGGTTTTTGGGTAATAAGGTTATGAGAAACTGAGTTAGATGCTAAATGTGCGTTCCATAGATTATGTAGGGTTTTGTTTTTGAATTACTTTCCATTATCAGTGATGAGGTAGCGAGGAATACCAAAGCAACAAATGAAGTGATGGTTGATGAATTCACATATTTTCTCAGACTTTCTGTAGAAAAGAGGGGAATGGCCTCTACCCATTTAGTGTAATATTTAGTAGTAGTAATGATCCATTGGTGGCATTGTGAAGAATGGGGATTGATCTCATCCGACAAGATCCAAACCCCATTGAGAGAAATGACAAAGGTCTCGTGAGACCTGCAAGGCATGACTAGATGTGTGATGGATATTAGCATGTTGCTGGCATTTCTCACAATGCTTGACATAATCACAAAAATCACGGTTTAAGGTACGCCAATAATAGAAAAGGTGAAGAATGCATTTTTCTATAGCTAAACCACTAAAGTGACCTTCACGTAAATTCCATCATGAAACTTCCTTAATGTTGTAGGGAATTTCAAAACTTGTAAGGCATTGTAAGAGAATACCGTTGAAGCTGTGCTTATAAATAAGACCACCCATGATGACATAACGAGAGACATTTTAAAGAAAGGCCCATTGTCCATTACAAGTGAGATCAATTGGTAGAATGGAAAGGGAAAGGTAGGCTACACATTGCTTATATCAAAGGTCACATGGGCCCAGGTGCAATGGTTCTGACAGAGTAGACATCATGAGGTAAATAAGAGGGTGATTGTAGCCTTTGTATTGTGACAAAGATTTTAGAGTCAGCAGGTGAAGCAGGTATCTGAGAAGCCAAGTAGGCCATGGTATCCACAAATTTATTGGTAGAAACGTGGGGTGGTTTGAAGTTCGTAATGGTCACAGGTGGTCAAAGGTGGTCAAAAGTATATCTACATGACGTTTATACTTTTGAGTGATTTCTGTATTCAAACAATATTATTTGTACAATCAAAATTGAGTTTGAAAGACAAAGGCATAGGTTCACCATCAAGAGGAATGAGGATGACACTAGCACCACCTCCACACTGACATTTTGAGCCATCGAAGAAGAGTTTCATTTGGTAAGCAGGTTCGTCTAAGGAGAGGGCAGCTATGGATTCGTCTGGGAAATCGAAGTTAGAGGGTTGATTCCTAGAAAGAGGCGTGTCGGCTAATTCGTCAGCGATAGCTTGGCCCTTGATGGAATTCTGATGAATGAATTCAAGGCTGAGGTCAGACAAGAAGCATAAGCCAATGTGCGAAACATTGATTTTGATAGGATTTAGTATACATATAGTGTAAGGGGTCAGTATTAGTAATAATGAAGGTTTTGTGGTTGAGTAAGTAATGGTGGAGTTTGGTGGCGACAAAAAAATAAGGCTAAACAGAGTTTTTTTGGCGTGTGTATATCTAGTTTTGTAGTCCAGAAGGGTACAACTTATGTATTAAACCATTTTCTCTCTATGCTACTCGTCGCGATGAGCAAGCATGATACCTAAAGAATGGTTAGTGGAGGAAATATATAGGTAAAAGGGCTAATCATCCTTAGGAAGAATGAGCACTGGTGGTTGAAGGAGGTATTGTTTTAAGTCTTCAAAAGATATATGACATTCATCATCCCATTTGAATGAAACATCCTTCTTGAGAAGATGATGGAATGGTTGACAGCGATCGGAAAGTTGCGAGATAAAACGACGAATGGATTGCAACTTGCCTTGTAGGCTTCAAAGTTGACATAGATTAGTAGGTGGAGGAGTTTTCTAGACTAGCCTTGAGCTTAGTAGGATCAACTTCTATGCCAAGAAAAGAACGATGAAATACAGGAGTTTTCTTGAAAGTGTCACAAATATTGCACTTCTTTGGTTAAAGATGAACATAATACTTAATGAGGCGATCAAAGATGACCTTAAGGATGGTCAGATGTTTGGTTTAATGTTTGGATTTGACAAGAGATCATCTTCATAATCTTCCAATATGTGATGCATGATGACATGGAAGATGTAAGTCATAGCTCGTTGGTATGTAGCGCCGGTGTTTTTAAGGCCAAAAGGCATGAATCGATAGCAGGAGGTCCCCCAAAGGGTGATGAAGGCGGTCTTGTGTTGATCCTTTGGAGCCATTAATATTTGATTGTAACGTGAGAAACCATACATGAGTGATAGCATTTCATGGCCAACGGTAAGGTCAACTAGTTGGTCAATGCCTGGTAGGGGAAAATCATCTTTAGGGAAAGCTAGGTTGAGGTCATGGAAGTGCTATGTAAATGCATAGTCCCCTGTCACCCTTGTGACATGAATGATGTTAAATATCCATTGGGGATAGTCAATGGGTAGGATGAAGGAAACTAAGAGAAGGCACTGAAGCTCTTCTTTGACCAGAAGAGTAATGCAAGGATACATTTTCCACAACTTTTGTTTGATGGGCTTGACATTAGGAATGGTTACAATATTGTGGATCATGATTTTTGGGTCAATACCGAGCATATTAGCATAGGAATAGGCAAAAGTGTTGCTATGGTCCCGAAGGAAAGAGGTAAAATCTTCCTGTTCAGTAGCATCTAAAGATTGTCCTATCTTTAGAATGTGCGGGTCATCCTGAGTGTTAACGTTGATTTCAATGGTCAATTTATTAAACATTGTTTGCGTCTCAGAAGGTAACGAATAATGAATATAAGAATCTTCCACACCCCAGGTAGGTGAGGATGGGCTCATCGTCCTGACATTGAACGAACATTAATAGAAGGTGTACCGTCATCGATCATGTCAGGGTACAGGAATGGGAGAGAAGAGGGAGCCTTGCCATTACGTTGATAGGTCAGAGGTCCCAGGGAAATTGTGTTTATGAAAAAAAAAGTTAGGAGGAATAGATTCGGGATCTATGGACTTCGTGGGTGAAGATGGTGACATGGGTGAATGAGGTGGAGAGGTTTTATTTTGCTTAGTGAGGTCAACGTAAGCTTTCTTAGGAGGTGGTGCGTCAATGCCAATGCCACTACGGTCATTTTTTTACAAGTGGTACATGAGATGACGGTATGGTGGCCATACTCATAAAAACTGAAGCCAAATCCTTTCCATGTGTAACGGTGAAGGAAAGTGTGAGCAAAGTGGCGGTTAGTAAGGGAATGTAAGTCAGATGAAAATGGTTGTGTTTGAGATGGAGGTTTGGGTTTATAAGTGGCAATATCAAGTCCCCCATATGTTAGATTAATGCAAAGGTGGGGAGGACCTTAAGGAAAAACCTCGCCTATGTGGTAGTCATAACCAGGGTGCTGATGTAGGTTTCCATACTCTTACGGAGTGAGGAACGTGTTGATATTTTATCAGCGATACTCCCCCAGATTGAGGCATTGAAAAATACCATCTAAGGGGTTAGTAGTTGATATGTGGGTACTGGGGATAAATGACTCGCTAGATGATGTGGAAGCAAGTGAGTCAGCGATAGAGGTTGTGGCGGTAGTTGGGATAGCAGGGTTAGATGTGGGAGAGCATGGTGGAAGTCCTTGGTGAATGGGATTATGGATGAAGGTGAAGTCGGGGTAGTGATAGATGCTTTGACTGGGACAAGTACATCATTGGGATGGTACAACATGTTATAGATCTTAAAAGGTGATGGGTTGGCTGAGATGGTGTAATTATGTCCTTCATGTTCAAATTTGAGGCAGTGGTGTAAAGTCGAAGGGACACAACCCATGACACGAATCCAAGGTTAACAAAGCAACAGATTATACTAGAACTCCCCTCATAGGACATGGAAAAGTTCTGGGATAGTGTGAGGACCCACGCAGACATGGAGAATGACATTACCCAGGGTAGAGGTTATGGCGTCATTGAAGGAGTGCAACATAACTGGGTTACCATGTTTGCAATTGGCATGTATGCACATTTGGTTGTACGCATGGGAGGAGATGATGTTAATACTAGCACCACCATCAATCATAATGCATTGTATGTGTATATTCTTGATAAAGATGAAGATGAAAAGAGCAGGATTGGGGTCATCAGACTAAAAGGGGGTGATCTCTTCATCCTAAAAGATGAGGGTGGCTACTTGGCGAGTAGGTGTAGGTGTAGAAGAAGGTGATGACTTAGTGAGAGAGGCTATGTGATGAGGGGTAATTATGGAGGATATAGGCATGGGGTCATTGGTAAAACCTCAATAGATTGAAGGACCTCCATGAGGGCTTGACGATGTGACACAGAGGTTTGGATGAGGTCATATAAATAATTTTGAGGGAAGATTGGTGTAATTGTTTTAGCATTGTGCGATGTGTGACCCCATCAGAAATTGGATACACGGGACCTCGAATGGTAACTTTGGGTGTGGGTGTAGATGGTTTGTTGGGTATAGGGTTGGTTGATGGGCTCGCTAACCTTTTCTTTTCCCTTATCTTTCTGAGTGTGGTGACTTTGGGTGTGGGTGTAGATGGTTTTTTGGGTACAGGGTTGGTTGATGTGCTCGCTACCTTTTCTTTTCCCTTATCTTTCTGAGTGTGGGTGATAATATGGACCATGTTAATTTTTAATTTTGGGGGTGGATAAAAGAGTTGCGGGGGTGGAGATATTGGTCACTGAGTAGGTAATGGAATAAGATTTGGGGAGATTGGTGAAGGTGGAATGGGATCCTCATCTAGAAGATGGTCATCGTCAAAATTGTGCTCAAGAGGAAAAAGTTGGATAAGAATGAATTTCAAGGCCTTGCAATTTTCAACATTATGTCCTAGCAAATGCTGATAGGCACAAATATTAGTTTCATCAAACCCTTTTGGTTTAGGTTTGAAAGGATCATAGGGTCATAGTGGTGGTAATGTGATGACGTAAGTCTCTAAGAGATTGGTTAAAATATTAGAATAGGACCCTGCTAATGGATCACAATGGGAGGTGAGTGTGGGTTTGGGTACAAGTGTGGCTGATTGTGGAGGAAGAGGATTTACAGGAGGGGGAATGGGTTGGTCCACTAGTTTGGTATGTGGAGTGGTCTTAGGTCTTGTGGGAATCTGTTTAGGTACATGTGGGGTGGAAGAGTTGACGATGGAAGGTTTGGTTGATTTGAATACCTTATTGGATGGTAGTGGATTCTTAGCTTTGGGTTGCACCTTCTTGGGAAAAGGTGACATGGGAGTACACAATGTAGAGGGAAAATTAGATGGTGAAAGAGGATGTGTTACCCATGGGGGAAACTGAGTTGCGGTGGAGGTGGTTGGTAGAGGTTGGGTAGAAGGTGTGAGTGGAAGGGAAGAGAGTGTCATGGGTAGTGAAGAAGTTATGGAAGGTAGTGGTGGTGTGGGTGGTAAGAAGGTCACAAGTGACGACGGGGGTTTTGTGGCTTTCTTGGGTATATTAGAAGGCCATGATGAGGAGGTGAGATGTTGTGTTCTTGGTTTACCGGTGGAAGAAGGTTGTTTGGCCAGGGTTGAGGGATGAGGTCCTAGGATGGATGGAAGGGGTGAAGGTGACAATGGTGTGGTAGGCGAGGTTGGTGTATGAGGCCTAGAAGGTTGGGTCTTCCTTTTAGGGACCATAAGAAGTTTATTTTTGGTTTTGGAAGATGTGGCTAAGTCTAATTTGATGGGTGGGTGAGTAAGATTCGATGTCTGGCATGACCCCTAAGGTAGTGATGGGTTTATGTAGGGGAGATCGATATAGGTGTGGGCAGGTGTTTGGGTATAGGTGTGTGTTGGGTCATGTGGAAATGACATGGAAGGTGTTCCAATCGCCATGGTTGTGTTTGGTTTGGTTGATTGAAACACTTTCAAATAGATTGTGGAGGTGTCGATGAGTGACAACTGCATTTGGATTAAAATGGAAGCAGAAGATGTCCCCAAAGTAAGGATCTATCAACATAGTCCAAGTGATCAGACAAGCCTGAAAATGGTACTACTGTACATGGGACCGATGTGGATCGAGTGGTAATCCCTATAAAATGGGTTTGAGAAATAGGGAAATGGCTAGCTTTAGACTCTATGGGTAAGAGAGCCGAAAGTAGATCAACATGATCTTGGGGGTTTGATCGATAATGATCATCTAAAGGCAATGGTATTTCTACAGGGTCCTCTATGGGTAGAGGAGATGATATGGGCCAAATGAGGTGGACTCTTCTTGTGATGGTGTAGGGAGTGGACATGTGTCCCTTATGAGTAGGAGAGGTGTTACTGATGACTGCTCGGTAATTTGAGGGGCCAGGGGTGAAGTGCTAATTATGGGGTCTTCCATGGATGAAGGAGAAAATGAAGGGGCTTCCTTTGTGGGTGGAGGAGTAGATGAAATAGATTCCTATGTAGGTAGGGGAGCTTAGGGCTAAGATTTCATCTATGGAAGGAATAAGGGGCAATTGGGAAGCAACTGGTATGTCATCAAAAATAGCATGGACCTCATAGACATTACTATCATCGGTTGAAGTGTCACCAGTTTGGTTGGAAGATGGGGCATGATTAGGGAATGGTTTTTAAAATATATGTAAGTTTTGGTTAGCGGGTGCATTTGGGTTATCCAAGACTAGATCTCCATTGTCTAACATTTCTTGGATGATATTCTTGAAGGTGATGTAGTTACCATCGCTATGACCTTTGACATGATGATAGTTGAAAAATTCTTGTTCTTTATACCACATGGGTGTGGGGTGATCAAGGAAAAAACTAGTGTGTGGTTTTATAGGTGGAAGGGTAATGGCGCCAACCTTAATAAAATTTTCCAAAATAGAAGAATAAGGTTCCCCTATTGAGGTATAATTTCATTGTTCTCATCTGAACTAGAAATCTTGGATGGGAGAGATTATTAGAAGAAGGTTTGGCTTGGTTTGAGGGGTGAGAGAGTCCAACCTTGAGAACTAAATCATTGACAAATCCTTTAGGTTTCAAATTGTTTTTCTGGGGTTTCAAAGATGAAGAAGAATTATTTGATTTGAAGGCGGTGTTCTTGTTACGTAGCTAAATTTTATTCTCTTTGATAGCATGAATCTCCAATTTTTGTGCCATGGTGAATGACTCGTCAAAGGTGTGGAAGGTCTACACCTGCAAGGTTGGTGAGATGTGTCTAGTGCAAGCCCGAGTAAACAAATCTATGAGCTTAGTTTGAGGTAATTAAAATGCGAGCTAGTTAATTAGGCTTCTCCAATGAGAGACAAAGTTAGCAGATAGACTCGTCCTCATACTGTTGAGTGGAGTAGAGATGCAGTCATGGTGACTTTCTTGAAAGTGTTGATTGAGAAGTGGTCTAAGAAGGCTTGGGCTACTTGATTAAACAAGTAGATGGAATGTATAGGTTAGCCCACTGTACCAGTCTAATGTCAGTCCTGTCAAGGGACATGGGGAAGGTCCATAGGAGTAAATAGTCATCATGGGCGATCAGATAACACACATGTTTGAAAGACCGCGAATGTTTTTGTGGGTCTTCTTTACTACTAAAGCGGTTGAATTTTGGAATTTCCAAATGTATAGGATATGGGTGAATAGGAATTGATGGATGAATGGGCTCATTACAGATTTCAACGTATGTGAGAGAATTGTGTGAGCCAAAAAATGATTCTTCTAGTGTCTACATCCTTTCCATCATTAATTTAATGAGGTCATTGGTAGGTTGTGATAGAAGGGTGCCTCTTGTGGCGTAAGAGGGCCGGTGCTAAACATGTGATGTGGGTGACATTTCAGTGTATAGTGATGTCGAATAGGAAGGTTGAGAATAGGGGACCAACATAGAAGGCATATATCCAGAATTAATGACATACGAGATAGGGGGTTGTTGATAATATGTATATGTAGGTGGGGTAGTTGCAGTGACTCTAGTAGTGATTGGGGGTAGAGACTACAGGATGGAGAGGAAAAGATTCTAGAATGGGGTAGGGGTCATCGACACCATGGGTTGTTGTGTTGCAATTGGTATATGTGAGATAATGGGCATGTATGGGGTTATATTCTGGGTTTTTGATTAAGGGACAACAGATACTATGGGTGTGAATGATATTGAAGATGCAACGATCATAGAGGGTGTGGGGTCTAGCTACGAAACTACTGGGAGTAAAGTAGGTGAAGGTAATGCCAAAATAGTAGCGGCTAATGTAGAAGTGGGTATAAGGGTAG
Source organism: Taxus chinensis (assembly GCA_019776745.2). Lineage (NCBI taxonomy): Eukaryota > Viridiplantae > Streptophyta > Pinopsida > Cupressales > Taxaceae > Taxus > Taxus chinensis. The sequence goes on along the minus strand of CM034148.1, from coordinate 290,755,537 downwards.
GAGAGATGGATACGGGCATTCCATATATCAATTAACCTGAGGAATCCCGAGTGAAAGAGTGGGAAAGGTAGAATTATAAGGTTGCGGGATTCTGATCGAGGAGTCGTGCGAACTCCTTGTCACTTGTAGCCATGGTGGTAGGCAGGGTTAGATCCATGGTTGACAGGATAGAAGGTGCTGAAGGACTAGGTTGGAGTGGCTCATGACTAGCATGGAATATAAGAGCATTAGTTTAACTGCGAGTCAACACCATGTGAGTAAGTGTTGACCCTAGAAAAGATTGTATTATGTAAATGACACAAAAAATAGTAGGAACGGAGGAAAAATGAGGTTGGTAGGGTGAATTTGGTCAAGGTTTGGATTTTGAACACCAAACTAGACACCGATGTCGGTCATGCTGACCAGTGATGATTAACAGGGAACTGATGTCAGTTACAGAAACTGATGTCGATCACTGTAGAAAAACACCAGTTTCAGCAAGTGAAATAGGACTAATGAATGTGTAACAGGAAAACTATGTATGACAAAAATATCAATAGGGGGAATAGGATGATTCCTTGAGGGACAAAATTAGAACAGAAGGAGTGATGAAGGCTATTATAGGAAAAATAATTAGAAAGCCAGAAGCCAACACCGGTTAGGTGTAACCGACGATGGTCAGATGTGAACTGATGATGGTCGTTGGACCCACACCGGTTACTGTGAAATGAGAGAGCGATGCAGAACTTGGATTTTGTGAATTTGAATCAAGTGAAGAGTCAAACTCAGGAATATGAGAATGAAATATGGGGTCCTAGCACACTCACACAAAGTTAGAATACTCCAACTATGATGGTGGAGTGTGTAAAGAAGAAGAATAATGTAGATTCGTAGTCTCACAGCCTTAAAAAACAAGTCAAGAAGAAAAACTAAGAAAAACATGATCCTAAGAGAGATTTTCTTATGTTTGTTTAGATTATTATACTTAAAATTGAGCATGTGAATTCAGAAAAAAAAAAATTTGGTTGGGAAGGCGTCCTACGAAGAAAGATATCTAAAAGGTGAGGTTTTGGGTTATGTTATGGCGGAGGGGGGTGCTCTTTGATAGGTGACTGGAAAAAGAGAACCAGTTGGGGAGTACCTTCTAATCCTCTATTCGTGTGATCGTTGACAAGCATTCCCAAGTAAGATGTCATTTAAGAAAATATGTATATTTAGATTTTGTGCAGTTTGGTAGAAGAAGAAAGAGAGTGCTTTCTACGGTTCTTTGTGTCAACCATCAGCTGGGCATGACTTCCACCATATAGGTTGCCCTAATTTTAATGTGATATAAATGCAGCATAAAACAATGAAATGTAACTTATTTTAAGCCCAAATCGACAAATTACGTTCGATTAAGCAAATGGTGAATAGGTAGGAACGTGCTCTTTCATTAATGCAATGCAAAAAAAGAAAGCAGAAGGTGTTCCTTTTAAAGCACCAAAAATACCAATTGTTTTTAGACAATAAAGAGAGGAAGAATGATTCCAGATAAGAAAAATTAGTGTGTAATATTTTTAAAGGGAAATAAACACATAATTTTACCTAGGAATGAAGAAAATGCAAGGAACCCCGGATGGGTCCCACTAGGCGTTCCAAAATGTTTCACACCATTTTTCTTTATGTTCTTGGATTGTGACAAAATAGATAAGGTTATGGCTGAGGAGGAATTCCTGTTGTGTTGGTTTTTGAGGTTGATGCGTGCGTTCTGACTTCTCAATCTGATGTTGACCATGAGAGATTCCTTTTGGCTGGGAGGAACTACCTGAAATAGAAAATAAGACCACCAAAGAAGAGTTAAATAATATATGATAGTGGACTGCCTAGCGTATGCTAGATCTGAGGAAGTGTGATACTTCCTAGAAGGTTGTCAACCCACTGTTTTATAAAATATAATATGAAGTAACTGAAATGCGTACATAAACGAATCTAGTGCTAGTATTCTGATTTGGGTACCTCAAATCACTATCAGCATCGATCTAATTAAATACTAAAAACTATGAGGGTCAAGGTCTTTAGGTCAGGTTGCAGGTTGTTCAGGTGGTCTGTAGGTCACAAACATGGTCTTAGTTGGGTTGGGTAAGGTGTTTGGGGTTGTTTTGGTATGTATGTGGTTGTCGGTTTACACAGTGTTGGTAGACACAAAGATCGGCATCGGTCAAGGTATGACCGATCACAGTTGGGAAGAACCGACGACGGTTATGGGTAACCGGCGTCGGTAGATGCAGAATGATAAGATTCAATAAGATTTGTTAGTGGGGTTTGAACTGAGGTCAGACAGAGATGACAAAGGGCATAACGAGGTATATGGGGATCTTAGGAACACTCAAAAATATGTAGAGGTCAGGTATAGGTGGTTTTTTGGTGTGGGTGGAGGAATGGTTGGGTTTACATGAAAGTAAATGGTAGGGAAAAAGGGAATGCAAGCAGGAAACTGATAACAACACTAGAATAACCCAATATAATTTAAGCAGAAATAGATGATGCAGGTGAAAAGTGTAGTTACTATGGTGCAAGTTCAAATGGATGGATGGTGATGGTGGTTGATCAGAGGAATGATGTTTGGTACTAGCGGAAGTGCTTCTTGGAATGTTACCATGAGTGCAATAATTTAGATCTGTTCTGGTGCTGGCTATGGATGTCTGTTACGTACGAAAAGGATCTGGTTTTTCTTGCATGTGGCTCTCTTCTCCTCCCTTCGATCTTAGAATGTTCCAACCCAAAAACAAGGTTTCCAAGGTGAATAAATGGTAACCGACGACGGTTCCTGATTGACCGGTCGGTTTCGGGATGACCAGCGTTGCTTGAGGTAGGATTCCCTAGGTTTACTAAAAATGATAGATCTCACAATCATTTGGTCCAGGTCTATCCATTTATTTTGCGGATAAAAATGGATGTAATGTTTTTATGAGTGGGAAGGTGGTTAGAGGAATAATAGGCCTTGATTTTTAGGGTTTAACCAAGTCTTATTCATATGGAAACATGTTATGAATAGGTCTATGGTGAGGTGTCTAGGTGAGGTGTCCATACATTTAATTAAAGTAATTAAATTAATAATGGGGTGAGGATGGGTATTAATTTTAATTGTAAATAATTAAATTAAAAATAATTTAGGGTATAAGGGTCATGGTTAGGTGAATGTTTTTAAGTTGGTTCTTTGACAGGGAACCAAGGGGAGTGTGACCCAATTTTGGTGTCTACAGATAACATCTGGTATCATTGAGGCAGGGATGAATCAGAATGGATAAGCCCAATGGTTATCAACATTAAGATGAATGGTAGGATAAGAATCTATGTTGACTATAGGGATCTTAATGCAGTGTGTGTCATCAATCCTTTCCCAACCCCCTTTACTAAAGGAATTTTGGAGGGAGCAGCTAGGCACAAAGTCTACTCTTTCACGGATGGGTTCTCAGGATATTATCAAGTCTAGATTACAAAGGAGGACCAAAGAAAGACAACCTTTGCCATTGAGTGGGGAAGTTTTACGTACATGGTTATACCTTTTGGATTAAATAATGCACCTATTGTGTTCTCGTGCATTGTGTTATAAGCATTTCAGGACTTCATCCATAAGTTTCTCCAAGTTTACCTAGATGAATGGAATGTGTATGGATTGGTGAAGGATCACTGTGACAATTTAAGGATGATGTTTGAGAGATGTCAAAAATTAAGGATATCCCTCAACAGTAAGAAATGTGTCTTTGCTACTCCATTTGGAACCCTATTAGGACACATTATATGTAAAAAATTCTTATTAGTGGATCCCACTAAAGTTGCAGTTATTGTAGGATTAGGGGAACCTACTAATTAGAGCGTAGTGCGTGGATTCCTTAGGCATACGAGGTACTACATGAAATTCATCAAGGGATATGCCAAGATTTCCACACCCTTGGAAGAATTATTAAAACACAAGAGTTCCTTTCATTGGGGAGCGGCACAATAGAAGGCATTTGACACTTTGAAGGATAGGCTTGTCATGACGCCCATACTACATTTTCCTTCTTGGGATAAGCTTTTCCATGTGTATGTTGATGCCTCAGGAAAAACTATTGGCACAGTGCTAGCACAACCTGGTGAGGGAATTGTTGATCATACCTTGTGCTTTACAAGTAGGAAATTGACACCAATAAAGTAGAATTACACAACTAATGAGCACAAAGCATTGTCTATGATTTAGACACTGCACAAGTTTAGACAATTTTTATTGGAAAAACCATTCATATTCTACACAGACCACATGGAATTGAAGTACTTAGTCAAAAAGATCATTCTACAAGGAAGCATATGTCATTGGGTTCTATTATTTCAAGAATTTGAGTTTACCATGGTCATGAAACTAGGAAAAAGCAATTTAGGAACCGACCACTTATAAAGGATTAACTCATAAGAGGACAAAAAAAGCATTTAGGATACCATGCTAGATGTGCAACTATTTAGGTTATGACACAAGCACTCAGACTTGGAAGAGATCGCAGTGTTCTTAAAAACAAGTGTGGCACCAGAAGGAATGAAGGATTTGGAAAAAAAGCAATTAAAAATATGTGCCACACCTTACAAGTTGATTAGTGGAGACTTGTATAAGTTAGGTTGTGATGAGGTTCTCTGCCAATTTGTATTGGAGCATGAGCATGAGGCAATTATGGAGGAAGCGCATGGTGGGATTGCAGGAGGACACTATGTAGGAAATGCTATCGAATGAAAGATTTTATTAGCAGGGATTTGGTAGGAAACCATTTACAAGGATTGTATTGAGTTTTGTAAGGCTTGTGACCATTTCCAGTGCCTTGGAAAACCTGGAAAGAGAGATGAAATTCCCTTGTGATTGATAGCCAATGATGAAGGACTGGTTTTTGGTATATCATCACTTGCATTGATTACTTGACATGGTGGGTAGAGGAATCACCTATGAAGGATTACACCGTGGCAATAACTACTCAATTCTTATGGGAGAACATAATCAATAGGTATGGCTGCCCTTTAAGTTTAACAAGAGATATGGGTACACACTTTCTCAATGAAATAGTTAGGAATCTGTTAGCAGAATTTATGGTGGCCCATCACAAGACTACCCCATATCACCCTCAAGCAAATGGAACTGCTGAGGCATTTAACAAGATACTAAGTCACACATTGACTAAGATCTGTGACGTTGGAAGACAAGGTTGGGATGACAAAGTATCAACCATTCTATGGGCATACAGAAAAACCTACAAAAGGTTGAACAAGGCCACACTGTTTTAATTAGTGGTTGGCATGGAGGCTATTTTACCAATAGATTTCATGTTACCATCGCTGTGTATGGCACACACATGAGGGTTATCTAACGAGAAAGTGCTGGAAGAAGGAATTGATAAGTTGATGAAATTAGACAAAAGGTGATCACTTGCTAGATGTAGTCAGAAGATAGAAAAAGAAAGACAAAAGGCATGGTATGATCGTCATATCAAGAACAAGGAGTTTGAGGTTAGGAAGATGGTGTTGTTGTATGATTCCAAGTATCTGGGCCATCCTTGGAAGTTGAAAGTCCATTGGTTGCGACCTTACATCATCTTGTACATTCTTGATTTAGGTGCTTTCTAGTTACAACGTTGGATGGGACAAGGTTACCAGGTCACTTCAATGGGAGTAGGCTGAAGCCCTACTATAAATAAGTCTTCTTGGTGTTTTTAATAAGTCAATATTTCTAGTTAGCTTAGAATTTCCCTTTATGCTTTTCCTTTCTTGTGTTTCCTTTTCTCGTTGTGTGTTTCTTTATTTATTTTTTGTTTTTGTGCCTTGTGAACTGATAACCACATTTTTTTCTCGAGGTTGTGTATGTGTAGAGGATTGCACATTTGTTTTAGTGTGGGGTGGAGTAATAAAAAGTGTAGGATCTATAATAAAAAACTATGAGCTAGTAGTAGAAGTTGTGGTGAATGAACTAGGTTAAAGGATGAAGAAGCGCGTACGGTTAAGAAATGCATGAGGAAATGGACGAGAATTAGATTATGGTGTCAAAAAGGCCTTGCAGAAACCATGTACAGAAATAATGATGAAGCACAGTAGAAACAATATGAGGTAAGCGAAAGGGAAAAAAAATTGGGTAAAGGATACAAGAAGTTCCTTCAGCACCATATGGACGTGCGTGTAAGAGTCTTCATTAAGTTTGGAATTTTTGCATGCACTAGAAGGTTGTAAAGGGTTTTTTTGCATAGGATGTGGTGCGTGGGTAAAGGAGCTTAAAGTCATCTTAGTCAAAAAAATTATATTTAATGTTAAAGTAAGTTGGTAGCTGGTATAGCATTTAATGTTGGAAAGAAGAAAAAACTATAAATATAAGGTCGGGAAATTCATTCCTTACCTTGCGTTTATGAAGTAAAAGAAGCTCTTGCGAACTAGAGCATCCAGAGATAAATTTGTGTAAAGAAAGGAGAATCCGAGAAATTCAAGTGATGCATCTAGATTAGATCTACAAACCAGAAGGAGGGAAGTAAACAAGGGCGTGGGGAAGGTTGTGTGAAGAGCGTCATATTATGGAAGGATTAATCCTGGTTAGGGTTTGGCAGCTAGGGACATAAAGAAAGAAGGATTCATTTCAGGAGTTGAAGCTTTAGAGTGAGCTTTACGATTGAGATAGAGTAGTAGAGGAAGAGCAAGAGGAAGGATTGTTTAAGATTCAGCCTAACCAGAAAGTATGGCACCAAGGAAACCAACCTTTTCACCATGAAGAAAACAAAGAGCAAGGGCAAGTGAAATCAAATCGCTGCTGTCACAAGTACCAATCAAAGAATGGTACATGAGAAATGCAGTACCTAGATGGGGTATTGCTAGGTAAGGAGTGGGAATCATAGTTACAAAATATGACCGTAAGTGATTATAACCATTGCATGAGACACATACGAAGAAGGAAATGGTGTTGGAGTTCATCCAACAAAATAAAAATAGGATGAAAAATGGAATTCCCTTCTACAAAGACTAGGTGAAGGTCAAATTAGAGAGGGATAGATTATTGCAACTATATGAGTTGTCATACTTTGGCAATCTTGAGTTCCTCTACTAGTGGTTGATTTCACACGTATGCATGAGTATCATTTTTATTTTGCAGGGTGCACATGATGCGCATCACACCACAACTGATAACCAAGTTCACGATGCATCAATTTGTGAACGAGATAACATTGATGATGATCTAAGTGAAAAGGAGGCTATTAACGAAGACTGTATCCATGTATTAATACAAGAAGGGATCATGATACTTTGACATCTCTGAGATACTAGACCTAGTGATGAGGATGGCTGTGCACGTTTGGTCACCAAGCTTAATGATCTAGGAATGATGGACATAAGTGAATAAGACATGGATGAATGTATGTCAAAAGATATCCAAAGGAACCATCTACAACTTGTCTGCTTTCATCATGGATGAAATTATAAGCACCGTACAGGAGGGAGAGAAGATATTCTTCGGTAATTTCCTCCTCACCATTGTATTTTCAGAGATTGGAGTGCCTGATGGGCCTGGAAATTTTGTTTGGTAGTATCCAGAAGAGGACCACTCACCCACAAAGAAGTTTACAAAATACATTTGTGAAACCATGACGGCCACTCACAAGGCGCGCTTGGAGAAGTTTTATAAGTGAATGCGTGACGCATTCGGGGTTGAGTGCAGGATCCTAGAGCAGTTTCCCATTCTCATGAATGGGGAGGAAGAATTTTTAGTGTACCAACACTTCCGAATTGACAGATTTATATTGATAGATGATAAAATGAGCCCATGGTGCAAGATACCCTTCTCCTTCACTGTGCAATACTCCTAAGCTAGAATTAATCAGTTCAAGGAGGCTAAGAGAAAAAGGTTTGAGCCTAGTGAGGTAGATATAGACCATCGCAAGCTGTGCCATAAGTTATTATACCCAAATAAGTGTGCATACATGGAGAGATATGTCTCCCACAAGATACAAATGATGAATCCTTTAAAGCTTCCGATTGTAGGATGGAACGTAGCATGGGTGTATCTATGCATAAGGCCAAAATTTGAAAAAGGTGTTTACTTGGAGAATAATGTCTCCATCCCTAAAGACACCACCAGAAAGAAGAAGGATGCACCTAGGAAGAGAGAAAGAGAAGAGGTGCATTAGGCACCAAGTGTTCAAACCACACAAGCAGTAAGCGTGCCGAAAGAAAACACTAATCCTAGTACTTATGTGTGGAGAAATAAATATTTTTTCAAGGAGAATAACCTAGAAGACGAGGTGCTAGAGCACAAAGAGACCCTCACCAAGGAGGAATTTTCAAGGAAGACATCACCTGTTAAAGAAAAGGAAAGGGAAGAATCTCTTGTACTGGAATCCCTAGTAAAGAAGAAGAAAATGGTGACTGATGAGGCAAATTCACAAGAGACAGAAGGTCTAGATGCCTAGGTCGGAGATAGGGATGATGATTATGGTCATGAAGGAGGTGAAGACCATCCTATCTATAAGATACATGACTCTGAGGAAGAGGGAGATGAGGAGTATAACGAAGGAGATGAGGAGGAGGACGAAGAATATGCCGATGCCCAAGGAAAGGGGGTGAGCGGGGAAGAAAATACAAAATATCAAAGGACCCTAAGCCTCACAAAGGAATAGATAGAAGAGGCCACAAAGAGAGAAGTGGTGGGCATGATCAAGAAGCTTATGGAACAATAGGTAGAACATAGTGTAGATGAGGTGCTAAAGGAAGTTGAGGAGGAAAACATAGGTAAAGAATATGATAGCATGGGGGGAGATCCCAGTTTGGCTGTAAGCTTTCCAAAAGTTGCATGTACAGGAAGGAAGAACATCGAAGTAGAAAAATTTCAAGGAATGGGCTACATTGATGATCTAAAAAAGGTGTTGCGCACTCGCTTCCAGAGCACCGTGCCATCAGAACAACTTTTAGTCATGACATCATTTGATGAGGAAAGTGCATACCCTAGGTTAAGGAAAATGCTATCATGGACATTTGAGTCCCACATTGATGAGCCTGAATTTGAGGTAAGCCAAGGAGCATTGATGAAAGTTCCAAAAATAAAAGGGATAAACCCCCTGGTGAATACTCAATGATTATTGGATGAAAAAATCTATAATGTGCTCAATAAAGTTTTAGTTGAGGTTGAAGCCAATATCTTTGGAAGAAATGACATGGTGAAGTTCCTTGAGGAAAAGCTAGAGAAAAGAGAAGATGAGATCCTTGAGAAAATTAAGGACCTGAAGCAGGAGGAACTAATAAACGCTAAGCTAAGATGTGAGTTAAAGGATAAGAAGGAAAGAGTACATGAAGCATACACAAAGATAGAGATGATCACGGATTCCATTATCTTGAAGCATCCAGACTTAACATTGTTTGTGTAAAAGTATGGATCATCTTTGCAGTGCCTAGAGGATTTTACCCACATAATCACCATGGAGAGGTGGCCACTTGCCTTAGAATCTGTAGAAGAGGCATGGGCATGCAAAGAAAAATAAAATAAGATGAAGGTTATGGGAATTATTACTCAGTACAACAAAATCCTTGCCGACGTAAAAGTCACCACACAAGCTGCTAAGGCCACCTATGATAATTGTACAAAAATGGATAGAGTGAAAAATATCTTAGTTGCCACCCATGATGTGTAACTCAAGGAGTTCTAGGAAAATAACAAAGAGAACATGGCTGAGTGAGACAAAATACTAGCCAAAGCAGAAACGAAATTAGAGGCCATTGAGACCTTGTGGGGCTCAAGCAAAAACTAGGTGAAGGAATTGTACCCCCAAATCAATAAGAGGATGGATGCGCTAGAGGATTTTGGAAAACAACTAGAGGAGATTGTGGAGAAAATGAGTGCTAAGGGGGGGAATTGAGTTTTGAAGAAGTGAGTGCCCTGGCTGGTGACCTATTTTAGCAAGCTCAGAATGAGATCAACACTTGGGGAAAGTTAGAAGTAGAGTTAGGGAAGTATTTCCCTCTCCTCCTCCAGAAATAAAGTTCCCCATTATTTCAGTCATTTCCCATTTCTTAATTCCTTTATTCTTCCATTCCAACCATTTTTAAGGATGCACCATTCTTTATTTCTTTATTGAAGAGTTTTTCTGAGGATGGAGAATAGGCGTAGTGTGGGGTGATGTTGGGCCTCAAAATATTAGCTAAGTATAAGAGAGTGCGCGAGCGTGCGTGACCTAGTTGAAGAAGGACACATGGGTTGAAGGCATGTAGGGAAGGGTTTTGACAAGGTTTTTCAAAACATACGGTACATGCACAAGGAAAAACATGTTTTATACTTAGCCACATTTGGCGTCTTAGGCAAAACATGAGAAAAGCATGACCCTTATGGATAAGGTTCCAGCTTGACGACTGTGTGATCAAAAAGGGAATATTACAGGAATGTGATGGAAGGTTCCAAAAGACATCATTGCAAGGAGTGGAGAGCTCGGATTTGAGAAGGCATGCTTCCATGGAGGACCACCTCAACACTTGGCAATTGATCTGTAACTTCTGAAAGGCATGGCGGTGGGTACCAAGGTTATAAATACAAGTGCCCATTGGGAGAAGGAGAGGTGAGAAGAGTAGATAGAGATATGGTATAGAGAGTGTATGAAGAATGTGGAGGAGAGAAAAGAAATGTGAAGCCTTGCAGAAACTGAATGGGGATGTTAGGGATTTGAAGAACTCTATAACATTTAGGGGATGGGTTTTTATTCTTCTTTGTAATATGATGAGCATACTATGGCTTTGATACATTAATTTTCTCTACACAGTTAGATAAGGATCTGTCATGACCTCAAAGGATTGTAATGTTGTTATTGAATCTATTAATATGAATATAATGCTCTTTTATAAATCATCTGTGTGTGGAAGTATACTACTTATGTATTTACTTTAGGTATGAACCATTTCCTTATGTTGCTTGTTATTTCTCTTATCTAGATGCATTAAGATAACAACTCGTTCTAGTATATGGCATGGTTGTTTATGATAATTTCTATTTTAACATTTGTTATAAGATGATACATTCTCATAAAACTCACACAAAGGAGAGACTCGACACCTGTGCGTGCCTTAGTTGAGCGCCCAGTGCCCGTTGGGTGATAGGCCGATGCACATGTGATTAGACTATTTGTCTAAGGGGTATAAAATATGACTACACATTCTAATAGGCATTGGAAATATATTGGAATGATCTTCCATACTATACTAGTTTAAGGAGATCATAATATTTTTTTTCCCAAAATGACTCCGGATCAACTATGTAAAGTATAATTTATAGATAGTTAAAATTTTAACAATTAAAACACATAAAAGGTAGTCTCAATATTCTTAAAATTATCGATAATCCATAATACTTAGATATGTGTACTATTATTTTTGGTGGTGAAGGTAAATTAACATTAGTATTTCAATTCATAACCCTAATAGGGTTGGGATTGACCTGATGTCATTCTCCTTGGGCTGTAACTACTACCACTTCGCATTATTTTACACCTCAAAGTATAAGTATAGGTTTGGTCATGTAGTTATGTTGATCTATCCCACTTTTAGATAAAAATGACAGGGTAGGTGTAAATAGGGCTATAAGATCATGATCCCGCTTAGAGATTGTAGAAATCATTTCCAATTATACATGTAGACAAGGAATCTGTTAGGGCATATTACCAATGATTTCCTGATCTCCTAATAATGTAGTGTTGAAATCATGTGATGGATTGACATGACCTAAATCTCTATTAGTTACTCCTTGCATTAGATTTGTGAATTTTTCAAATGATTCATGACATTTATCCAAAAATAATATGCTCTAAGTTTTCCTTAATTTATGTTTTCCCCCTAAATTTACATGTTTTAAAAAACCAAATATTTCCTAATTTTTTGCATTTTCATAAATGAAATAGAATTAGTTTTTTTTGGTTTACTTAGTCATAATCTAATTACTCTCGCTATTGTAGTGTTGGTTGTGGCCTATTTTCTTTTCTAGATGCATTATTGCCACAAAATATACAAATCCAACAAAAAATATTTAAATGGCCCATAAAACTCACAAATTTTAGATTAAAAATCCAAAAATTCCTAACCTAAAACCATCAAAATTTAGATTTAAAAATAGTTACAAATCTACAAAATACCCTACATAAATTGCCCACAACCATTGAAAAACATTGCATAAATGGCCCACAAAACTATAAAGTCCCTAGTAAAAATGGAAGCATGCAAGTTTACTTGCCTACATAATGAAAGATAGGAATAAACATAATTGGTTTGTTAAGAATCTTGGGCTTATTTAAGAAATTCATATCCAAATTTAAAATATACAAATCCCAATAAAATATTTAAATGACCTACAAAACTCAAAAAGTTTTGTTTTAAAAACCACAAATACCTAACTAAAAAACATCAAAATTCACATGTAAAAATATATGCATAAATGACCCACAATGTATAATATACCCTACATAAATAACCCACATTAAAAAAAAAAAAGTCTACACAAATGATCCAAAAATATGTTAAAAAACTTGTAAAATTGGGCCAAACAATGTAAAACCCACAAAGATGGCCCAGAAAATCCCTATTCCAACAAATTTTACAAACATAAAAGGCTAAAAAAATCTTCTACATTGTCCCACAAAGCATAATGATTGGAAAAAATCCAAAAATAATCATATTCCATTCAAATAAAATATCCCATTCACAACTTTTTGGCATTTAAGGTTTTATTTCCTTTTGGGGGTTTTTAATCTTTCTTGTTTTAAGTTAGGTTATGGCGTTAATTTGGACATTAGTAAAGTCACCCTATTTTCCCCAATCAATGTCATTATTAAATTATGCTAAATTCAATCCAAAACATCCCCTATAATGTTTCCTTGATGTCCCAAGGGATTTGAAGATTAAAATTATTATTATTTTATTGACTCTTTATTGTAAATTGCAAACTTAGGTTATCTTGTTAGGTTATCATATTAGGCTAATTGTATGAACATAATGTGGTTTGGTAATCAATATGTCTTTATCAATGAGTTTCTTTACAATATAGAGTAAGAGTGTCACATTTATTGTTTAGGGTGTCACACTAGTGTTTAAGGTGTTACATTTATTGTTTAGGATGTCACATTAGGTTTTAGGGTGTTATATTTGTTTTTAAAGAGTTGCACTAGTGTTTAGGGTGTCACATTTATTGTTTAGGGTGTCAAATTTTTTTTTAGGGTGTCACATTTGTTGTTTAGGGTGTCACATTGGAGTTTAGGGTACCACATTTATTTTTTATGTTGTCACATTGGAGTTTAGGGTACCACAATTATTTTTTAGGGTATCACACTAGTATTTAGGGTGTTACATTTTTGTTTAGGGTTTCACATTAATGTTTAGGGTGTAAAATTTGTTGTTTAGTGTGCCATAATAGTGTTTAGGGAGTTACTATAGACACCTACTTTTGACTATGCAATTTTAATACTAAAATTTCACTAATTATCTTCTTCCCATCATTTTGTTATAATTAGTGATTTTCCATGAATTAGCTAATATTCCCCATCTTCTTGGTCAAATAACAATATTTCGTTAAGTAACGAGTCATGTCCCTCATCTTGGATGCCAATTAATATCATTTCGTTAGTTAAAATCCTCTTCTAATTAATTAATTGCTCTTTCCCAATCTTGTATTCAATTAATAAACTCTCTTATTAGTTAAACCCCCCTCTCAAACTCCTCAATTTCTACTCATTTTCCTCCAACTTATTTCCAAATGGCTTCTATAAACTAAACATGGCCTATTAATTAATCTCAATTGATTAATTAAACCTTTCCAAACTCTCATGAGTTAATAATATCTAATTGATCCATTCTAATGATGTTTATCCGTTTCTAATTCTACATTCACTAGGTTGCGAACTTCTTCCAAATTAGAAAAGCTAAATAAGAAGGACCTTCAGTAAATCCTTCGTCACATTTGACACCTTGGTCCTTACACCACACCATCACTTTGATCTCAAGAGAACATTTATATAAGCTCATGATAAGATCCATCCTATTAAATTGAGAATAGCTACTTCATCTTTGCATCCATAAGGTCTCAATGTTGAGTAGAAAGAAAGATCTAAGTAATTGGCCTTGTAGCCATTTCCTGTTGAGATCTCTCCCACTCTCTTTGGAGACCCTTAATCACAAATAACTTGATTCTCATGCTTACATAAGTAATCATCTACATATCGGAGCATATCCAGGAATGGTTAGCATTAGGCGAAGTTTGCATTCATGTTTATGCAATTAAGATCTTGTGCATTTCCTAATTAAGCATCTTTTTAGCTCATCTTGATTTATAATGGTAGAAATGAGCAGAGCTTTGAGACTTACTATGATGTTAAATCCTTTCAATTAGCATAGTTTAAGTGTCAGCATACATTCATATAGTACATTCGGTTGTACCCCTTTATCTCATGTGCATTTCTTTTGTCTTAGGTTCTAGCTTCATTTACCATGTAATTGGTGCTTATAGTATCTTTGAAGATGTAAAACTTGAAATTAAGGATGAAGTTGAAAATATGTTGGTCATTTGGTACTGTTGCACAGGATACCATATCGAATAAACTGAATGTGAAATGATGGTGATGTGTTGTCATTTTTGGATCTTACATAAGATGAAGATTAGGAAGTGGCTATTGGTAGCATGTATGTTGTCTCGAATGTTAGTGATTTAATTCTGCTTTCAGTAGTGATCACTTTGGAACATTAGGTTCTTTCATCTGATCTCTTGAATTCCTATAGGATCAATGGCTTCGAGATATGATGTTTATTATTTTTTGTCAAAGAGATGATTTTATCTCATATATGTGATGAGAGATGGTAATTGATGTCATTTAAGACGTAAGGGATATGAAGATTGATTGGTACGTGTAATCTTCATTGTTGACATATCAAATTCGATGAAATAAGCATGGTGTCTTGATGATGTTTTTGAGAAGTGTAATGGCTTTCACTTAGGTGAAATGTATAAGATGCTTTCTTATGGATATTCATGATGCTTATTCACTCTTTTGGCTCTTCCTAATCAAGGTTTGTAATATGGGCACAAACCCCTGATTTAAATTCAGTTTTATTCAAACATTACCATGTTGCAAGATTACTTATATTCCCTAATTTCGAGGCCTTGAGGCAACTAGATTAGGTATGTATTCATTTGATTCTAATACAGGTATAACTAAAATTCTCATGAATTTATTATACGAGGATTAGTTCAAAGCAGATTCCAATTTACAAGACCAATTAAATCAAGGAACGAGACATTTATAAAAGGACTTAGAGTGTACATGGAATATAGAGAGAATAAATGTTTTCTAGGTACCTAGCACTAGGCCTATTATCAAATTTTTAGGTCATTTAGACTGATGTTACATGAACTGTTATTAGAGCTTATTTATGTAAATGTGATATCTTCTCGAACAAGGTGTAGTACGTGTTATTTTTGAGCATGTGGTTTGAGACTGAAAAAACTATGGTCCACTTTCGGTTAGCATGTTAATATTTTTCATTATATTGGTTACTGATATATTGTTTAAAGTGAGAAACCAATTAACGATATGGATGTAGTTTGATGATCATCTCTTGGGATAAGTCTTGTTGCTTTGCATGGATGGTCCTAGATCTGGATGGTAGTTGAGTAAGGCTCCTGATATAATCATTTCAAGCATTAGTTTTAGCATTGTAATCGTGTGTAGATTTATATTTCCTTGATTATAACATTTCATTTGTGAAGCTTTTGTTTCCATCTAATACTAGAATTCCACTTTTTAAAGTCTAGGTAAAATTATGGAGTATGGTTAGAACCAACCATTCGCGACACATGCCTAGAATGGATTAGATTGGCTTTTTTTTCTATGATTACCAAGTTGTAATAAATCGTACTTCAATAAAACATAAATTTTGACACAAGTTTAAGGTTATAGTTTCATGGATTAAATGAAAGGTTATCCAATATGACTTTGGAATGCAAGTAATTTGAAGTTATGTTTTCATAAAACTTTTGAATATTTGAAATAAGGTAGAATTTTGATTTTAAGGGGATAAAGGAGCAACCTGGTATTAAATAGGAGAAATTGTTAATAGAAGTATAAGCTTCTCCTACTTGAGGAGGCCATCTACCAAATGATGACCAATCACCTTATGTATTTGATAGCCTGATTATATTAAGAGTTGTTAAGAATATTTTACTATGCATTTTTGTATCGCCCGACTCTAGATTTTTTTAAGTTATGCACTCAGAAGCCAAAATGAGTCTATTAGTGTTTGAGGAAGTATAGAAGCTATTCGTGGAAGTCTTCCACGATGGTTTTGGATCATGGTTGCAACCCCAAAGATGGAACTCTCGAATTAGGTTCTCAAACTTGCGAAGATCTAGTCCACGTGGGGCAAGGTTTGATCGGAAGTCAATCACAAAGAAAGTTGAAGATTCAAAGATACGTCTTCCTCACGAAATCTCTCCACATGTCTATATGGCGCATGTTTATATAAGGCTATGAAAGAGGACCCTAAACGAGTGTGAGCCCTCCACATGGAAGGAAAAGGGAGATTCACCGGCCAGAGACTTAGCAAAAATATCAAGTAGGGATCAGATCCATAGATTACTAGAAAGGAGTGAAATCTTTATTCCAAATCTGAATCTTTTGATACTGACTAGTGGGTATCACTGGAGGTCTATAGAAAATATTGGGGGCAAGAGACAGAAGGATAAGAACAAGGCCTTATCAAAAATTCAAAGCCATTGAAAGGTGGTAGATGAAAGTAACGTAAGAAAAGAGTGCTCCTTACTTTGATGAGGTAAAAATAAAAGTTAGAGGAGGGTTTTTCAGCAAATCAGAATAGTCTAAGGAAAGCGAAGGGTTCTGTATGTTTGGTGTAAAGTCTAGCCTTAGTAAGCCTCTGCTCATAGAACATTCAGCTTTGGTGAGTGGGTTGATTTTGAGTGTATTATGTACCTATTCTTTATATGACCTAATGGAGATTCGAAGGTTCTAGATGATATTCACCGATTTTTATAGTGCTCTTATGAATCTTTGTTTCTTTTTATGAGAAGTAGTTCTTAAGTGGTCAGGAAGATTTATCGTTTCCAAATTGATGGCTGACCTTAGAATGTCCCTATTTCAGTTGCTTGAATCATCTATAAAAGCAATCGATTGCAAGGTTCCTCATACATTTATGTGGGTTAGAGTAGTGGCATCGAGAAAGTGTAGCCCCTTCTACTATTGGGCTAGATTGAAAGGTTTGAAGGAGGTATTTATGTCACTTTCCCTTCTCTTAGATTGGCAAATCGCCTTTGTGTGGTGATGTAATCTAGAGTGTGTATATGCTTTCTTCTAACCCTACCCCAACCACTAGAAATAGGTCATTATGCCTTCTTTAACTAGCTATGGTGGTCGCCATAGGGGTGCACCTCTGAGTGAGACCTAAGGTTTCCTAAGACTCTGATGGTTCATTTGTAAGAATCATAGTCAATAGTTTTCCTAGCACGCTTCATAGTGTCATCATTAATCCCTTGATATGAGTAGCATCAAAAATCTATCAACCTGTTGTATATTTCAGCTTACCCTCTTGAAGGAACAGAACCGGGGTGAAATATGAGGGCAAGAGCAAGGGAAGAGGATATAATCAATCATTTACAGCTAACTCAAAACCATGACATAGAAGAGGAAGATAGCGTTCACCATGTCTCTATCGCCCCTGGACGCAGACTCTCTTAACCCCTCCACTAGGTAGGCCTTTTACACAGTCAAAAGTTGCGCCCCTCAGCACAGATCATTATGGCTCATCTTCAACCTCCACCTCTAATATGGTTTGTTTCATGGGACCAGGGAAACCCACTCATTTTTCCCATGCCCCCGATGGTATGGAATCATATTCCAGCCAATGCGTTACAAGAATTACCCAAATTCAATGGCGAGGATTTCAAAACCCCTGAAGAACAGTACTCCAAGATGTAGCACTTAAAAAGTATGTTGACAGTGAGGATTATATAAGGGAGAAAGATGTTGCACCTTACATCTACTAGCCTCCTCTTTTAATGAAGCGTTGGCACCTCGGAACCCGACAGGTACCAATCTTTGACGTAGATAACTCCATTGGTACTTAGGACCAGTTCACAGGGAGCTCGGATTGGTGACAAGATTGGATTTTTCGAAAAGCTTACAAGGTCCATTCATCACTCCTACAACTAGATATCGTTAATTTGGTGAGAAAAAAGGGTCTTCAAAAGGTAAAAATACAGTTCGCCATTTTTTGGGTTTGCTAGGGTTCTCACCTACCATCATAATGAGATGAGTTAAGTGCATTCTGGAGGTGGTTGGGGCAGATTTCAAATTCCTCTCTCTTTTCTCTCTCATTCTTCCTATAAATTGTAAGGAGGGGCTTCTTTCTAAAGGTTGGACATTTCTTTTTTGCCCCTCCCTTCTTCTCTTTGGCAGGTGAATCTGTGGAGTTCAAACCTCCTATCTAAAAATGTAATGCAACCTTGCCTCTTGGTATTTTGCAGTGTGCTGTATCAATCTTTGGAGCAAATTAATGCATGTCTGTGGATGATTCTCAACCCTCTCTGTATTCATTTGCATCCCCTTGATCTTTTCACTGTGAATCTGGCTATCTGTGTATGATCTTGCATTGCATTTTAATGGTCTGTGTTTATTGGCAAGACAGGTGTTCTTCATTCCTCGGTGCATCACCTCCTTAGCTTAGGTTTATTTTTTATGCATTTTTCTCTCCCTGTCTCCTTGGTGGTTAGATTTAGGTTTTTTGGGTAAACCTCTGCATTTAATTGGGTGAGAACAAATTCTTGAAAATTAAAAATACAGTTCGCCACTTTTGGGTTCGCTGGGGTTCTCACCTACCATCATAATGAGATGAGTTAAGTGCATTCTGGAGGTGGTCAACCCATGGGGCAGATTTCAAATTCCTCTCTCTTTTCTCTCTCATTCTTCCTATAAATTGTAAGGAGGGGCTTCTTTCTAAAGGTTGGACATTTCTTTTTTGCCCCTCCCTTCTTCTCTTTGGCAGGTGAATCTGTGGAGTTCAAACCTCCTATCTAAAACTGTAATGCAACCTTGCCTCTTGGCATTTTGCAGTGTGCTGTATCGATCTTTGGAGCAAATTAATGCATGTCTGTGGATGATTCTCAACCCTCTCTGTATTCATTTGCATCCCCTTGATCTTTTCACTGTGAATCTGGCTATCTGTGTATGATCTTGCATTGCATTTTAATGGTCTGTGTTTATTGGCAAGACAGGTGTTCTTCATTCCTCGGTGCATCACCTCCTTAGCTTAGGTTTATTTTTTATGCATTTTTCTCTCCCTGTCTCCTTGGTGGTTAGATTTAGGTTTTTTGGGTAAACCTGTGCATTTAATTGGGTGAGAAAAAATTCTTGAAAATTAAAAATACAGTTCGCCACTTTTGGGTTCGCTGGGGTTCTCACCTACCATCATAATGAGAATGAGTTAAGTGCATTCTGGAGGTGGTTGGGGCAGATTTCAAATTCCTCTCTCTTTTCTCTCTCATTCTTCCTATAAATTGTAAGGAGGGGCTTCTTTCTAAAGGTTGGACATTTCTGTTTTGCCCCTCCCTTCTTCTCTTTGGCAGGTGAATCTGTGGAGTTCAAACCTCCTATCTAAAACTGTAATGCAACCTTGCCTCTTGGCATTTTGCAGTGTGCTGTATCGATCTTTGGAGCAAATTAATGCATGTCTGTGGATGATTCTCAACCCTCTCTGTATTCATTTGCATCCCCTTGATATTTTCACTGTGAATCTGGCTATCCGTGTATGATCTTGCATTGCATTTTAATGGTCTGTGTTTATTGGCAAGACAGGTGTTCTTCATTCCTCGGTGCATCACCTCCTTAGCTTAGGTTTATTTTTTATGCATTTTTCTCTCCCTGTCTCCCTGTCTTTGGTGGTTAGATTTAGGTTTTTTGGGTAAACCTCTGCATTTAATTGGGTGAGAACAAATTCTTGAAAATTAAAAATACAGTTCGCCACTTTTGGGTTCGCTGGGGTTCTCACCTACCATCATAATGAGATGAGTTAAGTGCATTCTGGAGGTGGTTGGGGCAGATTTCAAATTCCTATCTCTTTTCTCTCTCATTCTTCCTATAAATTGTAAGGAGGGGCTTCTTTCTAAAGGTTGGAAATTTCTGTTTTGCCCCTCCCTTCTTCTCTTTGGCAGGTGAATATGTGGAGTTCAAACCTCCTATCTAAAACTGTAATGCAACCTTGCCTCTTGGCATTTTGCAGTGTGCTGTATCGATCTTTGGAGAAAATTAATGCATGTCTGTGGATGATTCTCAACCCTCTCTGTATTCATTTGCATCCCCTTGATCTTTTCACTGTGAATCTGGCTATCTGTGTATGATCTTGCATTGCATTTTAATGGTCTGTGTTTATTGGCAAGACAGGTGTTCTTCATTCCTCGGTGCATCACCTCCTTAGCTTAGGTTTATTTTTTATGCATTTTTCTCTCCCTGTCTCCTTGGTGGTTAGATTTAGGTTTTTTGGGTAAACCTCTGCATTTAATTGGGTGAGAACAAATTCTTGAAAATTAAAAATACAGTTCGCCACTTTTGGGTTCGCTGGGGTTCTCACCTACCATCATAATGAGATGAGTTAAGTGCATTCTGGAGGTGGTTGGGGCAGATTTCAAATTCCTCTCTCTTTTCTCTCTCATTCTTCCTATAAATTGTAAGGAGGGGCTTCTTTCTAAAGGTTGGACATTTCTGTTTTGCCCCTCCCTTCTTCTCTTTGGCAGGTGAATCTGTGGAGTTCAAACCTCCTATCTAAAACTGTAATGCAACCTTGCCTCTTGGCATTTTGCAGTGTGTTGTATCGATCTTTGGAGAAAATTAATGCATGTCTGTGGATGATTCTCAACCCTCTCTGTATTCATTTGCATCCCCTTGATCTTTTCACTGTGAATCTGGCTATCTGTGTATGATCTTGCATTGCATTTTAATGGTCTGTGTTTATTGGCAAGACAGGTGTTCTTCATTCCTCGGTGCATCACCTCCTTAGCTTAGGTTTATTTTTTATGCATTTTTCTCTCCCTGTCTCCTTGGTGGTTAGATTTAGGTTTTTTGGGTAAACCTCTGCATTTAATTGGGTGAGAACAAATTCTTGAAAATTAAAAATACAGTTCGCCACTTTTGGGTTCGCTGGGGTTCTCACCTACCATCATAATGAGATGAGTTAAGTGCATTCTGGAGGTGGTTGGGGCAGATTTCAAATTCCTCTCTCTTTTCTCTCTCATTCTTCCTATAAATTGTAAGGAGGGGCTTCTTTCTAAAGGTTGGACATTTCTGTTTTATTTCTATGGAGTTTAAAACCTCCTTTGCCCTCCCTTCTTCTCTTTGGCAGGTGAATCTGTGGAGTTCAAACCTCCTCTCCAAAACTGTAATGCAACCTTGCCTCTTGGCATTTTGCAGTGTGCTGTATCGATCTTTGGAGAAAATTAATGCATGTCTGTGGATGATTCTCAACCCTCTCTGTATTCATTTGCATCCCCTTGATCTTTTCACTGTGAATCTGGCTATCTGTGTATGATCTTGCATTGCATTTTAATGGTCTGTGTTTATTGGCAAGACAGGTGTTCTTCATTCCTCGGTGCATCACCTCCTTAGCTTAGGTTTATTTTTTATGCATTTTTCTCTCCCTGTCTCCTTGGTGGTTAGATTTAGGTTTTTTGGGTAAACCTCTGCATTTAATTGGGTGAGAACAAATTCTTGAAAATTAAAAATACAGTTCGCCACTTTTGGGTTCGCGCTGGGGTTCTCACCTACCATCATAATGAGATGAGTTAAGTGCATTCTGGAGGTGGTTGGGGCAGATTTCAAATTCCTCTCTCTTTTCTCTCACCTCCATCATAATGAGATGAGTTAAGTGCATTCTGGAGGTTGAGGCAAATTTCAAATTCCTCTCTCTTTTCTCTCTGATTCTTCCTATAAATTGTAAGGAGGGGCTTCTTTCTAAAGGTTGGACATTTTTTTTTTGCCCCTCCCTTCTTCTCTTTGGCAGGTGAATCTGTGGAGTTCAAACCTCCTATCTAAAACTGTAATGCAACCTTGCCTCTTGGCATTTTGCAGTGTGCTGTATCGATCTTTGGAGCAAATTAATGCATGTCTGTGGATGATTCTCAACCCTCTCTATATTCATTTTCATTCCCTTGATCTTTCACTGTGAATCTGGCTATCTGTGTATGATCTTGCATTGTATTTTAATGGTCTGTGTTTATTGGCAAGACAGGTGTTCTTCATTCCTCGGTGTATCACCTCCTTAGCTTAGGTTTATTTTTTATGCATTTTTCTCTCCCTGTCTCCTTGGTGGTTAGATTTAGGTTTTTTGGGTAAACCTCTGCATTTAATTGGGTGATAACAAATTCTTAAAAATTAAAAATACAGTTCGCCACTTTTGGGTTCGCTGGGGTTCTCACCTACCATCATAATGAGATGAGTTAAGTGCATTCTGGAGGTGGTTGGGGCAGATTTCAAATTCCTCTCTCTTTTCTCTCTCATTCTTCCTATAAATTGTAAGGAGGGGCTTCTTTCTAAAGGTTGGACATTTCTGTTTTGCCCCTCCCTTCTTCTCTTTGGCAGGTGAATCTGTGGAGTTCAAACCTCCTATCTAAAACTGTAATGCAACCTTGCCTCTTGGCATTTTGCAGTGTGCTGTATCGATCTTTGGAGAAAATTAATGCATGTCTGTGGATGATTCTCAACCCTCTCTGTATTCATTTGCATCCCCTTCATCTTTTCACTGTGAATCTGGCTATCTGTGTATGATCTTGCATTACATTTTAATGGTTTATGCATTTTATTACCCCTGTCTCCTTGGCAAGTTAGATTAGGTTTTTAGTAAACCATCTGTATCTTCTACGTGTGCATTTGAACAGAGGAATAGGAACCGGCCTTCATCCGGAGAGCTTTTCCAATTTCGCAAGGTCCCACACTTGGGAAAAGCTCCATGTTATGTAATCGTACTGAGAGTCTCAACCCATCGTGTTGCAGACATTCAGGGGTGCTGCGATTCACCATCAACAGGACCCATGCAAGTTTTTCAAGTGGACTAATCAATCTATAACATGTGGAAATATGGTACAAAATATTTTTTTGGGGGTTTTTATTTTCTCCTTCAGTCTTCGATGCTCATGTTTGAAAAATGGGCCCCACTATTTGCTGGCTGGGGGCCCTCAGCTAGGTTCGATGCACTCTTTTTGAGGAGGTGTGCCTTTGCATTTTTTTCTTCATATTATATTAGAGACAAATTATTATTTATTTGCCATATTTTCTAACCCACCACACATGTGGGACAAAATTTCCACATTGTATTAAACTATGTATTTCCAACTCACATTGCCACGTTTCATACTTGTATTGCCCACATTACATAGCCTTAAGCACACAACATACTAGATTATGTGTTCCACACATGCCCAATGCACTACATACATTGCAAATAAAAAGGTATCTTAAGACAACCAATAATCTAATAAATTCCTGTTTTAAATCCCTTAGCCGCTCAACTGCTTGCACATGTGGGACTAAATGGAGCAAGTCAATGAGTATTGTATGGGATGAAGGCACCTAGATGGGGATTCAACCCCATGACCTGGGATAAAAAGATAAAACACCCAATCTTTTTTCCATATACTTCCAAGCACTAAAACATGGGCTTAGTGGTATTTGAAGGACACTTTTTGTATGACTGTGTTACAAAGGTCCTTAAGAGAGAAGTTTGTACATATTGACATTTTTCAACTCATTTAGAAGCATTTTATGGATTTCTGAAGAACTAGAGAGTTGTTTAGAATTTTTAGAAGCTTTTGTTGAACCTTTCATTTTCTCGATTGGTGTTCATTTGACATTGTTATAAAGTATTTTTGGCCGTTTTTGATGTAGTACAAGGGGATATGATCATGAAAGTTCTACAAGAAGATGGATGACATTGTTGATCGAGTTGAGAGTCTTTTGAAGGTCTTCTAAGCACATTATTGTAGGTTTAAGATCCATTTTTATTGTGAGTTTATTAATTGTACTTGCAAATTGATTTATTAATGGA
Source organism: Taxus chinensis (assembly GCA_019776745.2). Taxonomy (NCBI): domain Eukaryota; kingdom Viridiplantae; phylum Streptophyta; class Pinopsida; order Cupressales; family Taxaceae; genus Taxus; species Taxus chinensis. The sequence continues at coordinate 290,731,468 of CM034148.1, read as the reverse complement.
TCAGATGGCATTATAAGCTATCCTAGAGACGTAGAAAAATCAGTGGGTGAACTCTTTTATCAATTTGGAGTTTTGTGTTCAATTTTACATCAAACTTATTCTAATTTCAATGTAGATTTAAATAAAATTTTTAATCTATTTTGGTGCAATAGTAACACTTTTACAACATTTATGGGAAATCATATTTGATCGGTTTAAATGTGCAACTGGAAACGATTAATTTTATAAGAAATTTCAATTTAGTTTTTAAACACATTTGAACCAGTTTTGGATCATATTTTTTAATCAATTCCTATTCACTAAAATACAAAAAATGATTATTTTATAAGGATCTAATTTTGTAAACTATTTATACACAGGGTTAGTGTTAGTTTATGAATCATGTTTTGGTATCATAGTAGTTGATAAATAGGATTTAACAATATTTTTTTCATGTGATTAATTATTTGGCTTGACAAATATAATAATTAGTTCAACTATATGTGGAATATAAGAACATGTGTGTAGACACAAAAATATGCACTTTAGAAATTATTTAGTCCCTATTTCATACTACTATTTAGAAGGTTCTTGAGTGAAGAAAGTACTAATTAACCCCCATCTTTTGGCCATATTTTTTAATTTTATTTCATCATTACCAACCTCTTGCAACCATATGCTTAGTTAGCTTCTATCATTCTACATTATTTTAGCCTCGACTGGGGTGCCCATATTAGTACTGGGCACCTGTGGGTGCCTTGGTCCCACCAGGGGCACCCCGGTCCTTTTTGTACTTTCCCGTCACTTTTTGGGCTCTTTATATCCCTTTGAGATAATTATATTTCTTGTGGTTGGCCTTTTCAGGGTTAATTACAAAATTAGATCAAGCAAACCCTATAAATATAAAGTTATGAGACCATACTGAGGGACCTAACATCATTCACTACTATCACTCATCTAGAGTTGCATCCATCTATTGCATTGGAGGTCACTTGCATCCACACATCTCCATCATCAAAGCATAAGGCTAGGAAATTTGCATCACACTTCATAGGGGGAGGAATTCTATTCTATTTCATGTCAGATTCTATTACATTTTATACACATAGTTATTACTCGCTACTTCACAAAGTGTGTCTAACACAAGAGCAACCCAGGGCATATTCACACACACTTGCACATAGAATTACATCGGGTATGAGATATAGTGCAACGCTGAGTTAATACGTCCACCATTGCGATAGCTAAGGTCAGTCTAACCCCTTCATATGTATTTTTATTTTTTAAGGTTTTGATTCTTGATTTTAGGTCTTCCAGGTCTTTCCTTCACCTTGGATTATTGGTGACATCTGAAAGAGCACACCAAATCTTATACGAGACAAAAAAATGTTCCAGATCACCTCCTAGCCCTGTAAAGATCAGTTTCAAAGATTTTGCGCTGACTAGGGAACTTATTTTATAGACCAGAGAACATGTAGGCACCCCAGTCCCTCTCCAGGTACTCTAGTCCATATAGATCCTCCAGATCCATCCTTCCATTTCTGGATTTTCTAGTCATCACCGCGACACTGTCCTATGAGAATATTCTATTCAACTAAGTTCTTTCCTCTTTCTTATTACACATTAGGGCTAGCATTTCCTTTTACATAGTTAATTAGATCATTTACATAATTTATTTACTGCATTTATTTACTTTATTATAGGTATTCATAGCTTAGATTTCCTATCTGCATATACTACATAGTTAGATAATTTTAGTTAGAAGAATATGCAATGGATGTCTACACACTCTGCCGCAATGGGTCCCTATATGAACCTCATCTCTACCATGGATTTATCAATATTACTACCACTTATGGTTTGCATGTATTTCATCTTATGGTCTAGTTATCATTTACCCCTCATTCATCTCCACTAACATTAGGGGAATATTGGATTACTTATATTAGATTCACATTAGATCTCAGCCATACAAACATTTCATTTCCTATGCCCTTCAGTTGTGTTTTTATCTACAATAGTTCTTTTCTTGGCTATTCAAAAAATCTCACTTGTTGTTATGCACATGGTTTCCCACTTCCTCTATTCACCAATGAGGAATATGCTATGGGAATGTACAACTTATGCCTTAATGGCTCACTGTACAATCAACCGAACACTATTGCATATTAGATCACTAATGCCTATCCACATGATTTTGACTTAGAGGATGATGATCTTCATGATGAATTTACATGATCATTTTATACGCACACTTGGGGGGCATAGTAGCTCGCACATCCCCCCCTCATCACATTAGCATCATAGACATATCCCTCATTATTACATTATCATTCTTAATTCATACTACATCACATTCTTAGAATTTACACATACATCATTGTAGCATTTTAATTACATCTCATCTTTGCATTATTCATTTTCATAGCACATTCATATTCATTCTTATTATAGCGATGACATCACCCAATGATAAACTCTTGTGCTTTAGTTCACACTTTACTATTGAGGGCTTACTACACATGAACCCCACACATTGCACTATAGGAATTCCATATTGTGTTTCCTCACACAACCCGTGTCATACACTATACATTTTACATTTAGTCTACAATATTTTAACATTTGTGCATTTCTACATCATACATCATACTAGTTTTCATTATGCATTCATCATAGTATACGTGTCTAACATCCTACACTACTTATCTTACATACTGCATCATTCATTTATCTACATGCCATACATATTACACTACACATTTTCCACACATATTATACATACTATACTAGTCTTCATCAAATATGAGTCTAGTATTGCTTCATCTTACATACTACATTACTAGTCCATCTACATACTCTACACCTCTTTTATTTACATTATATGTATAATATATTCACTTGTTCTATTAAGCTTGCATTTTACACATTATACACATCTTCCATTTACATTCTACACATAGCATATTTACAAATTCACCTCATCATATGATCATCCATTATCATCACCTATATGGCAATGTATTCTATGTGCTGCACTCACTACCCGATGACACACTTTAGTTCTTTGGTCCATACTCGAGTGATGAGGGTTTACAAATAAAATGGACCTTATAAAATTACTATTTGACCTTTCATCATGCAACATTACCAACTTAATGATATACACTTGAGAATAAATCATCACCTATTTTATCCTTTTGTAGTGGTATACACCTTAGGTTATATCACCACTCCCTCTTTTATTCTTGTAGTGATATATGCTTAGGGATAAATAATCACCCATCCATTCATTTTATTGTGATATATGCCTAGGATAAATCATCACTTAAATGTTCATCTAGTTGTGATATACACTTTTGCTATAGGGTTCATGCACACATCATCTCTAGGTCGCATCTCATCAATACACATACACATTCTTCACAACATGCTAGAAATAACCCACAAACTTCAACTATTTCCTGATGAGGCACTCTCATTTACGGTTCATTCTTGACTACTAAAGGGGAAAAAAAAATGAACCTCATTGCATATATTTCCACCCACTCAGGGGAACACGGCTCCTATCACTCCATTTTTCATTCCATTCCATCCATCCACAACATACTACATATTATGGTTGCTTTTAATCTTGCTTACTTTTGCTTGTTCATGGTCGCTTTATTACACATGCTACTTAGATTATTGGTATGTCATTTATCTATATCATCGACACATGGATGTTCAGGTCTTTTTCTAGTTGTGATCAAAATTACAAGTCTCTTACACACAACATGGATGCTCTCCTTATACCCTTCCTATACTAGTCACTAGGGGCATCCACATTTGTCTCTCACATGTGCTATTGTTTCATTTTGTACTTAGCACTTTCCATTACTCAGTTCTACATGCTTTTAACATACTGGTTATCTTTGTAACATTTCAACAGGTGCTTCATGTGCATCATTTGTTACGCAAGGATATTTGATTCCATACTTGTTTGTTACATTGTCTGCTATTTTTTGTTCTTGTTATTGGGCCTTGCCCTATGTTTAGTGTGTATACTTTTTTGTTTGTATTCCGCCATGATGACCTTTTCATGTCTTATGACATCATGAGTGATGTCCCATGTTTGTAACCCACTTTGTGTAGCTTACTTATCTTCTTACATGTTTACATTCCTTTGTTTGGTAGCTTTTACACTGTTTGCATAGCTTACAGATTGTTTTCTACATGCATGTTTGTTCATTCTTGTCTTTGGATAACCTTCTTGTTCATGCGTGCCTTGGTTTTTACCAAGAAATTTCTAGGGTACAATTCATGTGGTTGGTCCTCTTTTGGGGCCACATTTCTCCTATCAGCAATGTCTCATGCACCCCCAAAGAGGGTGGCATAATTTAAAGGGTTTTAAAATACTAACCACAAGGATTCTAAACTGGTTTATTTCAATTATATATAATGAGTGGGTTTAGAACAATCTACGAACCCCATACACAACATATTTTAACAAAGGATTTTATCCCTACACTTCTTTAGCCTATAGTGTGAGATCACCCAAAAAACTCGTAGTACATGATATGATTCTACACTCTCTTTCTCAGAATGGATCAGGTGCACGTGTTCTATTTACATTTGCGTATTTTGCATTTAAATGATTTTATATACATGTGTCTTTTACGTTGCATTTTTACACATACATACATATTTGACTACTTGATCATTTTCTCCTTGCAGGTATGACTGTATGAGAAATAAAGAGTTAAATGGGGGCAAAAAAACAAAAACAACAACACATCATGACAACACACACCATACTAAGCATGGAGGTACATCACACATCAGTATCAACATACATGCTCTGCCTAAGGTTCACTCTCATCACTTTTTCTTTGTGCATTTTTCATCTTTAGTTTCCATGCTCCTCCATCTTTTTTTCATTCCACACTTTTTCTAGTTATTCGATGCATTTCTACTACACTCTTCATGGAAATTCGGTATGCATCTCTATTTAATTTATGTTACCAAGATTTCCACTCACCAACATAAAGTGGGGACAAATGTAGACACAAAATTATGTACTTTAGACATTATTTAGTCCTGGTCTCATACTACTATTTAGAAGGTTATTGAGTGAAGAAAGTACTAATTAACCCCCATCTTTTGGCCATCTTGTTTTATGTTAATTCGTCATTACCAACCTCTTACACCCATATACCTAGTCATCTTCTATTATCCCACATTATTTTAACTTTGAATGGGCACCCAAATTAGTACTAGGGCACACTGGTCCCACCAAGGGCACCTCGATACTTTTTGCACTTTCCCGCCACTTTTTGGGCTCTTTCTATCTATTTGCGATCTTTATCTTTCTTGTGGTAATACTTTTTAGGGTTAATTACAAAATTAGATCAAGAGAACCCTATAAATATAAAGCTATGGGACCATAGTGAGGGACCTAACATCATTCACTACTATCACTCATCTAGAGTTACATCCATTTATTACATTGGAGGTCACTTACATCCACATAGCTCCATCATTAAAGCATAAGGCTAGGACATCTGCATCACACTTCATAGGGGTAGATTCTATTCTATTTCATATACACATTCTATTATATTTTATATACATAGTTATTGCTTGCTGCTTCACAAAGTACGGTTGAAACAAGAGCAACCTAGGGCATGTTCACACACACTTGCACATAGAACTACATCCGGTATGAGATATAACACAATGCTCAATCAGTAAGTCCACCATTTTGGCAGCTGAGGTCAGTCTGACCCCTTCACATGAATTTTTATTTTTTAGGGTTTTAATGTTTGTTTTGGGGTCTTGTAGGTATTTTTTTCACCTTGGATTATTTGTGACATCTAAAAGAGCATAAAAAATCTGATACGACACACAATGAAGCTTCCAGATGACCTCCTAGCCATGTGGAGATCAGTTTTAGATATTTTACACAGACTAGGGAACCTAGTTTATAGATCAGAGAACCCGCAGGGACCCTAGTCCATCTCAAGGAGTTCCAGTCCATCTAGATCCTCCAAATCCATCCTTTGTGGGACTTCTAGAAAGTTGTTACCAATTCTAGATTTTCCATTCATTACTGCGACACTGTCCTCCGAGCATTTTCTATTCAACTTGTAAACACCTATAATTTGGTTTACATGATCTTATTACTAAGATCATATTAACTATCATAGTCTTGTGTTAATTTACTACACTATGCTAGTAAAATACCCTTTATAACCTCTTCTAAACCCACTAAACCATGATAATACCTCTCTAACTAACTTCTATAAGCTTGTTTCCCTTTAATTAACCTTGTTTATGTTAATTAACCCTCTTATTGACTTTCTAAAGAGGATTTGACTTTCTAAACAAATATCTTACCTTTCCAAATAGCCACATAGCTTCCTAGAATCTTGTCACACCTCCAAATATGTTTTTCTAAAAATCAACTTTTTGACTCCTTTTTAGTCCCACACGCATCCATAACATCCTTTTCTCAAATACAAAAACGATAAATAGAGGGATACCCCTCCCACATTTTCCTAAGAACTCCCTTTTCCTCTCTCTCATTTCTAATTTAGGTCATGCTTAGGTATTTTAGAGTCATTTCATAGTTTATTTGAGCTATTTACTTGTTATTTGCTAATCCTTTCAAAGATTTAGGTAAATGAGAGAATCCATTAATGTCAAGCTTCCATTCTTAATATTTTAAAACATCAATAAACATAAAATTGACTGCTAAGAGCTTTAATAGGTTCACTTATAGATAGCTTTCATGGAGTATAGAACTAATATAGGCATGTTTAGAGGTTAATTGTTTGTTTCAAGCTTTAGATATGCATGCAAATAGGTAGCTTTTGCTTATCTCTAATCTGATGGTAATTTGAGTTGTTTGTTCCAAAGCGTTTGGCATTTCTTTAGAAGTTCTTACCCCATTTTCATAGATTTTGCAAAATTTTCATTACACACATTTGGCATGCCCAGTGGGACATAATCCATTGTCCTTTAGGATCCTTTTCCAAGATTTTCAAGTTCACTTTTATGCTTTCTAAGAGAAATAGCTTGTTATTCACTTGATTTCGTTTTGTAAGTAGGCTAAATCATCCTTGTTCATGCATATTTTGTGGGTCTAAACTGGAAATAGGTTTCTTTGATTAATAACTAACGTATTTGACTGTTGAAAATTTTCATTTCTTTAAATTTTTGTAGGTTTTACAAGGGGTATGTGTATGTGTCCTGGATCGACATGTCTCCATCAAAACCCTAGTACTTATGTCAAAATGGTTGCACACCCGTCTGGTCATATTTTTTATTAACATACCATTTACAAAGTGCCACGTACCTGTGGAACTCTCGACGTGTCCATTGATTGTCACATGTACCTGTGCCTTTGGACACGCAAGTGTGTTTTTGGCATACTGTGCTGATTCATCTTTTGGCTTGGAAGTGTATTTTTTGGGAAGGAGGTGTCTCTGTTAAAACCCTAGCATACCTATCTCTTAGCCTACGTAGGTGTTGGACCTTACTGTCCTATATTGCTGCCACACATACACATTGGTATGGGTGTGTATCCACTGGTTGGGACATGCATGCATCATTCTAGGCACACATACATATGAGTTAAATATTGGAATTTCTCTTCGAGCTGTAACATCAATTTTTTTGAGTTTTTCTAGTTGTTCATAGGTTCTAACAAATGATTACAAGTTTCTTTTTTATTTTGTTTGACTAATTTAGGTTTTGTGTTTCATTTTCTTAGTTAGAAAGATATTTTTAAAGTGTGTATTCTATTCCCTCGCACCTTATAGGTGATCTTGGGAATTAAAAAAATTCAAAAAAACTTCTTATTACTCTCAAAAACACTTACTTTACACTTCCTAAATGGATTGATCTTTCAAAATTGGTTGAAATGAACTCAAAATTTTGCAAAGACACTTGAAGTATTTTCCATAAAGTTTGTTTTTAGTTGAGTTTCCATGTTGTATATTCTCTTCCTTTACACATTTTAGTGATATTAGGAATCAAAATAAACACACAAAATCTCTTTTGGTATCATGATATTTTGTGGAAAATTACTAACCATTTACTTATAGAACCAAAAAATTTCTTGTCAGAGAAAGGAGTTGTAAAAATGAAACCCACTAATATGTGTTTTCATATATGTTTCCAAATGGTGTGCTACTTAAAACCACATTAAGATAAGTAAGATTAAAAACACACCACTTCACATCACATTATATTGCACATTTTGGAAAAGGGTACGTCCCTATCCGCTCAACTAGAACAAAACCCCTTTAGCATAACGCATTAAGCTATAACAATGGGGGTGGCTCTAAGAACCCTAAAGTAATCCATCACTGAGTAACATCGTGGATGAAATAAGAAGCACTCCACTTACCAACTTGAATAGATTTTACATTCCAAGTTAGAGTATAATTTTTCCTTATCGTGACCCCAGTGATGATACAATTGAACACACTAGTTGCTCATTGTATCGAAAGGGATTAAAGTAAAGCTGAGATACTCCCAAACTATTCAATGTGACTTTTTGGGTAAATCAAGCTCGCATTTAGATAAATTTTTGACACCTAGTTGAATGATCTTATTAGGAAAGCCATTTTATCTTAGAGCCCACTTTGCTAGTCCATTGTTGGGTATTGTTGAGCCACCACGAAGTGACGACTTACTTGGAGTCTGAACCTTGTTTTTTGAACAAGGAAAAGATTCCAATTGAGTTAGGGCTAAGTTTCTTTCATCATGAAATTAAATAACATATCACTTAGCTTGGGTTTTTTCTCTCCTTCAAACGAGGTAAAACTCTACCTAAGTGGTGTTTTGTTTATTTTCATCTTTTGATCTATACCCTTGCATTCTCATTTCCCATTTAGGGTGAGAAGGAGGCATACCCCATGAGTCTTATCAAGGACAATATTCACCACTTTTTTTCTGTTTACGCCCATCCATGTTTGTGGCTGGTTTGTTAAATGTATGAAGTTTATAAATACATTTTTTCATCTTTGATATCCCTTTGATCTTAATTTCAAGATTGTCTTCATTGCTATGATTTTGGTTCATCATTATTTATCCTTAAGTCATCATTTTTTTATCAAATTCTAGCCATACAATTTCAGTACTTACATCGTGTTTTCAATTTTGTGAGAACTTGGTGTAAGTCCCTTTATTGTACTGTTACACTGCTCACAAAAATAAAGAAATTCTTGATATACTTATACTTAGTTTCAGTTCCAATGTCATCTAAATATTTTCAGAGTGTTGATATTTCATTGTGTATACCGCAATAAAATCATCTTGATACTAACACCTTGCTTGCTAGGTTAACATGTTAAGATAGTGTTGTCATGCTATCCACATTCGTAACTTCCATTTTTTAAAAAAAGTTTCGTCGGCATTTAAATTGCTCTTAGTATATATCATGGAGAGATCACATCAATATCACTTTAGTTCTTAGGCCTTGTTATTACTCTAACTCAACCTATGTATTAATCGGGTATTGTCACTATCTATCTTGAGCCCTTCGTTGTAATCATATTTTAGGGTATAGTCTTGTTAAATAACAATTTGAATGATTTTTTGATTTTCTAGAATGTTCATATGATTGTTCTTTCAATGATAACGACTGCATAACATTACATCTAGAATACACTAGGATATTTTGACTGTTAGACGACTTACATGACATACGCCTAGGTTTCATACAACTTTGAAAGAATTTAGACAAAACCTAGTATAAATTTGACTAGTAATGCCAAAAATCATGAAAAATGTCATCTAAACCAAATGAGTGTAGACTTAGAAGAAAATCCTTTTACATCCTTTGCATTAAATGGTATTAACTTAGCACCTCTCTTTTCATAGGTCAAAGACACAGAACCATTGGTTGATCATAGCAGAGAATAATCTTATTCTTTTGAGGAACAACATAAGTTAGACTTAATTCAATTCGATGAGCTCTTTTATTATAAAAAAGATCAAGTACTCGCAAGAGTCCTAGAGTTAGGAGTTAAGCTTTGACAAGAACGTGAAGTGGAGACTAAGACCATAAACTGTAAAATAGAAGAGTGACCATGCCTCTTAGACATTGGTAACCCCTTTGACGTAGGGTATGCTTCCACTTCTGGACAACATAACAAAATTTTTGAAGAATACCCATCAAAACCAATTGGCGATTCACTAAGGCCTCATTATAGGGCTTCACGTAAATTATAAATTGAGCATGAAAAAAAAGTCTCAATGCCTCCTAAGTTTGATGAGGAAGATGATCTCTTGGTTGAAGAAGAGATTATTCAAAAACAATTAATGAAAGTAAGTCAAAAGTTGTCAAATTTAGGCTCTTCAAGTAGGAACGTGCATAAAGATAAAATCAAGACAAAATCTAGCGAGTTTCACTTTGATCCATATGATGACATGACTTTTAAAGTTGCTAAGGTAAATAGACCAATATCACCTACAAAATAACAACTCATTCAACATGAGTTACAATCAATGAAGAACACATTTACTACGCTATAGGAAGGTAACGTAGGACACAATAGGAAGTACTTATATGAATAACTATGTCCTTACCCCTTTGATAAGGAAATGTTATGACAAAAGTTTCCAAAACATTTTTCCATTCCTAAGTTCGATAAATATAAGAGCAAAGGTGATCCTCATGATCACATCAAGGAATTTTACATGTATTGTCAAGAGGTTACATACAATGATAATTTCTTAATAAGACTATTCCCTCGCATCCTAGGAACACTGACATTAGAATGGTTCTTTAGTATACCCAAGGGATCCATTACAACATGGCCCACACTAGCGGAAAAATTTGTGCAACATTATTCCTTCAATATGGAGAATGATATCATGATGAATGACCTTTTTACATAAAATAAAATCCCAATGAGACCTTTTCAGGCTTCTTATAGTGATGACGTGGATTGTCAAGTCATTTCCCTTGTGCCATGCTAGAAAAGTAGCTAGTAAGCATATTCCTTCCTAACCCAAACCCAAAGACAACATTTCATTTACAAATGCACTGTGGCTCTAACTTCAAAGAAGTTATAGAGAAAGGTAGTAAAATAAAAAAGGATCTCATCATGAAGGGTACACTTAAATTGGTCATCAAGGAAAAACATGAAACAAAACCCTCAGATAAAAAAAAATTCTTCAACAAAACTAAAAATGTCATTGGAAATGGCATTACAAACTCAAAAAGATTCCAAACTATACAGATTGGTCCACTTTTAAAGCTCTCATAAGGACCTCTCCCAAAGGCACCTACAAAATGTACGTTTACGACACTAAAAAAATCACTATCTGCCATACTTAAATAGTTAGATGTGGTAAACATGGTGTAGTACCTAACTGTGATAATACCATATCTAGAGGATGCTCCAAAACCTGGTTGGTTCAAAGAGCATGATTACTGTGATTTCCATCGTGTTAAAGGACACAAAATAGATAGGTTCTTGAGACTAAGACATTATATACAAGACCTCATCAAAGAGGGAAAAATCACTGTAGATTCATCCCATGACTCAGGACAGAGTCCTAATGAGAAAATGGGTATTTTCAAAGAGCCCTTTCCTAACCATGTTGATAACAAGAACATGAAGCCAAATCATCAAAAAACTTCCAATGACTATAAGAATTTTACTTATGTCTATCTGACTAATGATAGTCCCTTTGATTCCATTATAGGTTGTATCCATTCATCTAATGAATAGGTCAATACTATTAGGATCTTAGAAAAAAATTGTGTTTTAGGGACACAACGTGCTCATGTGATCATACTAGATCCCCTACCTTTCCCTCAGGAAGGTCATTATAATATAATAGAACAATTAGAGAAGACACCCACTAGGATATCAATTTTAGATCTCCTCAAAATATTTACTGCTCATAAAAACATATTGTATTAAACATTGGAGAGTTTAGGAGTCTCCACAGATGTAGATCCTACACACCTTTAAGAGATGATTTCACACCTTGTTTCTAATGATAAAATCACTTTTGATTACGCTACAATCCCATGTAATGACCCAAAGAACAACTTACCCCTATACATAGAAGTAGTTGTTACTTGTCATAAGATCAAGAGAGTACTTGTGGATGATGGATCCCATTTAAATATTTTCACTTTGAAGCTAGTTAAGTAGTTGGGCCATTTAGAAATAGATATAGGGGCTCAAACTATTACAATAACAACTTATGATAATGAAGAACATGAGTCAGTAGGTACTATAGTAGTTCCTATGGAAGTGGGGCCAACATGTCACTATATAAATTTCCACGTCCTTGAACTAGATCTTCCCTATAACATGATCTTGGGACACCCATGGATTCATGCCATGTAGGCTATTCCCTCCACCTTCCATCAATGTATAAAGATGTGCTATGGAGGATAGATAATCACCATTCAGGGTGATCCAGAGCCGTTCACACATTGTAGGGCATTGCACATTTTTTCTCGTGCGGCCTATGAATGTCCTTCTGTAGATATTGTTGTTCCTTTACAAACAGAAGCTATAAAAGAATGTGTGGATCTAGACACACTCACTCCTTGTAATCATAAATTTCCTTCGTTGGTCAACCCTTTCTCATCATGGGAGGAAACATCAGAAAAATATGGCCTGAGTGAGTAGTTTACTCTTCAACAGGCCTTACTGATATCAGATCTTTCAGTATCACCTAGGACACATGGAAAACCTTACTTTCAATTCAAAATCACTAGAGTATAGATGCCTTGAACCCTTTGAGAGATTCATCCCTAGTGGTATCTTATCTGAGGAGAATATGTTATAAGAACCCACTAGAAGAGTACCCGAAGGTACCACGGCCTCATGCCATCAAGCCTCACAATATGTCAAAGGCCACCACATGATGTATGTCATGGGTTACAATGGGTTTGGATGTAGTATCAATGCACAAGGATGGTTAGAACCCATCCCTATTCCTCATTTCAAAACCAACAAACATGGTCTTGGAATTAGACCTTATGATGATCCACCCTTTGAGATCAACACCAACTCTTCCGAACGTGAGGACTCATCTCATTCAGATAGTGACATGGGTTCCATTTATAGCCTCTATGAGGATGACTCATCTTATTCAGATAGTGATGTGGGTTCCCAATATAGCCTCTATGAGGATTTTGCCTCCACGAATCTATTCCCTGATTCAACTATTTTTACCTTATACAGATCAAAATTCCAAACCAATTATCAAGTAGCCCTTATATATCTAGAACTTATAGATTGGGATCAAAAATTTCATGTGCCAGTAGATTTCTTTGAAAATGATAAGGAATTCACAGAATTCATGGGACTTAGGGATTTATTCGATTGGGGATCACACGAAAGGATTCAAGATCAAACTAGATGCTTGCGCATACTTCAGATAAGAAGCATGTATGCATGGAAAATTGAGTAAGAAGGTTATAAGCAATAATAAGGATACATCAGGGAACCTTGTGGGAAGAACAAGTATAAGTATCATAGTGAGAAACTTTTTGAGACCCTAGTAGATAGGAAAAATTAAGAAATCATAGAAAAGGTAGAATATCCTTATAAAGATGATCTCACACCTCCTATCAAGGTTGATCTTACTCTTCCCCCTGATCCTACATGGATGGAAGGTGCTTTCAAAATGTTTGTTGAAGAAATTATTAGTGTCAACATTGGCTCAGAAGAGGAACCTAAAATGATAAAGTTGGGAGCTTCACTCTCAGCTCAAGAACAAAAATTTTTTGTGGAACTATTGAGAGAATATGAAGATATATTTACATGGTCATACGTAGATATGCATGGTTTGGACCCAGACTTGGTCATACAAAACCTTGTTGTGCACCTAGATGCTAAACTCATCAATAAGAAATTGAGAAAGATGCACCCCAAAGTTGCACTACTTGTCAAAGAAGAATTTGAAAAGTTATTAGCTACTGATTTCATTAAACCCATTGACTATTTGGATTGGATATCCAACATAGTCCTAATTTAGAATAAGTTGGTTAGCATAAAGATGTGCACCAAATTCTGTGACATCAATAAAGCATGTCCCAAAGATGATTTCCCCTTTTCTAATATTGATATGATTGTTGATTCTACCGCTGGTTATGAAATGTTATCCTTAATGGATGGTTTTTCAGGTTATAACCGGATCCAAATTGCAAAGCAAGATCACTATAAGACAAATTTCATCACCCCTTGGAAGAAATTTTGTTACAAGGTCATGCCTTTCAGACTCAAGAATGCCGGGGCCACCTATCAATGCACAATGACGGTCATCTTCCATTACAAGATTATTGACATCATGGAGGATTACGTTGATGATATCTTAGCAAAATCCAAAAGCATAGGAGAGCACCCTAAAGTGTTAAGACGTATTTTTCAGTGTCTCTTAGATTACAAAGTATCTTTGAACCCTAAGAAGTGTGTCTTTGGCAATTTTTTAGGGAAGCTCCTAGTTTAATCATTTCACAGAGACGAATAGAGGTGCATTATTCAAAGGTTACAACTATCACATAAATGCCTCCACCTATAAATCTCAAACAACTAATAAGTTTACAAGGAAATATACAGGAAATCCATCATTTTATTTCACAGCTTGCGGATAAGTGCCATCCATTTACACATATCCTAAAAAAGTATGTTACATTCAACTAGGGACCTGACTATCAAAATACATTTGCACTGCTTAAATAGTACCTTGTCAACCAACCCATACGCATGTTGCCTACCCCAAGAAATTCTCTCCTATTATACATTTCAGCTACCCAATTTTCTATTAGTGCACTACTTTCCCAATATGACCTAGACCAAAGAAAAATGGTAGTTTATTACCTTATTCGCACCTTGATTTCCTATGAATTGAATTACCCATAGATTGAAAAGGATTGCCTAGAAGTTGTTTTTTCCTTTCAAAAAATGTGTCATTATCTCCTTAACAATAAAACCAAGATAATATCAAATTTGACCTTGTCAAGTACCTCTTATCCAAACCCGCCCTTACGGGATGAATGGCTAATTGGATCATTCTCCTAAGGGAATTTGATATTGAGTTTGTTAACCAGAAGTCATTAAAATGACATGTTTTGGCTGATCAGTTGGATGAAGCTCCTCTACTAGGGATGGATCCTTTGTGTTTGGATCTTCTAGATGCATCCATGATGTATGTTGAAGATTCTATGGAGTGGAAAGTCCATTTTAATGGATAATTCACCTTCTACAGATCGGAAGCGGGATTCGTACTCATCACTCTCACAGGGGAAGTCATTCAAAGGGCATTTTGTTTGGGATTTCCATGCACTAATAAAATTGTAGAATATGAAGCACTTATTGCTAGCCTCAAGTTGGCTATCACTTGGAATATCATATAGCTACGAGTCATTGGTGACTCCCAAATTATTATTAAACAAGTTAATGATGAGTATAAGGTTAAAGATAAAAATATTATTCCATACAAGAAATTAGTTGAAACCTTAAAGGAATATTTTATAAAGATTATTTTTGAATAAAAAACAAGGTCGCACAATAGATCAGTAGATGCCATGGCTACTATCGGATCACTATTATGCATTCTACCTCAGGTAAGTAATTTTTTTTTCTTTGTAGAGAATTTACGAATACCTGCATATGATATGCTAGAGTCATGTTTTGTATGTTAAGTTGTTGGTCCCTTCTCCCCTTAGTATGAAACTATATTTAGATGCCTACAAGATGGCACATTTCCCCCAAACATTACCCATTCTATGAAGAAAGAACTTATCTACCATATAGCCCATTACACCCTCCTAGGAGGCAACCTTCATCGTCATGGCTATGATGGGAAACTACTTCATTTTTTGGATGTTACTAAATCGGTCCATGCTATTAAAGAAGTGCACAGAGGTATCTGTGGAGTGTAAACTAGTGGTATGGTCTTAGCTAAAAATATCTTAAGGGTGGGTTATTATTGGCCCACCTTAGAAGTAGATTGTTGTAATTTTGTAAAGAAATGTGAGATATGCAAAAAATATGGAAATTTAATACATGCGCTAGCACATGCTTTGCAGCCTATTGCAACACCTTGGCCATTTTCTAGGTGGGGCCTACATCTCATAATGAAGCTCCATCCCACCTCATTAGATGGTCATACCCACATTATCATTGCCATTGAGTATTTTACTAAATGGGTATACGCTGTGCCTCTTACTTATGTCACTAGTGCACAAATTTCCAAGTTCATTATGAATCACCTTATTTTCTGCTATGGCATTCCTTCCGCTATTATCACTGATAATGGTAAATCGTTCAAGAATAAAATTGTCAAAGTGTTATGTCAATGCTTTCAAATACAACTCAGAAGGTCTACCCCCTATTACCCCTAAGGTAATGGGCAAGCCAAGGATACCAATAAAAATCTTGTATAGATCATGGAGAAAATGGTAAGTTAGACTGGCCATAATTGGCATGTATAGATACATCCTACCATCTGCGCCTATCAAAATTCCATTCACACTCCTACTAGTGTGACCCCATATTCACTAGTATATGACACTGAAGCCATCATATCCTTGGAAGTGGAGCTTACCTCCCTAATAATATCACTATGAGACTATCTTGATAAGGACGAAGACTATATAGAGTTGCTCGACTAACAGAGCTAGAGTTGTTGGATGAAAAGAATATGAGAGTGATTAATCACCTAAAGGTTTACCAGAACAGAGAATTAACAGGATATAAAAAGTGGATCATTCATCATGAATTCAATGTAGGATATCTTGTTCTCAAAGAAAATAAGAAGAAAACTATCAAGGACAGAGAAAAGAAAGACAAATTTGAGGCTAATTGGTTAGGGCCTTATGTGGTGGTTGCTAAATATGGATCAAGACCTTATAAACTAGTATACTTAGATGGTAAACGAGCTTACAGAACCTATGAATGACATGCATTTAAAGTAGTTCTACACTTAGACATGGTGCAAATATTAGAAAATACATAAAAGTAGAAAAAACAAAGAAAAAACAAGAAAAAAAAATAGAAAATCAAGAAAACAGTAAAGAAAAAGTAGGCCATCACATGGGAAAACCATGCAAATTGTGGCACATTGGGTAGGTCTTTGGGTGAAAATTGGTTTCCAACGCTCAAGGAGGATTCATTGGTCATAAGCTAGTCTTACATCTGGTTGGGTAACTCTCACCCCTATCTAGGATTGGTTTCCCTTGCTAGGTCTAGGAACCCTACTGAGTCTACTTCGTCAGGCCGTGATCTAGCTTGTTTGTTATTATATCTGTGTGAAGGAGTTTCCTTTGTATATTCCCATCTAATGCTGGGGGCATCCATTATTCTGTTTTATTATACATTTCCTTCAAAACAAGACCTTAGAAAATACAAAAACATTCGGAAAAGATACACAAAAATCTAAACATTCAGAAAACCCCCCTTAGGAATGAAGTTGCACCAAATTTGTAACAATGTATTAAGGAAACCTTGAAAATAATGTGAACAATAGCCTTGAAAAACTGTCTTTCAAGATAACAATAAAAACATTAGAAAATATATCAATGTTGTCTTGTAAAAACAAGGTAGTGATTAGATTGCTTTTCATTGATGGTTTGTATAGTTTTGGTTGTAAGTACCTTTTAATTTTGTATGATTTAAAGTATGGTTCATTTACTTACCTTATATTGAATCTTGTTTGATTTAATTATGTGCCACATTGAGATCATGTTTAGACTTTCATACTTGTAAATGTTGATATGTTTTCATCGTTTGCTGTATGCATCTATTAGGATTCATTTTACTTACTTAGAATAGTTACCAATTTAGTCTGTTGTTAAAATTTGCATGAGTTCATTTCTAGTTGCATATTGTTGTGAAGTTTTGTACGTGTATATTTGTTTAGTTTTGTTAACTTTTTCTTGTGTGTTTTTTTACTGTACATCTATTTGTTATCACATCTATCATTTATCATTCATCACATATAACATCATCTTATACATCATATATACAAAAATTCTAAGTTTTACATCATGTATGTATACTAAGCTAATCATCACATATCATATCATCAATGGGGGCAAGAGGGGTTGGGCATGGTCAAAAATCTATCCCCCCCACACCAATATCATCTAATGTCATCCTAAATGATAACATCTACCAAAATATTGCATATACAAAACATATGATATTATACAAAGATATATCATCAATATAAAAACTTGTGGTACAACATCACTATCTAGCATGACATATACATAGGAAATGAGAATCATACATCACCATGATACACTCATCATACATCTATAAACGTGAATCATCATCATAGAGCATATAAAAACATGACAATATAAACCATCGAATGTCCTTTTATACATATGTAAATATCTATCTCAAAATTAGATATACATCATCGATACAAAATCTACCTTCTAAATGGCATGAATCAAAACCAAGCCTTAATCAAGAGGCATGATAAAACATGATACATCAGTACATACATCGATCAAAATCAGCCTTTAGAAGAGGCATGTATAAATACATATGTCAGTAAAAAAAGAGAGAGTCAACCATGAATCTCACCCTCTCCAAGGCTTCCTGGTCTATGACCTGGGGGATGAAACAAAAACTGATATGATTGGCTAGCTCCAGGTGTACCACCCTACTGTCTAGCTGGCTGTTATACTAATCCAACCAAATTCCCTAACCTCCATGATCTAGAACCTATCCTACTACAATCTAGCTGATCAAATGGTGTAACCCACTTCCCTTCTAGAACCATGTGATGTTAGGAAACCTTGTCATACAAGTCCTCATCATTGGCTCTCATGATGTCCTGAATCATGTCTGTATCCCCAAAAGCCTTGGATTCCTGTACAAAAAAATATCCCTCCTCTTTCAGTCTACCAATATAAGCATGGGCTTGTCTCAAAGTAGTGGCCCACCGATCTCTGTTTGCGGTAATAGTTTAGACCTGAGTCTATGCCTGATCTCTTTGAAAAGTAATACCCTACACCTAGGCTTGGGCCTGGTCCCACTATATAGTGAAACCTTGTGCATGTGTCTACGCTTGATACAGGAGGCTTAATATCTGAGCACCATGTGATGCTAGCTACCTAGTCTTCTGCTGCCATGCTCATTCATCCCCAACCTGAGTGTCTTGGGCTCTCACTTGGTCTCTCTCTGTTGTCATGACTTGTACTATGCTCTGGCCTGATCTCTCTTGGATGCTATGTGTAACTGAATGGAAATCACCACATGTAGCTACTACTGAAGAAAAAATAACTGTCCATTATCTTTGCCACCACCTGGAGCATGAGGTGGCAGACCTTGCTATAGAAACACATACTTTAATGGAACATATATCCCCGCTAGAATTCCTACTAGAAGCAACTGAATATCAAGAGCCTAGGGCACCTATCTTAGCCTAGGTCTAGGCCCCTGTCTATGTGGCTGATGTAGTGGAGGACTGTTTCCTACACCCCCATCATAATGCTAGCCATAAACATGATCATCATCATCATCATCATCCCCGTCACCTCCACCGTCACCTCCACAATCACCTTGTTGGTGAGAAAATTTGTCAGGGGGACAAACTTGTGGATTTCTTGCCAATGATCTGGGAGTTTAAGTCCCTCTAGTTAATTAGTGTAGCTACCGTATGTGCATGCAAATGAAAAGGTGGATTTCTGTGGTGGCCTTTCGACCGGGGATCCAATAGGGGCACTCCACTGACCCTGCAGAAAAGATAACAATGTCTTGCTAGGGAAGAATTTTTCTGAAGGTGGGAAAGGGAGTGAGAATAGATGTAGGAGAACTCATGCTATAGGTAGAAAATCAGTTTCCTACACACACACTAGCTAGAAACTTCAACACATGTATTTATGGGAAGAAACAACTTTACAAATAACAACAAGACCAAAAAAAATTCACTGATCACCAAGTATCAAGAAACCCCTTAGTCAAAGAAAGCTAGAAAATCCTTCTTCTTATATTGATTGCTCAAATAAAAGATGTACATAATGTGGTAATGGAAGAAATTTGAGAGAGGAAGAGAGTAGAATAAAATGGCTATCTCCTTTGCTTTCTCTAGGTACAATGCACTCTTGAGTCTACAAGATCAATTGCCAACCATTTGTAATGGGAATGGCGTTATAATTTATAGAATGATAGGTGACTTATCATATTCCTCATGACCTTTTGAATACCTTAATATGAATTAAGACTATTCATATTCCACTTTAAGTATTTAAGTCCCTTTTATAATAGCAACGTGACTTAAGTCATATTAACAAGTGAAACCCTCAACACAAAAATATAACATTGAAGAAAGAGAGTGTCATATGAGGAGCAAAGAGAGAGATATAGAAGAGGAAGAATAAGAAGAATTATGCCGAAGGATGAGTTGCTGCAATGGACTTAGCTCCATTCTATGACTGTTCTCCACTTCATAATCCTGAGAAGGCTTTTGACCTATCCAAAAAATCAACTTACTATTTTTAGTAAGTATGAGAAATTAGGTCCCCGATCTTCAATTGGATGCTGCGGCTTAGTTTTCCTCTTTCACCCTGCATTCCTTGTTCCTTCTGGATCAAATTTCTATTTTTAGCAGGAGCTTGAGGGCACACTTACTATTTTTAGTAAGTGCTAAAAATGTTTGTTCTGATGGATTCTCAGCTGTAGTGCACCTCCAATGTCTTCATCTTCTTTACAAGCTCTTCTATCGATGACTTTCCCAAAATAGCAGTTCATATGTAGTAGACCTGCTATTTTTAGAAAGTTTGTGTCTGGGAGTCAGATTGACGTGGAACAAAGTTTTTTGATATGAGTTTTTGTCCAATATCCTGCCTCTAAAATTTCGGGCCCACCCGCTTAATAATCCAGGAGATTTTAAAGTTTTAATTTTAAGACCTGATAGTGCTTCTGGGTATGGCAACCATTAATGGACCTCAAAATTGCAGGTCTAGTTTTCTCCTCTATTTGTGAATAAAATTGTATTTTTGATGTGGGTTTTTCTTCTGGTGCTTCACATGCAATCTTACTTCGATCCGCCAACTGATTTGACAGGAAATCCCACTTCTTTCTTCGTTGAGCCGGAAAGGAGATTTCTTCATTCTGTATACTCTGTCACACATGGGGGGGGGGGGTTTGAAGGTGTATTATTGATGGATTTCGGTAGAGGAATGAGCAGAAAAATATATCTTGTTGTTTCATGCTTCTATTTGGGAGATTTCTTCAACTTCTCATTTCATGGCTATGGAGTTTTCTCTGTTTTCTCCTTCTGTGCTCCGTGCTTCTCCTTCTGTGTTTGATGAGGATTCCTTCTGAGACCTGAATGATTTCATGGATTGGGAGGGTATTGAATTTTTATTAGTTCTGGTTTGAGTTCTTGCAATGGTGGAGTGATGGAAGAAAGTTGCAGAGGAAGTATGGAGGAATGAAGTGCACACACAACTGTTAGAAGTTAGAAGCGAAAAAAGAGGCACTTGGAAAAATTTCAAAAATATATGCATAGGTAGGGCTTGGGTGAATTTTTTCATGCTTGATGTCCCTGGCCTCAGGGACGTGAGGGACCTCAATTTCCAAAATGAGCAAGACAACGACACATGACACTAGATCCAACGACAGGGAAAGAAGGAGGAAAAAGCTGATTTAAGCACTGGGAGTTGAAAGGAGGTCACATGGGTGTCCAAATGACTCCCTACGGGAGATGGGTGCATTTTTAAAGGTCTGATGTCCCCCAACTTAGGTGCATAAGATACATAAAATTTTATGGTGGTTAAGACCATGACACGTGGCACCCGATCCGATGACAGGGAATGCACACTCCAAATAAGCACTTGGGGGCTAAACTACTGTCACATGAGTGTCCAAAAGACCCCCAATAGAGGCTGGGAGAAATTTTCAAGGTATTATGTTCCTACAATCAAGTGCATAAGGGACATCAAATTCCAAAATGGTCCTGGAGCTGACACGTGGCGCCTGATCTGATGGCAGGGGATGAATGCTTCAAAAAAGCACCTAGGGGCTGAATTGTCAAGTCTGGAGGTCACATGAGGGTCTAAGAGGTCATATGAGGGATGAGAGGTATTCGATCAATTTTAAAACCTTGGTTCATTTGACCTTTGGGGATGGGAGGGATACAAAATCCCGTTAGTCTCCTGGTACTGACATGTGTCCTCCCAAAAATTTGACTAAGTCCTAAACTTGTAATAGTGATAACTTGAGCTCCTGATGGACGTTTTTGGAAAATTTTTATATGATCCTAACTATAAATGGCATTCTAAATCCAATGGTTTGGGTATCATGTCTTTATTATTCCATTTTATCCCTAAAAAATCATATTTTTTATTTTTTACTCCACATGTGCCTGAGAAAAACTGCATGCAGATCTGATGCTCCAAAGTGTTGTGAAAAATATTATTTCACCATAATGTAGACCTTAGAATCCTATTTTTGTAGCTTTTTTTTTCTTTTAACTCCATTCAGAGCTCTTGTGATCTTCTTTTGAATCCCAGCAGTTGTTTTAGGCCTATGTACTGCCTAGGCTTATGAACCCTGTTTTTTACTCAGACTGCTCCAAGTATTGCAAAACTTCCCCGAAGCTTCAAAAATAATTTATATTATGTTTTAAGGTCTTCATTTCATCTATGTGTTGAATTTTTACCTTCTTTTCTGCTCCAGGGAGTTGAATCCAATCTTGGGAAGGCTAGCAATAGCCCTTCCCAACACTGCCAGAAGATAGTATTTTCAGAACTCCCTAAAATCACCTAGGGGTGATAAATAGACTTACCTAAATCACATATGGGGATGAGATTACATTATTCAGGAGGTCATTTGGACTATTTGGATAGACCCAGGGTGTCTTGGAATGATGGGTCTTGAAAAAATTAACACTGGGGTATCGTTGTCGTGCTTGGAAATTGTCAATTTCCTTGTTGCACATTTACACGACAACAGCTGGCTCTATCTTGGGGACATGACATGGAATGAGCATAG
Source organism: Taxus chinensis (assembly GCA_019776745.2). Classification (NCBI taxonomy): domain Eukaryota; kingdom Viridiplantae; phylum Streptophyta; class Pinopsida; order Cupressales; family Taxaceae; genus Taxus; species Taxus chinensis. Next base: position 290,708,507 of record CM034148.1, on the reverse strand, counting down.
TGAAGACAAGACATGGGAATCCAGAATCTTAATTTTAGACCATATAGTTCATTGACCAGTGCTTTATCCATTAAGCCCTGTAGAGTCATGTACAACTTCTAGAAAGGAAGATTAGGAGGAAACACACACACACAAAACAAAGGAAAGGAAACACAAGAAACACAATAGGAAGGGAAACACATGCAATAGAAAGGGAAACACATCTATCAATCACCTATGGTACAAGGCGGGGGACAACCCACTTTCACTGAAGTACTTTTCATTTCTCAAAAGTTACCCCTGAAGAGGCAACACCAAATGATGATGTTCTGTGAAGCCGTTGATGGGTTCCAGAAAGTAGCCTCCTTTCCTTAATTGTTTATGGAATCCAGGTGCTTCCATGATTGTCCTTTTACTTTGTAGGAGTGAGTCCATGTGAGCTTCTTCATGCTCTGGTCCTTGCTTGGAAATTCCCCTACCTTCGTGTTCTTTAAATTCAGTCTTATAGTTCCAGTTACCTTCCATGTTTATCCATATAGCTGATTTTCCATTGAGCATCTCATCGCTTCCCCAGGGATGCTTTTTGTTCAAAATAATCAAACATTATTGATTCTTTTCTTTCCCATACCTATGCTCATTAACATCTTCTCTATAAGAAACATTTGATTCATCCTTTATCTCTACTCCACAATGAGGCATTTGAGTAATGAAGGATTGGAGGAAAACTCATACTTGTCCCATATGTTCATGACATGAGTGAAGAGATCGAGAATCAACTCGGGGTCTACCACAACTTCTACTGCATCCAATATTTCTTGCACAGAGTTATGCTTCATCATTTCTTGTAGCTCATCTTGATATGCCTTTGAAGAATCTTTATTTTATAGCTCAAGGAAAATATCTGGAGGGATTACCTCATCATCTCGAGAATCACTGCACTCTACCAATCCTTCATAAAAAAGAGCTTTCTCTTTAGAGGTCTCAAAATGCCTTTCTTCAATTTCTTCATCATGGAAAGATTCTTCATATTTAAATGGGAAAGAAAATATCTCCATTTCGGTATTGCATCCATCAATCATTATCTCAAAAGTGGAATCATATATTTCATATTGCCTTATCTCAATATGGCCAACCTTCACATCAGTTTCACACTTGTCTTGCAAATTTGTGGCTTACATCAAGAGTTCAAGGCTGAGCTCAGGATCTTCAGTTTCTTCTACAGCTCTAAGAAGTTCTTGTACAAACAATTATTTCTCATTGTTCGAGGGCTCATTATAGATTGTCTTGGTATCTTCCTAGGTGACATGATCAAGGGAGTCCTCATCTTCAAATGGGAATGTAAAAATGTCTTCATCATGGATAAAAACATAAGCTGATTTTTCTTTTTTAAAATCATCAAGAGTCATCTCCTCTTATTCATGGTTTGCATCATCTAGAAATTTGGGGCTGCCCTCTTGTAGCTTGAATCTCCTCACTACTTCTTTAAAATCCAAATCTCTCTGGGAAGGCATGTCTGACCCTATCAAGATGGGAATATCCTCTTCATCCTCGGTTGCCACAAAGTGATCCATCTTCCTGCTACCTTGATACAAGATGTTAGCTTCTAGGCTTCCAGAATTTTGTATAGTGTACCTAATTTTCTTCTCAGGAAGTAATTTTTCCATGTCTCCCTTCACTGGTATGGTTCCAGATGACCAATTCATCTGAATTTTCCCTCCCAAGTCTCGACAGAAACTTATACTCAATAACATTCCGAATGAGGCTAGGACATCGGTTACAAAAACCATCGCTAAAATTTTCTTGTTCGGAAATTTGGCGAGAGACACCTGTGCATCTTGGACCTTCCCTACAAGTGAGACATTTTTTGATTCCAAAGAGTAACAAGAGCCATTAGGTGGAGTCATTGTAAGTTTAAGAGCCTTGGTGACCTTCAAAGGCATCACGTTGTTTGAGGCACCAAAATCTATTATTCAATTATTCAGTACATATTCTCCAACAAGAAGGGAGATGTAGAAATGTTCAACTTTATCAGTATTTGATGTACTCAGAAAAAACATGTTCTGTGAGGGAGGTGGTGGGTTTGGTAGCATGCCTTTGGAATTGGATGTTACAACATTGGGTGTTAGACTATCACTCCTGATATATAGGACAAACCTTTCGAATTGTTGAAGATGAGTCTGCAAATATTCAGTTACAATAATTTGCACTTTGGCCTTGTTTGCATATTCTATGAAGTCAAAGGGGGAAGATGCAGACAAGGGGGGTGAAGGGACTGATTTTGGATTCTGGATAGGCTTAGGAGTAGGATATGATGTTGTAGGAATGGACGGTATTTTGAATGGCACACTAGGAGATTTCAAGGAATTAGATTTTGTAGGAGCAGATTTGGGTTTAGAAATGGAAGAGAGATTGGAAGACATACTTAGGATTTCAGGAGTCTTCTTACTTGCTACGGGATCAAGATCCAAAAATGTAGACTTCATGGAATATGGAAGTGGGGATCCTTTACTGATTATTTTATTTTTTGGAGTCGCCATATGAGGATCATCAACCTTATTTTCTTTTGCAGTAGTGGAGGGAGATACTCCTTTCTCGGACTGAGAATGAGTGAATACCGCACATGAGAAACTGGGTGCATCTTCTTCATCTTCTTCATAACCTCTAGAACACTCACAAAATATTATTTGTACATCATTCTCAAACTCATCACTTTCTAGGAAACCACCACCTTCACTTTCTTGTTCAAACTCTTCTTCATCTTCTTGAAATCTGCAATTTATGTTCATGGGTGGGGCCTCTTAGGTGAGCCTTTGGGGTGCTCCCACAATCGGATTTATATTAATTCTTTGAGAAGAAACTTATTCAAATATTTCCCTCTTCAAAGAGGCCATTTCATTCACCAACTTTTGCAGTGATGGATTGGTTCTCTCATCTCCAAGATGTTGGGCCTTGCCCTTTGATGGATTTTTCATCTTTCTAGAGAGGATGAGATCGTCATCCAATTCAATGGCCCTCCTTTGTGCATCTACAATGTTCCTTGGTTGAAATCTTCATAGGAGAAAGCCTACCTCTGATGATTGAGAATTTATGAATAATCTTTTAATATTGTTCTGAGAGGGCGAATCTTCTTCTGGTATCCTGCAAAGCAACCATTCAAAATGAGCCACAAAGTCTCTCATTGTTTCACTTTCTCCTTTCCTCATTTGAGCCAACTGCACCAAGAGGTCTTGATAATCTTTAGTTGATTTAAATCTTTCCTCTAAGGTAGCCTTGATGTCATCCCAACCAGCGATGGATCAAGAAGGTAGGAGGTAGAACCATTCTGCTGCATTTTCTTGGAGGTACTCCATGAACAATATTACAACAAAATATTCATGTTGGACACCAAGAATTCCACATGATGTCATGAAAGAAGCAATGTTTTCTTCAGGATGTTGTGTGTTGTCACCTTTGAAATTTGGAAATTTATTATGGGAACCCATTGGTAGATCACGGAGAGGTGGCTCAAGAGCAAGTGGCCCGTATTCCTTCCCCATGGAACAATGGGTTGAGGTATTTCTTCTTCATCTGCCATTGTCATTTCTACTTTTTGCTCTTTCGTCTATGAATTCTTCTTCTTCTGGGAGCTCAATGCTCAATGGTGGTTGAAAAATGGGAGAATTTTAAGGTGGAGTATCCATAGGAGTTTTGATAGGATTGCCCAGTGAACTTCGTGAAGATCCAGATGGAGAGGAGGCTTGAGAGAAGAAGTATGGATTATCTATAATTTGTTCTTGCTGATTTTGTGAAGCCTCAAAATTGAAATCATCAACACCTCTTGACTTGATCAACCTGGTGTGTCTTCCTTACTTTGGATTTTTGAAATTCTTGAAGTGGGAATATGAAAACACACATGCAGAAATCAGCAGTGTAGCCTTCAACAATGGAATTTCATGAAATCTTTTTTTTTATTTTTTAATATTTGATTTTTCTTTTTGAATTTTGAGACCTTGCAGTTGTATTTTGGGTGCAGATTTTGTTAAATTTTCCCCATGGTGGGAGCCAAAAATTGTTGGCGAGAAATTTGTTGGGTGGAAAAAATTATGGATTTCTTGCCAATGATCTAGGAGTCTGATTCCCTCTACTTAATTAGTGCAGCTTCCGTATGTGCATGCCCATGAAAAGGTGGATTTTTGTGGTGACCTTTCAACCAGGGATCCAATAGGGGCACTCCACCGACCATGCGGCAAAGCTAGCAATCTCTTGCTAGGGAAGACTTTGTCTGAAGGTGGGAAAGGGAGTGAGAATAGATGTAGGAGAACTCATGATGTAGGTAGAAAATCAGATTCCTACACACACACTAGTTAGAAACTTCAACACATGCATTTATGGGAAGAAATAACTCTGCAAATAGTAACAAGACCAAATAGAATTCACTGATCACCAAGTATCAAGAAACCCTTTAGTCAAAGAAAACTAGAAACTCCTTCTTCTTATATTGATTGCTCAAATCAAAGTTGTACATAATGTGGGAATGGAAGAAATTTGAGAGGGGAAGAGAGTAGAAGAAAATGGCCATCTCCTTTGCTTTCTCTAGGTACAATGCATTCTTGAGTCTACAAGATCAAGTTCCAACCCTTTGCAATGGGAATGACATTACAATTTATAGAATGAGAGGTGACTTATCATCTTCCTCATGACCTTTTGAATACCTTAATATGACTTAAGACTGTTCATATTCCACTTTAAATATTTAAGTCCCTTTTATAATAGCAAGGTGACTTAATTTACATTATATTTCTAAAGTCATTAAAGTCATATTAAAAAGTGCAACCCTAAACAAAAAAATATAACATTGAAGAGAGAGTTTCATATGAGGAGTGAAGAGAGAGAGATAGAAGAGGAAGAAGAAGAAGAAGAAGAAGAATTATGCCAAACAATGAGTTGCTACAATGGACTTGGCTCCATTCTCTGACTGTTCTCTAATTTGTAATCCTGAGAAGGCTTCTAACCTATCCAAAAAATCAACTTACTATTTTTAGTAAGTATGAGAAATCAGGTCCCCAATCTTCAATTGGATGCTACGGCTCAGTTTTCCTCTTTCACCCTGCATTCCTCGTTCCTTCAGGATCAACTTTCTATTTTTAGCAGGAGCTCGAGGGCACAGTTACTATTTTTAGTAAATGCCAAAAATGTTTGTTTGGTGGATTCTCAGCTGTAGTGCACCTCCAATGTCTTTGTCTTCTTAACAGGCTCTTCTATCGATGACTTTCCCAAAATAGTTGTTTGTATGTAGTAGACCTGCTATTTTTAGAAATTTTGTGTCTGGGAGTTAGATTGATGTGGAATTTTTTTTTTGATATGGGTTTTTGTCTAATATCCTGCCTCTAAAATTTTGGTCCCGCCCGCTTAATAATCCAGGAGATTTTAAAGTTTTAATTTTCAAACCTGACAGTGCTTCTGGGTATGGCAACCATTAATGGACCTCAAAATTATAGGTCTAATTTTCTCCTCTGTTTGTGAATAAAATTGTATTTTTAATGTAGGTTTTTCTTCTGGTGCTTCAAGTGTAATCTTACTTCGATCTAGCAACCAATTTGACGGGAAATCCCACTTCTTTCTTCTTTGAGCCGGAAAGGAGATTTCTTCATTGTGGATGCTCTGTCACACATGGGGGGGGGTTTGAAGGTATATTCTTGATGGATTTCGGTAGAGGAATGAGCAGAAAAATATATCTTGTTGTTTCATGCTTCTATTTGGGAAATTTCTTCAACTTCTCATTTCATGGCTATGAAGTTTTCTCCATTTTCTCCTTCTGTGCTCGGTGCTTCTCCTTCTGTGTTTGATGAGGATTCCTTCTAAGACCTGAATGATTTCATGGATTGGGAGGGTATTGAATTTTTATTAGTTCTAGTTTGAGTTCTTGCAATGGTGGAGTGATGGAAGAAAGTTGTAGAGGAAGTATGGAGGAATGAAGTGCACACACAACTGTTAGAAGTTAGAAGCGAAAAAAGAGGCACTTGGAAAAATTTCAAAAAGATATGCATAGGTAGGGCTTGGGTGCATTTTTTCATGCTTGATTTACCTAGCCTTAGGGATGTGAGGGACATCAATTTACAAAATGAGCAAGACAACGACACATGACACTAGATCCAATGACAGGAAATGAAGGAGGAAAAAGTTGATTTAAAGCACTAGGAGTTAAAAAGAGGTCACATGGGTGTCCAAATGACTCCCTATGGGGGCTGGGTGCATTTTTCAAGTTCTGATGTCCTCCAACTTAGGTGCATAAGGGACGTCAAATTCCACGGTGGTCAAGACCATGACACGTGGCACCCGATTCGACGGCAGGGAATGCACACTCCAAATAAGCACTTGGGGGCTAAATTGCTGTCACATGGGTGTCCAAAAGACTCCCCATATAGGATGGGTGAACTTTTCAAGGTATTATGTCCCCAAAATCAAGTTTATAATGGACATAAAATTCCACGGTGGTCCTGGAGCTGACACGTGGTGCTCGATCTGACGGTAGAGGATAAATGCTTCAAAAAAGCACCTGGGGGCTGAACTATCAAGTTTGGAGGTCACATGAGGGTCCAAGAGGTCATATGAGGGATGAGAGGTATTAAAGGGGTCTGGGATCACTTTTCCAACCTTGGTTCCCCTAACCTTGGGGGATGTGTGGGACACAAAATCCCACTAGTCTCTTGGCGCTGACACGTGTCCTCTAAAAAAGTTGGCTAAGTCCTGAACTTTTAATAGTGATAATTGAGCTCCTGATGGACTTTTTTGGAAACATTTTATATGATCCTGACTAGAAATGGCATTGTGAATCCAATGGTTTGGGTATCATGTCTTGATTATTCAATTCGATCCATATAAAATCAGATTTTTGATTGTATACTCCACCTGTGCTTGAGAAAAACTGCATGCAAATCTGATGCTCCAAAGTGTTGTGATAAATATTATTTCACCATAATGTAGGCCTTGGAATCCTATTTCTATATATATATTTTTTTCTCTTAACTCCATCAAGAGCTCCTGTAATCTTTTTCTAAAGCCCAATAATTGTTTTAGGCCTGTGTACTGCCTAGGTTTGTGAACCCTGTTTTTAACTCAAACTGCTCCAAGTATTGCAAAACTTCCCCGAAGCTTCAAAAATAATTTATATTATGTTTTAAGGTCTTCATTTCATCTCTGTGTTGAATTTTTACCTTCCGTTCCTCTCCAGGGAGTTGAATCTAGTCTTGGGAAGGCTAGTGATAGCCCTTCCCAATACTTCCAGAAGATAGTATCTTTTCAGAACTCCCTAAAATAAACTAGGGGTGATGAATAGACTTACCTAAATCACCTAGGGGGATGAGATTACATTATTTAGGAGGTCATTTGGATTGATTAGATAGACTTGGGGTGTCTTAGAATGATGGAACTTGAAAAAATTAACACTAGGGTATCTTTTTCGTGCTTGGAAATTGTTAATTTCATTGTTGCACATTTACATGACAACACACCTCCACCCTTATTTCCACTACTAGGAGGCTCCACTGGAGGTGCTCGAACTCCTTCATCCTATGCTTCTCTAGGAATTTTCAATTGACAAGGTAAAACTATGTGGTTCCATGGAGCATACTCTAGTTTATAACTCATATCCCTGACCCATCTCAAAGGTAGCCAATGAATTGATACCATTTGTAAATAGCTAGCCAAGGCTTTGTCTCTAGGGATATGTGGCCGCATGTTAATTAAATCTTGGGCCCTATGATCATACCACATATCTAGCCCTAGGTCATCCTATGTAATGCCAAACTGTCTCTAACACTGATCAAATCAGTAAAAATCTCACTTATAACTATAACTTCCCACCATAAAATGCTCCACAGTCACTGTACTCAGCTCTAGGCCATCCTGAGGCCACCAGAAATGTCTATATGGCCTCCATACTACCGTGGCCTACTGTAAGTCATCCAAATCTCAGCGGTACTGGTAGGTGTCTCCCATATGTGGCCACACGTAATCACCAATTGGAACCTAGCCCATAGCAGAAGGCTCCTCTAGATCTCGAACCCTTAGTACACATGTGGAACAACTTATAACAATATGGTCCCATGCCAAAATCTGAAGCAATCTGGCGGGCCCTACCATCTTTTGACGGTAGTATGTGATCAAGTATAGGTCCTTGTATAAATGAGCCAGTATGCAATGGCCCCAATAGTATGTCTCACTGTCAATAAAACAACGTATCACTCCAATAAAGTCAAGTGGAAATAAAGATATGGTTTTGTCAGGGAGTAAAACTCCACTGATAAAATCCATCAGGTATACTACGACTCGATCAAGCTCAAGATCATCTATACACCGTGATAATATCACTGTCATCTCGCAATGCAGTATAGCTGGAATAGTAAATAAATCTAGAAAAAACTGATCAATATCAGGTTAGTGAATCATGTACTAAATCAACTCACCTTGGATGGGGACTCACATAATATGCCATACATCCTCTAAGGTAATGGTAATCTCACCAATGGGGATTTGGAAGAACTTAATCTCACTATGTCAGTGCTCCGCTATGACTGTTAGGAGGTAATGGTCTAGTGTGATATGTGGTATGTCAGCTACGTAGGATAGATCTGTAATGTATAAGAGGATATCATTTATCTTTCGATCCTCCTCTTCAAATTGTGCCTCTATGGTGACAAGGCAACCATATCTCTCTTTGGTGTGGAGAACAAGTAGTATCTGCTGTGCACAAGCAAATGATACATGTGTTAGGGTTACATTTTAATCTACTTCTATCTAAATTTCTAATAAATTCTTTTTTCATTCATCTAAGGTACTAATTTTCACTTTCTTCTATGATAATCTAGTCTATTTTCATCTATACTTGGCTTATTGTTTGCAAAGGGTAAGTTATGTAATTTTCCTTAGCGCATGCACACCTGTTTTGACATGTACGCACCCAACACATGTTCGCTTCCATTTTGATGCCTACGCACCCATATTGGCACATACACCCCCTCCTTCCTACACATAATCCCCCTACCTACGTAGGATGCATACGCACCCAATTTGACACTTACACATACCAGTTGATGCATGTCCGTGCATGTCTCCATTTTCCCACTCCCAACGTATGTGCATCCCCTTCGATAGATATGTGTGCGTATACCCGTATTTCGATAGGTACGCCTACGCGTACCTATGTTTTTGATGCATGCACACACACAAATACTTTAAAATTGCCCTACACTATCCTAAAACACATTAAAAATGTTATTAAATGCTAAAAGGACAAAGCAAGGATATGGCACTCATGTAGTGTCCATCCGCTTCGTCCCAAAGATACTCCTGGATGCGGTCTACTCATGTCTTCCTCCTCAAAAGTGTCACCATCTCACTCTAATGCTCTCACACTCGCTCATGGTAATAATTTGCAAGATCTCTACTACAAATGAAATTGTCGTGATTGATTTACCCCCCTGGGGTGGGTATATTAGGTTTACGTGATGTCTTCGGGGTAATTTTTCTCCATCGTGATCACTCTAACACTTCTTCTCTTTACTAAAAATGATTATTTTTATTAAATAATTATTTTTTGTGAATTTTCCTCTACGCTGGGGCATTATTTTCAACCTAGCACTTATCTCTTCACCCTGGGACATTGTTAACTATTTCTAGGCACCATTTATCTTCTATTTTTATCTTTCGCCATGATTATTTTTAAATAGTTATTTTTGGCCCATTTTTCTTTTTGTTGGGGCATGTTACTACTACCTGACACCCATTCTCCTCACTTTGGATTATTTTTATGTGCTTCCAAAAGATCTTTTTTGGGACCCTAATGTAGCTACCAAATCTTAAAGGTGCATAGGCATGCATGGCCGGAGGAGGCACGCAAGTTAAGGAACGTAAGGCAGGATTCAAAAAGGGTTCTTGGAGAACCAAGGATGCGTGCCCAAAAAGCACAATTCAGGACTTAGTCATTTTTGGCCTTTTGGACAGAACACATGAAGAACGTGTTCCATTTAGATAAGGTTCTAGCCTAGAAACAGGGTGTCCTGGAAGGATATACCTTGCGATAAGAAGATCCAAACAGCTAATCATGACATGGAGAGGCATGCGCATGAGGTAATCCACACCTTGACACTTGGGGCTAGATCTGAGGTTGCAGAGGAGTTTTTTGGAGATCAGATCCCTATATATATGCATGCCCTTAGCAAAAAAAAAGAACATAAGGAAGGAAGCAGAGCTCTGCAGAATTACTGCGAGAACTATGGGATAAAAGGGGTAGATGATTATAGGAAGGATGTAATAAGGGAATGGGGAATGTAAATTTTGTTTCAAAAGTCTTCATGTATAGATCCAGATATGGCGAATGACTACGGTCTCCCCTTCTATGATATTCTATAGTATTGCTATGAATGAATACGATAAGGTTACCATGATAATTGTATTAAGATCTTCTCTCCGTATTATCTGCATATTTCTATTATGCTTTTGCTATTGTATAATCATGAACCTTATTTGAACGTTAAGTCTATTTGTGGATTTACAACTTCCTAGTTCTATTAATTTTGTTAAGCGCTTTTACTTTTCATATGACTGAAAGGGTATAAAATCTGTTTTGAGCTCTATATATTTTTCATGTCCTTTAAATCACTAATTCAAGATCATGAATGATGCCTTCCACTAAACTCACATAAAAGAGAGACTTGGGTCCCTCTCATGTGCCTCAGGTGAGCGCCCAGCATCCTCTGGGTGATAGGCCAGTGTGCATGAGGTTCCCTTATTCTTGGTGGGTGCAAAAATGACTACATCTTGGCTCCGTTTCCGAGACCTCTTTTCGAAATTGTAGTGGAACATGACATACATCATGGTCTGTGTAAAAAGTGATGACGGAGTGCTTAACACTTGAAGGTTTTGAAAATTGGTTTAAAAGCATGGAGGAAGAGTTTGCTTAGAGATTTAGTACTGGACCCGAGTTTGATACATGAAGATGGGTGGAAGAAACTCTCTATCATGAGTTGTATGAAACCTTCTTCTGCTATTTCCTAGTAGAGTTATTTGAGTGGCTCTCGTTATATGCATCTAGGTTGGGGTGGTATTATAAATCACAACCTTGGACCCAAGAAACATACAAGAACTTACAAGATGTTGATCTAACGTGGATCCATGCTATAGATCATTGGTGGAAGGGAGTATTGGCTAGCTACACTCTGAAATATGTAATTTCCACGTATTCTTGTCTGGAAGTTGTTGAGTTTGAATTTTTACGAGATCCCAGAGGATCATTTTTACAGGCTATCCCCTTGACAATCAAAATCTTGATGGTAACCATGAGATTAGAGGCATTCCCAATGGCTGGCTAAACCACTCTAAGTGCTTGGTGAGGAATCCAGGTTAGGGAAAGATGGCTGATATAACGACTGAAAAGGAAAGGGAGGAGAGATGGCTCAAGTATGGTAAAGCACGTGAGAGGGAGATTGCAAGATGTCATGAGGTTGTATTTATGATGGATTCATGGAGGTAGATGTTTTTAGGAGAAGAGGTTCACATGGAGGATGTGGAGCCTGAACAGTCTCTGCTACCCCATCTTGGTAAGCATGGAAGAGAGAACTGCTCGGCTTCTGATGAGAGCCCATCACGTGGAGAAAGAAGATTCGTTGGCATGCATCTGACCCCACCTAGCGACTGAACTTTGGCACTTGGTTTATTTGAATGAGGAAAAATTATAGTTGATCTATTTGATATCAGTGGAAGCAACCGATCAGCTCCCAGAAGATAAAACTTCTTGTTTTGGACTTCTATGGCTTCACACACTATTCTAGTATTTGGTGGAATGTTTCGACAAGGCACATATACAACTGGTTTTGGGAGCACATCAGGAAGTGGTGGAGCAAATACAATTGGGAGTGGAACTAGTTGACAAACTGTTGGTGCAGAATTCAGTGGGATGACAGGAACGTTTGGCATGACAAACATAGGCCCTGTACCTAACAAAGGAGGATCTGGAGGTGGAAGTGGTGGAGATAGTGGCTCAGGATCTAGTGGGTCCGGTGGAGGAGGAAACATTGGAGGAAATCGAGGGACTGGGTCAAGAGGACAAGGGCCTTAGCCACCTATTCAAGTCTTTTTTGAGATGTCTCTGCACTTACTAGATTACAGTGGGATAGAAGATGCCGTAGAGCATGTGCATAAGTGTGAGCTACTTGTGAAGGGGATCATGACCTAGGATTGAAAGGCCAGTAAATTTGTAACAACCTTATAAGGATGCGCGTATAGTTGGTATAGAAAGTATGACCCTCATCGGACTATTGTGGATTATAACATGATGAAAAATGAATTCTTGGTGGAATTCCACATACCTGAGTTTGAACAGAAGAGCATCAGCTCTCTCAAGGAATTCCAACAGGGAATGGAAGAGAGTGTGTAGGAATATGATGTGTGCTTTAAAACTCTATTGTCTAACCTGTCTTATGATATCCACCCTTCACAACATGCTCACTAGTTTTTCAGAGGGTTGATAACACCCTTTAGGAGGGCTTTGTCTCATAAAACATTCACAGACCCACGCTAGGCATTGGAAGCTGCTTTATGCGCTGAGGAAGTTGGTAGTGTTGACACTTGTGTTAGCCCATTTCTAGAGGCTCAGATCGCTGCCATGGCTAGGAAGTTGGAGAAATTATCTTTCAACACAGTTCTAGAGACTTGCAGTGGGATGTGGTGCACAGATTGTGACGTAGAAGGGAACACAAAGGATAATGGCGGGATATGTACTCGGAAGGTGGTACACGCCATAGTGGTAAATTGTGAGATATGTCATGGGGATCATGATGTAAGAGGTGCCCTCTTTTACAGTGCATGATCCATAAAAACGTATCTTGTTATTGCAATATATGTACCTCAACCACACATGACACCAAGGATTGTAGATTGATTGAGAAGATTCATGAGGCAATTGATCTTGGTGTGCGCCAGACTGACATTGCAGTAGTTCCAAAGGAGATGAGTGTCGTTATGAAGACCGTGGAGATGGAGGTGCATGTGGGAGGGGATTTCATGGCCGTGGTAATTGTGGGGGAAGAAGTGAGTTCCCGCATGGAACATGCTTTAATTTTGGAGCCACAGACCATTATAAGACAATGCTCCTAGTGTGGGAAAAAACATAAGTACGAAGAGTGCCCAGAGTTATACAAACATATGAGTCAGCAACACCAGAAGGATAAGGGCATTGCCATGGTGAGTATTAAGAAGGCTGACGCACAATGGCTCCCATGAGTAATATGTGAATCAAAACTAGAGCCTGTTATGGTAACAACAAGGGTGGAGTCTGGGCGCATAAAGGAAGAACCTAAGAAGAGACCTCTAGTTTCAAGGGAAGAGGTAGTACATGGGAAGTATCTAAACTCGACTCACTAGAAAGAAGTCTACCAGGAAGCCATGGACGTAATTCGAATCTTACGAGGGGAGATCCAATTCTTAAAAGAGAAAACTAGAAAAGATGAGGAAAGAAGACTAGTAAAAACACCAAAGGATGACTTAGATGAGGTTAAGGAGGTGTGTAAACTACTGAGGTAAGAGAATTTTATTCCCTTACTAGGAGCATGGTTGAGAGAAAAGGTACCACACGCTGGGGAAGAGCACGAAAGAAAGATCCTGCATGCAAACCTCCCACCTCACAACCTTGATTATGACAAAGAGATCACCTTGAACTTAGTAGTGGATGGATGGTTGCTTAGAAACATCATCATTGACATAGGAATGGAGGTTAATTTTCTCACTCTATATGCTTGGCATCAAATGGGAAGACCTACATTACAACCATCTTCAAATGTGATGTATATGGCAAATAAGACAAAGGAAATGCCCATAGGTGTCTTGAAGGATGCGACCATTACCATTCAGGGGACTAAGTTCACTGGGGATTTTGAAGTCTTGGATCTTACTGAGGTAGATAATTTCCCAACATTACTTGGGTTCTCGTGGTGCTATAAGAATAATGCAGATCTTTGGTTTAATAAGAGGTACATAAGTTTTGAAAACAAGGAAGAGAGGGTGATTATACCACTTGTTCATGGAAATTCCACACCCTATACTAAACCCCTTGGAGAGGAAGTCCTAGATAGAATATATGTGTGCTCTATAAGAGATCCAGAGACCATCCACCCTACAGAAGGAGTCATCCAGTTTGATAATGCTCAATCTGTTAGTGATACTACCAGTATAACATGTGATAATTGTGTGCATGGGACTTATGAATTGATTGGGTGACATCTGAAAGGATCAGTGACTAGGGTAACCATGGCACGTATAGTTAGGAACCTAGGAGGAAAGGTAATAACCAAGTATTCTAGGGATGCATACCCTGAGATCTTTTTGAGAGAAATGGAAGCTCAATGGAGGGAGGACGAGCGATGGGGTATGTTGGGTTATGTTTTGATAGGAACAACAGCAAGGTGGTGGGCCACACATAGTGAAAACTTGTTGGAATGGCATGAAGTTAGAATTTCACTCATTGTTTGATTCTTAAGGAGTAATAAACCCACCGCTATCAAGGATTACAATGGCAATGAACCCGCCTCTTCCCATATCCAGGCATGTGAGAGGGTCTGGGGAGAAGGTGTAGAAGCTTTACCACCCTCCCTTTGGGTGCACAAGCTATATTCGACACTACAAGGTTATGCGCGTGCTTGGTACATCCATTCTGAAACTCACAGCTAGATGGGAAATTGCCAGGAATTAGCAGCTGGCTTGGTTCACACATTCAAGTACTGAACTACCAGACAACCAGTTGATGAGGTGTTGCAGGATATCAAGTGCCTCACTCTGGGGGATTACACCATGGCGGAAGATAGATTAGTAGACTTGCTTGGTGGACCTATCTTGGAAGTGTGGTTCGAAGAGGAGGAACCAGAAGACATACAATTCGAGCATGTGTGTGCTGAAAATGAGAAAGGAAAGATGGTATACGTTATTGATGGAGAGGAGATGGAGAGCTTGAATGTTGACCATTTGGTTAGGACGTGTGAGGTAATTGACAGTGCAGATGCATGTGCGTGTGCGTATCATGAACCACTCAAAACAAAGAAAGTTAACATTGGCTTGGAGAAGGAGCCCAAGGAAGCTATCATTGGGGACTACTGGTTGGACAAGGAAGTATCAAAGATCATCGATCTCTTGTGTGAATTTGAGGATTTATTCCCGTGCGGATACCATGAGTTAAAAGGCATCCACCATTTAATGGGGGAAATGAGGATAAAGTTGAAAGATGGTGCGCACCTAGTTAGGAAGATGCCTTACAAGATGAATCCTAACATGCGTGTAAGGGTTAAAGAAGAGCTAGAAAAAATGATAGCATCTGGTATCATTAAGACTATGGAGGAATTAGAATGGATAAGTCCAATGGTGATCAACATATAGAAGGATGGGTGAATTAGGATATGTGTGGATTACAGGGAGTTGAACGCTTTTTGTATCATAGATCCTTTTCCCACCCCCTTCACTGAAGAGATTTTGGAAGGAGTTGCTAGGTGCGAGGTCTATTCCTTCATGGATGGATTCTCAGGATATCACCAAGTAAGGATTGCCAAGGAAGACCAAGAAAAGACAACTTTCACCACTGAGTGGGGAAGCTTTTCATACATGACCATGCCCTTTTGATTGAGGAATGTGCTCACTGTATTTTCATGCATAGTGGTACAAGCATTTCAAGACTTCATCCACAAGTTCCTTCAAGTATATTTGGATTATTGGACAGTGTATGGATTGGTTAGGGACCATTGTGATAACTTGAGAATGATGTTTGAAAGATGTCGGTAGTTGAGGATTTCCCTCAACATTAAGAAATGTGTCTTTGCAACTCCTTTTGGAACATTTTTGGGGCATATCATATGTAAAGAGGGCTTACTGGTGGATCCCATGAAAGTTACAGTTATTGTGGGATTAGGGGAGCCCACCAGCAAAAGTGCCATGTGCATATTTCTTGGACACATTGGGTACTACAGAAAGTTCATTAAGGGATACACCAAGATCACAGCACCTTTGGAAATATTGCTCAGACATAAGAGTGCCTTTCAGTGGGGAGAGGTGCAGTAGAGGGCATTTGACACTCTAAAAGAAAGGCTTGTCAATGCACCTATTCTATAATTATCATCATGGGATAAACCTTTCCATGTCCACGTGGATGCCTTTGGTATAGCAATGGGAGCCATTCTTGCTCAACCAGGAGAGGGGATTGTTGATCATCCCTTGTGTTTTGTAAGTAAAAAGTTGACACCAGTAGAACAAAATTATACAACAACTGAGCGTGAGGCATTGTCAATGATCTACGTGCTCCACAAATTTAGAAAATATCTGCTGGTGACTCCCTTCATATTCTACATTGACCATATGGCCTTGAAGTATCTAGTAAACAAAGTAGTGTTGCAAGGGTGCATATGTTGTTGGGTACTTTTATTTCAAGAATTTGAATTCAGAGTGGTGGTAAAACATGGAAAGAACAATTATGGGCCAAATCATTTATCAAGGATTGATTCAGGAGAGGACTCGTAAAGTATCGAGGAAACCATGCTGGACGCATAACTATTTAGGTTGCGGCAAGTGCCCTCGGAGTTAGAAGACATCGTTGTTTTTCTCAAGGAAGGTGTGGCACCCGAAGGGATGAAAGCACTGGAAAGGAAAAGGTTAGCCATACGCGCCACATCCTTCATGTTGATCAATGGGGATTTGTATAAAATGGGCCATGATGAGGTTTTACACAAGTGTGTATTAGAACATGAATGTGTGGCCATAATAGAAGAAGCCCATGGTGGGATTACTGGAGGACACTATGCATGGAATGCAACCATGCACAAGATCCTAGTTGTCAGACTATGGTGGGAGATTATTCACCAGGTTTGCATTGAGTTTAACAAGGCTTGTGACCACTGCCAGGACCTTGGAAAACTTGGAAGAAGGGATGAGATGCCCTTGCACTCCATTGTCAGCGTGGAACCTTTTGAGAAATGGGTAATAGATTTTGTCAGACCAATCTCACCAGCTGCATGAAGGACTAACTTGCGGTATATCATTACCTGTATTGATTATCTGACAAGGTGGATAGAGGCCACACCCACTAAGGATTTCACCGTAGCCACGGCTGCTAGATTTTTTTGGGATAACATTATCAGCAAGTATGGGTGCCCATTAAGTTTAACAAGTGATAGGGGCACTCACTTTTTAAATGAAACCATCAGGATTCTATTGGTAGAATTCATGGTAGCCCATCACAAGACTACCCCTTGTCACCCTCAGGAAAATGAGACTGCAGAGGCATTCAACAAAATCCTTAGTCACACATTGACTAAGATATGTGATGTGGGTAGGTAGGATTGGGATGACAAGGTGTCAGTAGTTATTTGGGCATACATAACAACATATAAAAGATTGAACAAGGCCACACCATTTCAATTGGTGTTCGACATTGAAGTAGTTTTTTCGATCAAATTCATGCTACCATCTCTACGTATAGCACATGCAGGAGGGTTGGATGATCAGAAAGCGCTGGAAGAAAGAATAGATGAATTGATAAAATTGGATGAAAATAACTCACTAGCAAGATGGAGCCAAAAAAATGAGAAGGAAAAGCAAAAGGCATGGCATGACTGCCATATTAAGAATAAACAATTTGATGTTGGCTAGATGGTATTGCTGTATGATTCAAAATTATTACGCCATCCTAGATAGTTGAAGGTGCATTGGCTGGGTCCTTATATGATTTCATACATCCTTGATTTAGGTGCATGCCAGTTACAAGCACTGGATGGAACAAAATTACCTAGACACTTCAATGGGAGTAGGCTGAAGCTCTACTATAAATAATGCTTCTTGGTGTTTATAAATAAGGTAGTTTTGCCAGTTAGTTTAGAATTTACTTTTATACTTTTCCTTTCTTGTATTTCCCTTTCACATTGTTATTTTGTTTTACACTTTGGGCACCGGTAAACTTATTTTTTTTTGACTTATGAGTGCACAGAGGACCGCGCATCGTTTTAGTGTGGGGTGAGATGATGAAGAGAAATTTGGAGTTATTCTGCTAGGAGGATTTGGGTCGGTGGCAAAATAAGGTTACATTGGAAATTTGCGTACAAAGGAGAAAAAGCAAAAAAACACAAGGTAGGCGAAAGAAAGAATCTTGAGGATGGAAGAAGTGCCTTTGGCACCGGTAACATGCACGCAAGAGTCTTCTGTCAAGATGGATTTTTTTCACGCCAGAAGGTTGGAAAATATTTCACGCAAGGATTGGGCACATAAGGAGAAGTGCTGAAGTTGGGTTTTGTTTGAAAAAACCACATTAAATATTGTCGTACGGTGGTAGGTAGCCTAACCTTAAATGCATAAAAGTGGGAAAAGCTATAAATACAAGAGTGGGCATTTCATTATTTCACTTTGCAAACACAAGAAGAGTGATTTTCTTTCAAGAGCTAGGGTTTCAAGAACTGACTCATGCGAAGGAAAATCCCAAGAACTTAAGCGCAATTGGTCTGTTAGATCTACAAACCAGAGCAGAAGTGATTCATGGGTGTGAAGAACATTGTGAGGAAGCACTATGATCAAAGGAGAAAAATATAAAATTAGGGTTTATGTTTTAAGGCACGGGGTGCATAAGGAAAATGTTCAAACAACTCGCAAGTTAACCTAAGAATGAAAGCAAAGGGTGAGAATAAAGGTGCATAGGCATGCATGGCCGGAGGAAGTGCACAAGTTAAGGCACACAAGGCATGATTCAAAAAGGTTTCTTGGAGAACCAAAGATGCGCACCCACAAAGCACAATTTGGGATTTCTCATTTGTATCCAAGGGTATTTCTTCTTGTTTAACTTGCAAGTTGTTTGAATGTTTTCCTTGTGTGCCCCATGCCCTAAAACACAAACCCTAATTTCAGATTTTTCTCCTTTGATCACGGAACTTCCTCACAATGTTCCTCACACCCATGAATCACTTCTTCTTTGGTTTTTAGATCCAACAGACTTATTGCACTTAAGTTCTTGGGATTTTCCTTTGCACGAGTTAGTTCTCAAAACCCTAGCTCTTGAAAGAAAAACACTCTTCTTGTGTTCACAAAGTGAAATAATGAAATTCCCATCTTGTATTTATAGCTTTTCCCACTTTTACACATTTAAGGTTAGGCTACCTACCACCGTATGACAATATTTAATGCGGTGTTTTCAAACAAAACCTAACTTCAGTGCTTCTCCTTACGTGCCCAATCCTTGCGCAAAATTTTTTCCAACCTTCTAGCACGCAAATAATCCATCTTAACAGAAGAATCTTGCACATGTGTTACCGGCACCAAAGGAACTTCTTCCATCCTCATGATTCTTGCTTTCACCTACCTTGTGTTTTTGTGCTTTTTCTCCTTTGTACGTGGATTTCCAATGTAACCTTATTTTTCCACCGACCCAAATCCTCCTAGCAGAATAACTCCATATTTCTCTTCATCAATCTTCCATTTCTTAAATTCTTCTGACCAATCAAAAATTCAAAAATCATCCAAAAATAAAAAAAAAAATCATGAAAACTTTGAAAATGGACTAAAATTGGTAATAAACTCATTTGCAGCTGAAATCTGTGTCTCTCACATGAATTTCATCTCATATCTTGTTGGCATTTCCACACATATTGAGACAACAACTCATGAATCCTCTACATCTCCAAAGCATTTACAAAAGCTACGATGCTTACTTCATCGATACTCTAGGGCACAAGTTACCTGGTATTGTTTTGCTATGCACACTAATTTTTCATCGGTCCTAAGTGTCCTCCATCCTTTCCCTTGCATATAGAAATTACTTGGGGCATCATTTTAAACCCTTGTCATTTATCAAAACATTTGGAATTTCAACTCAATAAAAAAATATTTATGCAACTATCTTAAACATTGTTGGTTTGAGTGTGTGTGATTGTACTTATTTCCCTGTTAAATGAGTTTGTTTACTTCTCGTATTGCATTGCATTCGTGTATGTTGCATGGAGTTGGCCATTTTTAGCAATGGATAGTTATTTGTATCATGGATTTTTATGTCATTTTACGTTGTTGTTGTATGCTCATATTTTAATAAGGACCGATGATGAAGATTACCAGCAATATGATGAATAGAATTATTTATATAACAATGCCTTGTGGGTAGCTCAAAATCCCTTTTCTTATTATTTTCTCTTCTATCTCCCGTTTCTTCGCACTATTCTTTCTTTTGTTCTCTTTTTGATCATCGATTGTGTTCCTCCATCACCCCATCGACACTCGAGGGGGCATCCTTCATCCTACTAATTTTTCTTCTACCCCTTCAAAATTTTCTACTTTTTTATGCTTGTCTACTTTCTTTGAAATGACGTTGCATACGTCACCTCAAAGAGGGTAAAATGTAGACACCTATAATTTGGTCTACATGATCTTATTACTAAGATCATATTAAATATCCTAGTTCCATGTTAATTTACTACAATACGCTAGTAAAATACCCTTTTTAACCTCTTATATACCCCCTAAACCATGCTAATTCCTCTCTAACCAAATTCTATAAGATTTTTTCCCTTTAAGTAACCTTATTTAGGTTAATTAACCCTCTTACTGAATTTATAAAGAGGATTTTACTTTCTAAACAAATATCTTACCTTTCCAAATAGCCACTTAGCTTCATAAAATCCTGTTCACACCTCCAAATTTGTTTTTCTAAAAATCAACTTTTTGACTCCTTTTTAGGCCCACACGCATCCAAATCATCCTTTTCTCAAATCCAAAAACTATAAATAGAGGGATACCCCTCCCACATTTTCCGAAGAACTCTCTCTCCCTCTCTCATTTCTGATTTAGGTCATGCACAGGTCTTTTAGTGTCATTTCATAGTTTATTTGAGCTATTTACTTGCTATTTGCTAATCCTTTCAAAGCTTTAGGTAAATGGGAGAATCCATTAATGGTGATATTCCATTCTTAATCTCTTGAAACATCAATAAACACAAAAATGATTGCTAAGAGCTTTAATAGGTTCACTTATAGATAACTTTCATGGAGTAGAGAACTAATATAGTCATGTTTAGAGGTTGATTTTTTGTTTCAAGCTTTATATATGCATGCAAATAGGTAGCTCTTGCTTATCTATAATCTGATGGTCATTTTAGTTGTTTGTTACAAAGCTTTTGGGGTTTCTTTAGAAGTTCTTACCCCATTTTCATAGCTTTTGCAAACTTTTCATTGCACACATAGCGAAGTTATTTCCTCTTTTGTTTTGCACATTAGGGATAACATTTTCTTCTACATAGTTACTTAAATCATTTACATACTTTCTTTATTATATTAACTAACCCCATATACTACATAGTTAGTTAATTTTAGTTAATCAATGTGAACCATGGGAAAGTTTTCAAAGCAAGAGAAGTTTGATGAGACTGAGGCATGTAATCACCAGATCCATGAAGAGAATTATTTCCTGAGATAAAAATTTTACTCCTTGGAAGAGGATATAATCACATTGAAATCTAATATCACAGGCCAAGGAGGAGCTCTTGGAAAAACTACAGAATGGTGTACAAAGGAAGGATTTACCTTCTACATTAGATGGATGTATAATGATGAATGAATGCACTATATTTTTTTCACCATATAGTACTTGCCTCCCTCCAGTTTCAGACATTGATTTTGGTATAATTGAATAACATAACAGAGGCATTGGGTATAAATTTTTATTTAAAATAGGATTTGATGGAAGAGGCCTTGGTAAGAATGGCCAAGATATTACTAACCCAATATAGGTAGATGATCAACCTCAATTTTAAAGTTTGGGTTACCGTAGTGAGAAAATGAAAATTGGAGAGAGTTTTAAATCTACTGAAGGAAGACAATCTTACAACAATCACATTTTTTTGCCACTAGCTTTACAAATTTATTCTAGGTATAAGAATAAACCATCATAGGTTGATGAGTAATGTAAGAAAATAGAAAGATGAGGTATTGAGATTCCACCTCCTCATTTTTACACAAACACTAAGAATTTGGTAAATTCTAAAACTAATGATCATCTCTTTCAATTTAAATAAAAGATTATGACATACATAAAATGTGGCATGCTTTTCCTTGTAGTTTGTGTGGGTTAAGTAATCATTCTGTGGCTAATTGTTGGAAGAGAATCTATATTACAGAATTTTTTTCCTTTTGTAAAAAATAAGGTAGGTGATGAATACCAATCTCATCATTCAGAGGTGAGAAATGGAAAACATGATTCCTCTCCCCATAAGAAGGACAAGAGGAACATTTACACTCATTGCCAGATGAGTGGGCATTGGGTTGCAAAATGTTGGAAACTTCATTCATCACACCATCTTAGAAAAGGTAAGGAAAATATGGATGATAAACCTAATGAGAAGGTTAAAATTAATGAAGTTATTAATTCACCAACAATTATGGAGACAACCCAAGATCTATCTATAGACAATCTAAAGATGAGTCCATTCAGTTTTGGCTTGGGTGGTAACAAATCATTGGTTTTGATGGATAAATTGACATAGTTGATATTTTTTGATTAGAATGCATGTTTTAAGAGTATTTTTGGGATTATTTTTGTATGATAATAAGGAAAATTTACCCATGGTTAATATTTGGAATAATATTTTGAGCTACCAATAGTGAGAAACACTTTGAGACAGGTTTATCATTCCTAGTATTTCTTCTCACGCTTATAGTATTACTAAGCTATATTTTTAATCTCTTGATTTGATTTTAAATTTCCTGATGCATTTGGTAAGGGAATTTAACTCATATTTTAATCTAGGATTTTTTGACAACAGTATACAAAGGTAGTTTTAGGGTATGTTACAATATACTTATTTCATACTTATATTCAAAATAACTGTTGTTATGATATGCATCTATTTTGGGCATATATATGTTGGATGCATTTTTAAGACCCATACTGGGTAATGTTTGTAATTGTAAACATCATTCAATTTTTTGTTGTTACCATACTTGTTTAGCATGTTTTGAAGACCCACACTTGAGAAGTGTTTTTCAAAGATGGCCACAATGTAGATTGTGTGTTTTTTACACTAACAAACATGTTTGTAGTTGTATTGGTGGCCAATATCACCATTTTAAATGTAACATTGTGTTATCTCATTTTAGTAATTCCAGCTAAAAATGAGATAACCATAGAAAAGTTTTGGACATATCTCTTAAAATTCCCCTTTGAAGGAGATTTTTAGGTTTTCATTGCATGAAAGCATGTTTCTTGCATGTTACATGTCCCATGTTCCCCGAAACCTGAAACCTGATGGTCTTGACATTGTGTCAGGTTTCGGAACCCTCAAGCATCAGAACATGAATTATCTAATTCATGTTTCATGTCATATGTTTCCTGAAACCTGAAACCCAAATGAAGCCTTTTTGTTGGGATTTTGTGACTTAGAAGCATCTCAACATCTCATGTGTCAAGCTTCATGTTTTCTGAAACCTGAAACTGAATTAAACCAAACCCTTTGTGTTAGGTTTTTGGACACTCCATGCATGATGACATGTCATTAATGTCCAGTTATTCAGTAGTTGGCACACGGATCAAATGAGGTGTAATTAATGTTAGGGTCTTATAAATAGGTGGTTTTCCATGTCATTTGTTACCTTGTATGTTTTTGATGCGTTGGATTTCTGTGCATGCTTCTTCCACCTCTAGACCCGATTGAGCTTCCAGGTTAATTTCACCATGCATTCTCGATCATTTTTTGATATTTTTAAAGGTATTATTCTCCTCTTTTCGTTTTGAAGCTTCTTGGGGTTGTTTTAGAGGTGTGTTGTTTGGGTTTCCATTTCTTTTCCTCTTCCATTACTAGTTTAGGGTTTTAGGTTGTTTTTCTTGTTTCTTGTCTCTTTCATGTGGGCTCTCATTTGGAATTTACCCCCCCCCCCTCTGGTTATTTACTTGTTGTAAGTTGTGTTTTTCAAAAGAATCTAAAAACCCATGAATGAACAACATGGGAAATTTTTCATGTTTTGACAGGACAATATCCTTTTTTCAGATTTTGCAGGGTGCTCAACATCCTCTGAGTTCCACCTTGTTTTGGGTTTTATAGGCTTCTTGACATCTTGCTTTCTCCACCTTGTGTTGGGTCTTGACAGGTGTTCAACTTCCTTCGAGTTCCACACTGTGTCAGGTATTTTTACCTACTCAACATCATCTCACCTCTACTTTGTGTCAAGTTTTCATCGATGCGTTGCATGCCCTAACTTCTAACACACACCCCGCTAGTGTTTCAAGTTTCTCAAAGTGTCTAAAATCCTCCAAACTTTGCCAGTATTTCAAGTTTCCATTGGTGTTTGAAACATCCTAATTTCTGACATACAATCTAGTCTGTTGGATTTCTGAAGGTGTTTTGCAAGTTTCAAAACCTGAAAGGTGTGTCAGGTCTCTACACTTGTCCAACAAGCTCTCACACCTAACTAATCTTCATGAAGTCATCAAGGCATTCTCAAGACTCCTCATATCAGACCCTATCCCATCTCAGGATAAGTCAGATAAGTCAAGAAAGATGAAGTATAAGTATTAGAAGATGGAGTCTTCTTCTCATGTAAGATGTAATTATGACATCTGGGACACAGAGCTTGGCAATATAGATATGGAAGACTTCTAGAAAAGAATTACGGATTCTTCTCAAAATCCATGGATGAATTCAATAGTTGACAGTGGTCTCCCTCTCACAACAGGATTTCCAATATCAGCCCAATTCCCTAAATTCATTCTAGATTGCGCTTCCCACTATGACTCAGCCTCCCACTCAATAAGAAATAAAGTAGGGGAATCTATAGTGAAATTGGACGGGGATTATTTTGATCAAATCCTAAAGTTTCCCAACTTTACGGAATACATTGATTTAGATTTTAAATCAACACAAAAGACCTGGGACAAGGATCAGGAAGAATGCATCAAGCACGTAAATAAGAAGTTATTGGTCAAGGCTAAGCTTGCTATTTCTAGGTTTCCTAAGTTGGTCCCTAGAAGTGATTTTATTCTTGAAGTCAGTGATATCATCACCTTGCTGAGCTAGTTTTTTGGACTCCCAGATTCAAAAAAAATACAAGGGTGGAAGTACCAGTTCATAGTCATTATAAAGAAAAATGACTAAGGGATTGATTGGGATAGCCTGATAAGTAATGAGATAGAATCCCAAATGAAAATGGTCTTGTCTACTGACAAGTTCTATATGATGTCATACATTACCTATGTGGTAGCAGACATGAGAAACTATCTAGGGCCGGATATAAAGGGAAACCAAGCAACATAACACATATAACGATACTTCCCAAACTGATAATAAAAGGGTCTGAAGAACAATTTAGAAGAGTGAATGATGCCTTCATCTATGAAAACATTTGCAGGCTGGATCCTGATCTGAGGAAGAGAAGGGTTTCCGATGAAGCATGGACAAAAGTGTCAAAATGGGGTTGCATCTTCTTGTAATTCAAGAAGTTTACCTATCTTTAGGTGGTAAGGTTCCATGGTAATCCTTTTCATTTTCCCAAGTTCCCATGTGACAAACTGATCCTCATGGAGTTGGTCAGATAGTTGTTGGATTTTCACAAATTCCAACAAAGTAGACACAAAGCCACTGTCTCCTTCCCCATTTCCATTAGAAGGTATACATGTTCCATCGTGGTTAAGGCCAAGAACATGGTGCATGAACTTCAGGAAAAATTGAAGAAGCACATGAAAATGGGGGAGAGATTCGACATCCAAGGTGTCTTCAAGTCATATGGAACATTGTACCTACATGTGCCCACTATGGAAGATATCTGGGTTGATCTTCATGATGAAGTTTCCATATGAAGAAAAGAAAACAACAAACTAACACTTAAATAAATTCATATGTTATATCTAGCTGATATCCTTGAAGGTACCATAGATAATGAAAGTGTCCTGGAACCTAGGTACAAATAGTCAAATGGAGACCAACTTGGATTCCCAGCCATTGATTGGTCTATTGCTGAAAAGGCTTCTATCACTGAAACAACTGCTCAAACCCTTGTCTACACTAAGGCATGGCTCATTTCCTGGGGAATGAGTTATAAGGAAAAAAGTGTTTCAAAGATAACTACTTTAGAAGCGGGACCCTCCAAGGGAGAAAAGGAAAAGGATAAAATCCCTACCAAGAGGGAAATAAAGTTTAAGTTTGTCAGGAAAGGAGAAAAGCAATGGGCCGAATCATCTGCTACTCCAACACAAACAGTTGAGATCTTGGATTCACCTCCTCCACCAAAACAAGGAGAAATTCTTTCAGAAATTGAGGTTAGTAAACAACTTGTTTCTCCTTTTGTTGATTACTCATTGGAGGTAAGCCTTTCTCTTACTTCTCAAGCTTTGGCTTTAGAATCTTTACCCCCTCTCTCCTAATCTTCCTCATCTCATATTTTGATGCCACTCTCATCAGCCATGGCCAACATTTTCTCTAATCTCTCACCTCTCTCTACTAGACCTATGATGGCACTAGAAATTCCTCCTCCTTCCACACCTTCATTCCCTGAATCTATTCCCATAATCACTACACTTGCAATCATCATGATTCTGCAAGTGAATCTTCCTCCACCCATAGATATAACCATAAGACCTCCAATAGGAGAAACTTCTTCCACTGTACCTCAATGGTTGGTCGATCAGACTCCAAGGAAGAGGAAGATGGTAGTTCCCCTACCAACCTTTGATTTTAGTTCACTCAAGGCTTCTCCTGCCAAATCTGCCAAGAAACCCAAAATGGTTTCAAGAGTTTTAGTGGATGCATAAGTTTGTAGAGATTTCCACTCATGCAGCTGACAAAACAAAGGAGGATATAACAGTGACTTATTATCAAATTACAAGGGTTGATTTGGGAAAAGTGACAATAGAAGGAGCACAACAGGATGCACAAGATGCCATGAATGTGCTTTGTCAAAAGCTGAAAGAAACAAAGGTAAGCAGGGATGAGCTAAATGAGAAAGTTGAACATTTGATAGAGGTAATACTCAAGATTTCAAATCCTTCACAGTCAACACCGTCATCTTCTACCCCTACACCTATCAGGTTCAATTTCTCATTGGTGCCTATGATTGAAAAGATCAATGAGAAGGGGAGAACAGTTGAAGAATGGATAAAGAGGCTACTCCTATAAGGAAGAGAGGTCATAGATGACACAGTGGAAATTTATAAATCCTTGGAGGAAATAAATAAAGATGGTGACAAGATGGATGATGAGTTTTCATAGGAAGTCAGGAACCTTGAATTAACTTTGGAAGCCCTCAATGCACTGAAACAAGTTCCATCTCAGATCTTAATGGATAAGCATTTCCAGCTTGCCAAAGTCATCAGATTCAGGATAAAGATTCTCAGTGAAGCTTGCAGCAAGTTGAGGGAATCTAGAGATCAGTTGGTTGATGCCACCAATGACATAGAAGAGGAGATGTCTAGGATCTTTGCCAAGGTTTTTGGCAAAAGATCATATATTCTACCTGTTGATGATCTCTATAAGAAAATTTAGGAATTAATTCAGCATGAACCAACTTCCATCTTTGATCTGAGAGCCATCGATATGTTCATAAGGATCAAGAATGTTTTGGAATCACTAAGGAAGCTTAATAAGAAATTGAAGAAACTCCCTGGTAATGCAAGTGATACTCAGGAAACTTGTGAGGTCCTAAGTGATTATTCTAGTGCACCAGATGAAGATGAGATGCAGAGCATAATCAGGAAGATCCAAGAATTTTGAGACAAGCAGGATTTGCTGGAAGACGACAAGGATGATGAAGCGGAATAAACATAATGTTTCATGTCATTTCTATCAAGAAATTTTCATGTATTTTTCATTTTCATTTTGTCACATAAGAAGAGAATTTTGACTTGTGCTCCTGTGTGAGAGTCATGTGAAATAGGACTCTCATTAAAAGACTATTTTCTAGGATTTATCCTATTTTCTCTCTGCTCTCTCTATTATAAATAAGGGATGCTTGTGTATTTCAAGGGGAGACTTTTTGAATATTAAGACCTTTTGTGAAGAAGAAGAAAATATTTGTATTTTCTTTTTAATCATTGAAGAATATGAATAGGTCTTATTTTACAAAATTTGTGTTGTGGGATTCATCTATTTTGAGATATTGTTCGTACGTCCAAAATATTGAGCTATTCTTTGTTTAGTATTATTAATCATTTTAATTGTTTCAAAATATTACACTCATTATCGAAAAATCGTATAAGTATTTCTTGATCCATGTTTTCTTGAGAGAAAATACGTTCCTCTCATTCCCTTTCCACTCTGTTTCATCTCTAATAAGTTTCCTTTCTAATCCATTAATTTCTGAAGTTGTAATATCTCCACTTCATGTTGATATGGATTTCAGGATTGTATCCTAACCCCATTGGTTAGAATAGTGTGGATATTGTATATATTATTTATGTGGTGTTTTAGATTAGTAATAAATAGGCAGTCTCACCATTCTTTGAGGATGGATTTGATTCTGTGCACTATGGTCAAACCTCATATTTTGGCTTGATAAAATATCTAACCAACACATTGGGAAAATAAATTTCATTCTATCAAATTTATAACATAGAATGTGTGGATAAATATTTTATTTTCACTAGCATTTTCACATGGATTTAATTTGACTATTGCCTCTTTGTATGACATTGTGTAGTCTATTACATATCTGATCTATTTCAGTGATATCTTGCAATGCTATTTTACAGTAATATTTTGTCGTGATTGACAATTTCATAGGGTCAGTGGACACCCACCTAGCATTAGAATTTAGTCATCATTTCATAGTGATCTACTTAATTTTCATAGTAATTTATAGTTTCATAGGGCCAATGGACACTCACATATGTTTGTTATTTAGTCATCTATTTCATATTGATCCATTTTAATGATATTTTTCAGAGTTTACAGTTTTATAGGGTCAATGGACACTCACCTATTGTTAGCATTTGGTTGTCATTTTATACTGATCAAAATTTGGCATTCACAGTATTGGCAGAATCATAGGGATCCAGTTAGAAACTTTCCTATGTTTGGAATTTCATTGTCATTTAATACAAATACATTTATGTGATAATAATTTCAATATTCTATAATCCTAACCACTATGTTATATTATAGTTTCTATATATTAGTGTGATGTAGAGAGTAGTTTAGTAGATTCAGTGGGTGATTTGACTTTTGGGAACCAAAAGGTCTTATTGGGGAGGTGTGATCCAAAGGACATGTTGGGAGGTTAGAAGTTACCTAATTCTCCCTAAAACATTATGATACTTAAGAGTCCATTTAGATCATTCCAACGGTATGTGGAATGTGGAAAATAAAGATCAAATACAAAAGTTATCGCACACTGAAATTTTGGCCCAGGTGTTAAAAGTTAAATATGCATGTCTAAGGTGATGTGAACTCATGTAAGTTTTACAAGTGGACTAATTAGCCAGTGACAAGTGGAAATATGGTGTAAAATAAGTTTTTGGGGGTTTTTATTTTCTCCTTCGGTCTTCAATGCTTGTGTTTAGATAAATGGCCCCCGCTATTTGCTAATTGGGGCCCTCAGCCAGGTTCAAAACACTCTTTTTGAGGGGTGCCTTTGCATCCTTTTCTTCATATTAGCTTGGAGACAACTTATTATTTATGTGCCATATTTTCTAGACCACCATGCATGTGGGACTAAAATTCCACATTGTAGATTAAATTGTGTATTGCCAACTCACAGTTCCACCTCATTACCATAGTGCCAACTCATATTGCCACGTTTTATACTTGCATTTCCCACATTACATTTATGTTATCCTTAAGCACAACACATACTAGTTTATGCGCTCTACACATGCCCAATACATTACACACATGCCCAAGAAAAATGGCTCTTAAGAGAACCAATAATCCAACCAATGCCTATTAAAAACCCCTTAGCCTCCTAATTACCCATGCATGTGGGACTAAATGGAGCAAGCCAAAGCACATTGTGTGGGATGAAGGGGCCTAGAGGGGGATTCAACCCCATGACATGGGCCAAAAATATAAGATTCCCAACCTTTGTACCATATGCTTTCAAAAATTATAAAATGGGCTTAGTGGTATTTGAAGGAAACTTTTTGTATGACTGTGTAAGGTATTTAAGGGAGAAGTTTGTACATATTGGAATTTTTCACGCTTTCTATAGAACTGGAAATTTTCTTAGAATTTCCATATGCTCTACCTAAACCCTGTATTTTCTTGATTAGTGTTCATTTTATGTCGTTAAATAATATTTTTGGCTGCTTTTGACATAGAACAAGGGCAGATGATCATACAAATGCTACAAAAAGGTGGAGGACATTGCTAATTGAGTTCAAAGTCTTGTACAGGTCTTCTAAACACATTATTGCAGGTTTAAGATCGTTTTTTTATTGTGATTTTATTAATTGTACTTGAAAATTGATTTATTAATGGATCATATGACATTATAAGCTATCTTGGAGATGTAGCCTGATCAACGGGTGAAATCTCTTATCAATTTAGAGTTTTGTGTTCAATTTTATCCTTATTTTGGTGTAGATTTAAATCAATATTTAAATCTATTTTGGTGTAATAATAACACTTTTACAATGTTTATGGGAAATTGTATTTGATCAATTTAAATGTAAAACTAGAAATAATTAAGGTTATAATCAATTTCAATTAATTTTTTAACACATCTGAATAAGTTTAGGATAATATTTTTAATCTATTCCTATTCACTAAAATTAGGAAAATGATTATTTTATAAGGATTTAGTTTTATAAATTATTTATACACGGGGTCAGTGTTAGTTTATAGATCATGAACACTACACTAAAAACCACGTCGTAAAAGCATCCAAATCTAGTTATACAAATATACCTCCCATGCCAACATGAGAAAAAATATTTGACCAAGAATGATAGTCTATGAAAGACACTCTTGTTGTCCTATAAGAAAACAACGTGGGATACAATAAAAAGTATTAATTTCAATAATTTTTTCCTTATCCCTTTGATCGGGAGATGCTATGTACTTCCTTTCTACACAAATTTGAATGCCCTAAATTTGAAAAATACAGGGGAAAAGGTGATCCTCGTGATCAATTAAAATACTTCTTCATGGTATGCCAGGAATTCGCTTACAATGATAACTATCTTATTCACTTGTTTACACGGAGTCTTGGGGGCCAAGTACTTGAATGACTTCTCTATCTCCCCAAAGGGTCTATTTTCACTTTTGTAGAATTAGCTAAAAATTTTGTTTAGCAATTTTCATTTAATATGGAGAGTGATATCACCATGCTAGACCTATGTAGCACCAAAAAATGGAATAACAAAAAACTTCACTGCTTTCTTATAATGATGGAAGAGGTTGGCTAGCTGTTTCCTTTGCTTCATTCTTGATAAACAACTTGCAAGAATATTTGTGCCAAATTTAGACCCCAAAATAGCCTTCCATTTACAAATACATTGTATAGGAACATTTTAAGAAGTTATAGAAAAAGAAAATCATATAGAAAAAGCCTTTTTGGCTAAAGGGGTATTGAAACCCTTTCAATGAGATAATTACAAATCAAAACCTACAGATAAATCAAATTTATTCAAAAAAAAAAAACAGTGTAGTTGATGGGATCACTGATTCCAAACATGTGCAAATGTTTCAGAACAACCCACATTTTAAACTCACATGCAGACACCTTAAATTAGAAGTTAAATATAGGGAATATACTCCAATCACAGAGTCCTTTTTTAACAATTCTCAAACATATGGATTCAGCAAATATGGTCCAATATCCAGCAACCAAACCTTTCACCAATGATGCACCTAAACCGTCATAGTACAAAGACCAAAAATATTCTGAGTATCACTGTGTTAAATGCCATGACACATATTAGTGTATGAAATTAAATAAATTCATCCAAGATATCCTAGATTGAGGAGATATCAAACTTGATGCACAAGAACCTTAAAAAATGTCTAATAATTAGTTTGGGATCTATAATGAGCCTTTCCTAAAACATAAACAAGAAAAAAAATAAGATGGATCAAGGTTAACCCTCCTAAGGAAAAATTTCCAACCGTGTTATGGACCAAACATCCAATCCATTTGATTCTCTAATTGTCTATGTTATTTATATCAAGACCATATCAACACCCTCAAAATTAAATCCCAAGAGTGTTTCACTACAATACTACACAATCATCTTATTATTCTAGGACCACCTCTACCTACTCCTTTGGATGGTCATTACGATCTATTAGAACAACTTGTGAAGACAACCGCCAAGATTTATATCTTGGAACTACTTAAAATATCTAGTTTTCACAAGGACATCTTCTATAAGACCCTCAAGGAGTCAAGATTTCCCACAGACATTGATGTTTCATTCTTCCAAGCCTTGTTTGTGCAAATCACCCCATTTGAACAAATGATATTTAGCCAAAATGAGATTCCTATGGAAAATCAAACACACAACTTACCCTTTTATATAGAAGTGATCATTACCTATAAAAATATTAAAAGGGTACTTGTGGACAATAGATCTAGCCTTAATATATGCACTCTGAATATTGTGAAATAATTGAGACATACAAATTCTGAAATAGAGCTTAATTTGATCACCATTAAGTCTTATGATACTGGAGAATGATAATTGGTGGGCACAATTACCTTACCCATGAAATTTCTCCCTATCACACTTGAAATAAGATTCCATGTTATTGACTTGGAAATTCCCTATAACATTATCCTTGGTCACCCATGGATCTATGCCATGTAGGTAGTTTCCTCCACCTTTCACCAATGTATCAAAATATATCATTAAGGCCAAGAGCTTATAATTCCTAGTGACCCATAACCATTTTCCCACTACAAAGTGCTAGATGGTTATTACTAAGCAACTTACGAATGCACTTCTACAAAGTTGGCTACTGAAATTAAATTAAAGGCTCTCACCTCTTGTGTTAATCTAGATACACTTCAACCCCATGAAAGCGGTGCTTCTACCTCAATTTCCTTGTTTGTTACATGGGAATCCAAATTGAAAACCCTTCATACTGGTTGTGGAGCATATGACCCCAGATAGGAAATTCTTGTATCAAATCTTCCCTTGTCACCAAAAATACACGGTAAGCCCAATTTTTGGTTGTAAAGACTTGAGGATCCTTGCAGTATCGATAAATTCACCCAAGGTTGTCTCCTAATAAATGAAAAATTGGGTAAGGTTGTCTCCTGATGAATATATTGCCTCTTGGGATAAATCCTCAAAATATGTCATCCCTAACAAGATATGTATGCGATGGGATAGAAAGGATATAGATGTGGCTTACATGAACAAGGTGTGTGGGAACCTCTTTTGGAACATAAAAAAGGATAGATATGGCATTGGTATTTAACCTAATGGGGTATAACCTCTAGAAGTTTACGCCACCTCTTCTGAACGTGTGTGTAACTCTTCAGATAACGAAAGTGAACCAAAGTCCCTTTATAGTCTCTACAGATTCCTTTCCTCCATGAACCTAGTTTCTAACACTACTATTTTAACATTATCCTACTCCGTTCCATAAATATAATTTATACACACATCCCTCATTAATAGGGACCAACAATGGCACATACCAATCGATCTATTTTAGAATGAAGAAGAAATTGGGGAGTTCATGGGGTTACACGATGATGCACCTACAAGAGATCAAAAGAAAGGGTTCACTATTAACCTCAATGCATATTCATATTTTGGGGAGGTGGTTGAGTTCTATGGTCAACAAAAAGAAAAAGAGGCCAAAATATCAAAAAATCCTAACAAAATTAAATAATCCAAGTCCTATAGTGAAAACCTCTTTGAGGCACTTACGGAAAAAAAAATGAAAAAAAAAAATGGATAATATAAGTGATCATTCTATTGCTGAAAATCTCGTTGAGATTACAATAGAGGAAGAAACCAATCTCCCTCCTAATCGCACACATATGGAGGATGGCTCAAAATTGCTGATCAAAGAAACTATTGATGTAAACATAGACATAGAGGATAAGCCTAAAAGTGTTAAGCTAGGAGCTTCTCTATCCACACATGAACAAAAGGAATTTATCATGCTTATCAGAGAGTTATTGGATGTAATTTATTTTTCATATGTGGACATGTTAGACTTAGATCCTTATTTGGTTGTGCACATCCTAGTTGTGCATGAATCAACAAATCATATCAAACAAAAATTATGTAAAATGCATCCACATGTAGCTATTTTTTTCAAAGAATAACTAGAAAAGCTACTAGCGGTTAGTTTTATCAGACCCATTTACTATTTAGAGTGGATCTCCAATATCATGGCTATTTGCAAGAAACCAGTTGGTATCTAGATTTGCAAAAACTTAAGAAACATCAATAAAACGTATCCTAAAGATGATTTTACAACAGGTCATGAAATGTTATCCCTCATGGATGGTCTCTCTAGCTATAACCAAATCAATTTTTTTGAAGAGGATTAATATAAAGCCACTTTTACTACTCCTTGGGACACATTTTGCTATCAGTTCATGCCTTTTGGCCTCAAGAACACCGATGCCACATATCAACATGTCACAACTGTCATATTTCATGATATGTTACATGATATTATAGAGGACTATGTGGATGATACCCTCAAGAAGTCCCAAACTAGAGAAGAGCACCTGACAATCCTTCATCATATTTTTAAGTGACTACAAGGTTATAAGGTCATATTATATATGAAGAAGTGTGTATTCGGTATAATCTCATTAAAAATATTGGGATTCATAATCTCTAGAAGGGGAATTAAAATGGACCCAACAAAGGTCACTACTATTAATGAGATCTCTCCTCACAAGAACCTTAAACAACTGCATAGCTTACAAGGAAAAATTTAGGCTATTCATAGATTCATCTCCCAACTTGTAGATAAATTTCATTCCTTCACTTGTATTCTTAAAAAGGATGTTGATTTCCACTGGGGTCCTGATTGCCAACAAACCTTTACCCAAATAAAGTAATATTTGGCTAACACACCTTCTCTAGTACTGCCTACCCCAAGTAAACCCCTCCTGCTATATATATATGCTACTTAATTTTCTGTAGGTGCACTCTTAGTAAAATATGATGACCAATAAAAAAAGATTCATTTATTATCTTATTCGTACCTTAATCTCTTATGAGTTCAATTATCCACAAATTGAAAAAGTATGCTTATTTGTTGTTTTCGATTTCCAGAAGATGTGACACTACCTGATAAATAACAAAACCCAACTCAAGTACTTATTATTCAAACCTATGCTCACCAAGAGGATGGCTAATTGGATTATTTTAATAAGTGATTCTGACATTGAATATCCACCAAAAAGTAGTGAAAGGACAAGTACTTTCCAATGAACAGGAAGAAAAACTATTATCGATACATAACTAATAAGTCTGGATCTTTCAGATGCTTTTGTTTTATACATTGAAGAATCTTTTACTTGGAAAATATTATTTGATGGGTGAGTCACATTTAATGGCTCAAGGGAAGGAGTTGTTATTATTACCCTTACATGTGACCTTTTCCCACAAGATTTCAGACTCAAATTTCCATGTACAAACAACATTACTAAGTATGAAGCTCTCATTTTTGGTTTAAAATTTGTTATAAAATGGAATATAAAGCAATTCAAGGTTGTAGGCAATCACAACTCATCATAAAACAAGTAAATGATGAATAAAAAGTCAAATATGCAAAGCTTGTTTCGTATAAATACATGGTGGAAAACTTGAAAGAGTAATTTGTTCAAATTTCTTTCCAACAGTTACCACAACCATATAATAGATCAACGAATGCTATGGATACCATTGGATATTTGTTGTGATTGTTTCTTGACACTAGGTATTTCTAGTTCCTTATTGATCATCTGATAGTACCTGCTTACAACATGCCGATATCATGTTTGGTATGTGAATTTTTTGGTCCCTCCCCCTAGTATATAAACATATACGATTAGTTATTAGATGGTGCCTTCCCCCCTAACATATCTCACTCCTAAAAGAGAACCCTTATTCAGCGCATAATGTGTTACCTAATGAGACTTTGTTACATTGCCTTAATTCAGAAGAATTTATCCAAACAACCAAAGATGTGCAAAAAGGCATATGTGGTGCTCCCAATAGTGGCATGGTCCTAAAAAACTCCTATGTGTAGGCTATTACTAGCATATTATGTAAACATATTGTTGTCAGTACGTAAATAAGTGTGTTTTATGTCAAAATGACAACAACTTGATCCATACACTTTCTCATTCCTTACAACCCATCACTACACCATGGAAATTTTCCAAATGGGGCCTTGATCTCATAAGGAAGCTTACACCCACTTCATATGATTTCCATAACCACATTATTACTGTGACTTAGTACTATACAGATTGGGTGGAGGTTGTTCCTCTCACCTATGTTACTAGTTCTCAAATATAAAATATTATCATGAAACACATCATTTAATGTTATGACATCCCTTTTGCTATTATATATGATTATGGAAAATCATTTAAGAACAAGCAAGTGAAGGCCCTATGCCAACACCTTAAAATCTACCAAAAATGGTTTACTCCTTATTACCCTCAAGGTAATGGGAAAAATGAAGCCATAGATAAAACCCTTATTTGGATTATGGAGAAACTGGTCAATAAGACATGCCTTAATTGACATCTCCAAATCCATCCCACCTTATGAGCATACCAAAAATATATCCGCACACCCATATGTGTAACCACATATTCTATTTTGTTTGAAATTAAAGCTATTATCCCCTTAGAGATTGAGCTTCCCTCTTTATGAATATCTTTGAAAGACTAATTAGATAATGAATATGACTGTAGACACTAAAATTAGATCACACTCCCCCTTCATCCTTCAACATAAAAGCCCCCCTTTTTATTACATCTACCTAGCCATGGCCCACCTTCAACTCACTAGTATTAATTTAATTAATTTAATTAAATTAACTCATTATCTACACCATATTTATTATTTAAATATCTTATTTAAATGATACCTACACATATAGTTCACTTAGACACCTCACCAAGCTAACTCAACTTAAGACCTATTCTTAGCAAGTTACCATAACTAACTAAGACTTACCCAAACCCTAAAAATCAATGCCTACACTCCCTCTAACCACATTCCCACATGATCATAGAAGCTCCCAGTCCAATCCGTGAGATAACGACACAAGATCCGAGGAAATTAGGAGGATCTCCCTAAGTTTGGTAAACCTAGAAAATCCTGCCTTGACCGACATCGGTTACCCCTAACCGTCACTGGTTAAGCCGGACCATCATCGGTTACCCCTTTTAACCCAAAACAACCTTATTTATTAAGGTTGGAACTTGGAAGGAAAAGGTTGGAAAATGAAGCAAGAAAGTGGATGAGTAAGAATGACATCTTAGAGAGATAACGCATCTTCAGAGAGCCAATTCCAGCAAGAACTAACATCCAAAGAAGGAGATTGAACATCTTCTCCTACACAGCCATCCCAACCACCTTCTGAACTATGTAAACAAAAGAGGAGTGTGCATGTAGCCCATGCAGAAGATTTTCTTCAGTTGGTGATCACTTGCAGCCTTCAAACCCACCATCGACACCTCCATCCATCACACACAAGCCTTCATGAATGAAATCCAAGTAAGTATAATATCATACTTTCCTGGTTATTTCATTTCATCATTGTTTTATCACCCATTATTTATCTTGCTCCTTATTTACCATCTCCAACATTTTGTACCTCCATAGACCCATAAAAACCTTGTAAAAACCTATCCCAGTCACCTAATACATCCTCCCAACCAACTTAATCCTTTGTGTAATCACAAAGGAGACCAAAAACCTATTTTGTGACATTTCCAAATCTCATAGTAACTAGCGCCAGCTATACCTAACTGCGGTCGGTCACCCCTGACCGATGTCAGTCTCTATGTTTTCCTACACAGCCTTAAACATAGGCCTATCCACCTAATTTGACCTCACCCTCACTCACTTATGACCTATCTGAGACCTTTATCAGACCTGTAGAACCCAGAACCAACCATTTAACCTGTGGATACTATTCTAGCTTAGCGTGTTAGATTAGATTTGTTTTCTTATTGTGTTTTAAGTAAGATACCTAAATCATTTTAAAATAACAATAGGATTTACCTTTTTTTCAGCATTATTTTTTTTTAAAAAGTGGACTGATAACCATCTAGGAAGTACCATACTTCCCAGATCTATCTCATGCTAGGCAGTTCACTGCCCATATTTTTTAATTCTTTCTGGTGGTCTTGTTTTCATTACATGTAGTTCCTCCTAGCCAAAACGAAGCTCTAATGGTTCACTGTGGATTTAGAAGTCATACGATCGCAACAACCCATCAACTGACATTTGAACAGGTATTCCTCCTATGCCCGTTACCCTATCTATTTCATCAACGATTCAAAGGAACAATCTAAGAAAAAGGTGAAACATTTTGGCATGCCCGGTGGGATCCATCTGGGGTTCCTTGCATTTCATTCATTCCTAGGAAAAAATTACATGTTTGTTTCCCTTCTAAAAGCATACACACTAATTTTCTTTCCTGGTAATCCACTCCTTTCTATTTACTCTGAAGGAAACTTTTCTTTTGGTGTATTTAAAAGGAATCATCTCTTCATGTTTTTTGCATTTTAGTGAAAGAGCATCCCTCTTCCTATTCATCTATTTTTTTCATCGCATATCATACTTTCGATTTGGATTTAAAACAAGTGCATTGCATTTTGATTTAGCTCATTAGCTCACATTAATTGAGGGAAACCTATACGCTGGAAGTCATTACCAGCTGATGGTTGATAAACAAATCATAGAAAAGCACTTCTATCCTTTTCTCTTTCTCTGAGTCTTACCAAACCGCACAAAAATTCAAATACATACATTCTTAAACAACATCTTACCTGGAAGAAGCTGTAGGTGATCACACGATCATGGCACAATGGGCACCCAGCTCACTGCTCTGTCGAGTCATACTTCAGAGCGTAGCCCGCCCCCACCATAACATACCTGAAACCTCACCCTTTAGATCTCCTTCTTTGTAGGAAGCCATCCTCACCAAAAACTCTATTTCACAATTCATGTGTCAGTCCCTAAATAGCATAAGCTGAACAAACATAATAGAATAGGCACTCTAGGAACGTTCTTTCTTAGTGTTCTTTTTGATTTACATTTTGAGGTGAGAGCTTTCAATCATTATTTTTGTATTTCCTTACACACTCCCCATCATAGCTGGTGTATTCTAGCTCCACCTGAGTGTGCCTGGGCCATATCACCATCATTCCCAAAATTTTGGGTCTGATTCCACATCAAATTCTAATTCACAACCACTTTTTCTCATCACTGTTTTAATCTCATAGTAACCGTCATCGGTTACCTCTGACCGCCATCGGTTAAACACAACCGACGTCGGTTCCAAGCCCTTTTGCTAACCTACTCAAAAGGACATTCTCACTTCACTTTTCTCCACTTCACATAGTTTCTGTCACTGTCACTTTTTCCATTGACACTTTACACATTCCCAGATTTGGCATACTTGTCAGATTTTACCTTCTGTACTTCACTGTTTATTCATTGTCTATTTTCTACAGTAACTTGACAAGCAGTTACCCCTGACCGACGTCAGTTTTGCCTAACCGGCATCGGTTAGCTGTTTTACATTCCACTCACCATTTGTTACTTCATCCATTTTTTATCACCAGATTCACCTGTTTCTGCTATTCTCTATATTATTTACAAATAAGTAGCCCCACCTAATCAGTACTGGTTCACATGGTACTAACCCAAAGACAAGTGAATTCCCTCATGTTCCACACCAGTTGCCAACTACTCCCACCTAGTCCTTCACCACCCTCTATTTTATCACCAGCCATGGATCCCATCCAGCCTACCAATATCGCTACTAGAGATGAGGAGTTCACATGACTCCTTGACCAGAACCCTACTGCCTTGCAATTTTACCTCTCCCATTCGTCCACTCGAGACGCCTCAGGTCAGTTGATATATGGCATGCCCATATCTATCCCCCTGACTCTCGCACCCACTTCCGCATCAGCCTCATCTAGCTCCGTGCTACCTGCATCCACCTTATCCCCAGTCATTTCATAGTTAGGTCCTATACCCCCTATGACTGCCACATCTGTTACCTCTGTGGCACCAATTACATCTACCATACCCTCGTTGATTACCCCAAACACAACCTCATCCATCCCTCATGTCTCACATATACTTGTAGCTACGTTCCCACCTCCAGTGTCAGTGACCTCTACCCCATTTTAGAATGTAGTTCTTTCTATTCCACAATCATTAGCCCCTATTGCCACTAGGGTTACCACGACCCTTCCTCCCCCATATACATACTACCAAAAACCGCCTGTTTCATCTATCATTCATTCCGGGTACGTACCCCCTATTTCCTTGCCTTCTTCTCCGCCACCTTACATGGCAGCCCTATACACTGGAATGCCCCACCCATTATACACCCAAAACCAACCTCCTCACATTATAGGAGGCATCCAATCATCACAACCCACCAATGACCTAATTAAATTGATGATGGATAAGATAAAAACACTGGAGGCATCAGTTTCTGGCTCTCGTAACACTCTCACTTACGACAAGATTTGCAATGAGCCTATTCACCCATTCATACCCTGTGTATTGGGAAATGCCCAAATTCAACCATTTCAATAGTAAGGAAGACCCACAACAACATTTGCACTCATGTTAAACATGGGTGTTATTTGATTGCTCATGATGATGCCTTACTTTTGAGAACTTTTCCCATGTCCCTCACTAGACCTGCATTAGACTGGTATAGTGGGTTACCCAAACACTCCATATTTTCATTTAATCAGGTAGCCCAAGATTTCTTGGATCATTTTTCCATTAACATCGCCAAGAAGGTTACCATGACCGATCTATATTCCACACGTCAGTACGAGGATGAATCTATCACAGATTTTTTTGCTCGCTGGCGTAACCTGATCAATCAACTTACCTTTCAACTACCAAAAATTGAACTCATTGAGCTCTTCACATGATATTGTGCCAGACATATCTCCCCTACCTTGCAGGTCCAAACTTTTAGAACATTCGATGAGGCATTCACTATGGCACGAAAAGTTAGAGATTCGTGCCATTGAAGAGAAGAAAATATAATTACGAAATAAGAATTCGACATTCAAGTTGAATGAAACCTCTTCTTCTTCCAAACCACCAACCAATTATTCAAAGGCTAAAGGTACCGCTAACACAGTGGTACTCAAGGCTGGCCTAGCTCATCCATCCAATCAAGCTACACCCTCATCTAATTTATCACCTGTTCAGGATTTTTGATTCAGACAAGAGCAAGGGAAAATATACCCCAATCAAGGAACCTTACTCTTCCGTCTTAGAGAATCTTATCAAAGCTGGCACCATCACCCTTCCACCCATAAAACCACACACTAGTTTTGACCCTTCTCGCCCCATGCCTGCATGGTATAAGGAACAAGATTTCTATAACTATCACCGCAGTAAAGGGTCATAGTGACGGAAACTAAATCACTTTTAAGAATATTTTACAAGAAATGCTCGAGAAAGGCAAGTTGACTGTGGATAATCCTGATGCCACCCCTAACCAAAATCTACAAATATTTAAAAAACCATTTCCCAATCATGCCCCTTCATCCAATCAAACCAATGAGACATCCAATCACGATACCCATACCTCGTGAGGCTCACACAATCTTTAACGAGGTACCTATCGCATCTCAATTACCTCACATTCCTTCCATAGAGGAAATCCTAGCCCGAAATCCTCCTTCCACATTGGAACCAACCGTCACTGTTCTTTCACCAATAGAAGAACACCCTTCATCTCCTACATCACCTACAGAGGAGTCTTCTACTAACATTGAGACCATTTCACCCCTAGCTTCTTCACTTAGCGAACCTTTACCTACCGTAACTCCTCCACCCATAGAGGAGCACCCATTATCTCCTCCACCCATAGAGGAGCACCCATTATCTCCTCCACCCATAAAGGAGCACCTATCCATTCCTCCCCTCATAGAGGAACTCCCATCATCCCTTCCACCCATCATAGACCCGGTAGGGATACCCTTGCCTCTTGGCGAGCATTCTCCATCCGCTACCTGACA
The DNA here is from genome assembly GCA_019776745.2 of Taxus chinensis. Taxonomy (NCBI): domain Eukaryota; kingdom Viridiplantae; phylum Streptophyta; class Pinopsida; order Cupressales; family Taxaceae; genus Taxus; species Taxus chinensis. The sequence continues at coordinate 290,666,355 of CM034148.1, read as the reverse complement.
TCCAACAGACCTACTTTCAGCTCTCTTACCCACGGAAGCTGAAGCTAGCTGATTCCCCATCTCCAAGATTCATTTTATGGGAATTCCCATTAGGTCGTCACCAACTCCACCCACAAACGAGCCATTCTCACATTTGGCTGATCACTTGGATTATGTGGATAGGGCTTTGTTATGGGGGTGCCTCTTACTCCCTGTCTCAACACAAATGCAGAGATCCCTCGATGACACCTCCACTATCTACCCAAGCACATTTCCACCCATTAAACCACATACAACCACTGTTATTGCAACCCCTTCCACGATACCCATTAGCACTCACACCACACCCTTACCCATAACCTGACCTATGCCTAAACCCAAACCCATACCCACAATATTTACCTCCACTAAACCTATTACCACTTTAGGGGTTACCCCGACCACCAGCCTTACTCATCCACCTATTAAACTAGATTTAGCTACATCCTCCAAAACCACACCTACTCTAACACCCAAACTAAAGAAACAAACTCATTAACCTCATACCCTTACCGCAACAATTACACCCACACTTGTCCCGTCTACCTTAAGACCTCAGCTACCTAACATGGTCAAGCACCCCTCACCCATTCATAACCCAATAACACAACCACCCATTCCTTCCTCACAAATATCTAACCTACCTAGACACACAACATGACTCATACCCACACCTGTAGTCTCTTTACCACCAATACCTCCGATACCTTTATCCATTGCTTCACTACCTACTACACTTCAGTCATTTTCCCTCACACCCCAAGCATGACTTACATGCCATCTACCTTCATAGCACCCTCGTTAGCCCCATGGGTAACTCACCCTCTTCCTCCATCTTCTTTTCCTTCTAGACCCCGTATACCCACATCACCTCTACCCAAGAAGGTGCAACCCAAAAACAATACCCCACTACCCCACAACAAGGTAGTAAAAAAAAAACCCACACCTTCCTACCCATCCATCTACTATACCCATACCTAAACGAACCCAACCGAGTACCTCAAACCACACTCGGCACCTAAACCCATAGCTCAAACTATTCCTACACTTCCAAAAATAATTCTCAGACAACCGACCACACCTACGCCCAAACCCACATTCACTTCCCATTGTGATCCACTAGCAGGGTCCTATGCAAAAATTTTAAACAACCTCCTCGAGACTTTTGTTATCACATTACTGTCCACTCTGACCTTACGACCCCCTCAAACCCAAGCCAAAGGGGTTTGATGATACCAAATTTTTTGCATACCATCGTGTGCTAGGGCATGATGTGGAGAACTATAAGGCTTTGAAAACCATCCTTATCTAATTATGTCCACCCGAAACCAACTTTGATGACGATTACCTTCTTGATGAGGATCTTACTTCACCTACCCACATTTTGACACCACGTACTCAACAACCACAACCTCCACCCTCATAGCTCCCAGAACCACACACAAAATTTGAAATTAACATGGTTCACATTAGAGAACTTGCCACACCACCACCCAAATGTCACTATGCCTAGCTGACCTCATAGGGATTTTCTCCTCCTGTAGGTTTTTTCCCTTCATGTCATTATACCACTTACCCTACACCCTCTCCATTTGAAAAATTCCCTCAAATCAACATGGTACATGTTACTACACATGCGTAAAAAGGTAAAGAAAAGGTAGTTGACCCGCCAACCAATCCTATACCTAACATACCATCTGCACCCATTCCTAAGATAACTATATGTGGCCCCACATACCCCATTTCTAATGGTGTCACACATTGCACCATGCTAAAAAAATTACACCAATCACCCCTCAAAATGTCCTTATATGACCTCATCCAAACCTCAGAATCCCATTGTCAATCCCTCATGGAGGTTCTTCAATCTATCGAGGTTTTACCCAATGACCCTACACCGGTAGCATCGATTATCACACCCCATCATGTAGCCTCTCTCACTAAATTACCACCTTCATCCTCACTTCACATGGTTCACCAAGTGACCTCCCTTAATTTCTCAGAGGCAGAGATCGTGTCATACCAAAATGATGACCTAGACCCAACCCTCTTCATCTCTGTACACATTGATGACATATGGGTACATTGTGTGATGATTGATGGAGGTGTTAGCATTAACATAATTTCATCCCATGCATTTGATCAAATGCACATACCTAAAAATTACATGCACAAACATTTGGTCATGTTGTGTTCATTCAATGATGCTATCACCTCCAAACTAGGCACTATCATTCTTCACATTTGTGTGGGCCCCCGCACTATTATAGAATTATTTTATGTTTTAGAGGGGGAATTCCAATATAACTTGCCACTTGGTAGACCCTAGATCCAGGTCATGGGTTGTGTTCCCTCCACTTTGCATCGTTGTGTAAAGTTTGAACACGAGGGACACACTTACACCATTCTAGCTGACCCATCACCTTTTAAAACATGCAACATGCTTTATCGACCCAACGATGTCCTCATACTGATCAAGTCTTCTACTTCCGCAACCAATACCACTTCACCTACACCTACACCCACACCTACTAGTATGACTGTTGTTTTCACCGCACATACCTCCTCCATGCCTACCACTGCTATAACCTCCACGGATGACCCATTAGTTGCCTAATCTATTAACACCACCTCCGCATCGAATGCTGATACACCATCCGACACATCGTCTACCCACATACCAACCAATGATCCCTTGGAAGGTGTTTTTCAATGCCTCACTCTAGGGGAATACTGCCTATATAGTGTCAACACATTCCTTACTCCATATGGAAGCCTTCACCAACACCCTCACTATGATCACCATATAGGAGAATTACTCCTTTATGGTCCTCCTCATCTTCGTACTAGTCTCACCTATGGGGGACTTGATACTACCACCTACACACCTGAACCACCTTCACAACCCCGCCCATTTTCCACTGACTTCTAATCACTTACCAATCACCGTTTCGCCCACACCTTCCTACACCATTGTGCGTGGAAGGGTTTTGGTTTCGGATTTTATAAGCAGGGTCACCATACCATTATTCCATGTACCACGTGTAAACATAGTGACCGTAGTGATATCGGCTTTCCCAAACCTTCTACTAAACAGGCCCCCACTGAATTCATTGAGGACCCTAGCCCTTCTCCACCTTCATCACTACCCTCACCGACGGAGTCGATGGATCCTGAATCTATCCCCCCTATTTTTTTTTTATAAAGACCATTTCCTTGGGGACTTTGAATTATCAATGAGAAGGTGAGGCCCCTTCCACTCTCCCATTCCTTGTATCCTGAGATGATCGACGATGACATCACCAACCATTAACGTCGTTCAATGTCAGAATGACGAATCCATACTCACCTACCTTGGTGCAGAAGAATCATATATTCATCGGTCATTACCCTCTGAGATGCAAACCATGTTGAATAAATTAACTATTGAGATCAACATTCATACTTAGGATGACCCACACATCCTAAAGATCAGATAATATTTAGATGCTGCTGAAAAAGAAGCCATCACGTCTTTTCTCCGCGATCATAACCATGCTTTTTCTTGGTCTTATGCAGACATGACCGGTATTGACCCCACCATAGTGGTCCACAATATCGTAATCGTTCCTGATGCCAAACCTATCAAACAAAAGATGAGGAAAATACACCCTCACATTTCTCTTCTCCTCAAAGAATAACTTCAGCATCTTTTTTCTGTTTCCTTCATCTTACCCATTGATTATCCTCGTTGGATTTCTAACATTGTCCCTATTACTAAAGCAATAGCGAGGACTCCACAATTTGCATGGACTTTCGTGATCTCAACATCATTTTCCTGAAATATGACTTTCCCTTGCTCGGTATTGATCAACTAGTGGACTTTACCGCAGGTCATGAGATGATCTCACTCATGGATGGTTTTTCGGGTTATAAAAAAAATTTGCTTGGCCTCAGAAGATCAGCACATAATACCGCATTCATTACCCCTTGGGGAACCTTTTGCTATCGAGTCATGCCTTTTGGATTTAAAAATGCTGGTGCTACATATTAGTGTGTTATGACTTACATCTTCCATGATATCATGCATCACATATTGAAAGATTATGTGGATGATCTCTTGGCTAAATCTAAACACCGCACCAAGCACCTTGATGTCCTTGAAACCATATTTGATCACCTCATTAAATATTGCATCCACCTTCAACCTAAAAAGTGTGTCTTCACAGTTCTCTCAGGAAAACTCATGGGATTTATTGTTTTCCTTCATGGTATAGAAGTTGACCCTGCTAAAGTCAAGGCCATTTTGGAAATGCTTCCATCCATGAACCTCAAATAACTCCATAGCCTGCAAGGTAAATTACAATCCATTTTCTGTTTCATTTCACAATTATCATATCAATGTCAACCATTTCATCATCTACTTAGGAAGGATGTCTCCTTTAAATGGGATGATAATTGTCACAAAACTTTTGAGGCCCTAAAACAATACCTTCTCCAACCACCCGTACTCATTCCACCAAAAGATGATAAACCTTTTTACCTATACATATCAGATACCGATCATTCCTTGGGACCAATGCTCACTCATCGTAATGAACAACACAGGGAGCAGGAAGTTTATTACATAAGCCGTAATCTTTTGGACTATGAAACTCGATACAACCATCTAGAAAAGCTTTGCTTAGCCTTAGTTTTTGTCGCCACTAAACTCCGTCATTACCTACTCAACCACAAAACCTATGTTCTAACCAACACTGACCCTTTACAGTTCATGTATGTCAAACCCTATCAAATTCAGTGCACCATGCAATGGTTTATGCTTTTAGCTGATCTTGACCTTGAATTCATTCACCAAAAGTCCATTAAGGGCCAGGATATCACTGACCAATTGGCTGACGCACTTATTGCCGGGGACTAACCCTCTAATTTTGAATTTCCTGATAAATCCATTACTACCCTTTCCCTGGATGAACCCCCTTACAAAATGACATTGTTCTTCGACGGTTCCAAGTGTCAGCATGGGGGTGGAGCTCATGTTATCATCATCCCTCTGGATGGAGAACCCATGCCTTTGTATTTCAAACTAGACTTTGAATGCACCAGCAATATTTTTGAGTACGAAGCACTCGTACTAGGTCTCCAGACTGCCTATGCCCTTGATGTCAAATAGATCCACATCTTTGGTGATTCACAATTGGTCATAAACCAAGTCAATGGTATGTACCAATGTTGTAACGAGATACTTCACAAGTATAAACATCATGTAGTCATACTTTTGACCACCTTTGATCATTACACCCTTCAAACCATCCCACAGCCAACCAAAAAATTTGCAGACACCATGACCTGTTTAGCTTCCCAAATACCCACTTCCCCTACCGATTCCAAAATATTTGTCACTGTTACAATGCCTCCATTTACCTTCTTATTTACCTCATGATGTTTACTCAATCAGAACTGATACCCCTGACCCGATTCACCTTTGGTATAATCAATACTCTGACTACATTTCCCTCTCCGTCTTACCTCCTGATCTCACCTATAACGGACAACGTGCCTTCCTTAAGAAGGTCTCCCATTTTGTTATCCTGGGGGACTCCTCTATAAGCACGACTTTGATGGTATTCTCTTATGATGCCTCACAAGTTTTGAAATTCCTTATACCATCAAGGAGGTTCATGATGGCATATGTGGAGGTCACTTTAGTGGCCTTGTTGTTACTAAGCATATTCTTCACCTAGGCTATTACTAGTCGACACTTAACCATGTTTGTTGTGACTATGTCAAACACTGCATGAAATGTCAACAACATTCCAACCTTCATCATACTCCCAGTCATGCCTTAGAGGTCGCTCATGACCTTTGGCCCTTCTCTCAATGGGGTTTGGATCTTGTCGGAGAAATCAATCCTCATTCTTCCCAAAGACATCAATGGATCATAACTGCTACCGAATACTACACAAAAATGGGTATAAGCCATACCAATTATCTCCACGAAAGCCGAGAAAATATGTGAGTTCATTAACCATCACATCATTTGTCACTTTGGTGTCCCTCATCACCTCATCTCTGATAATGGAAAATAATTAAAAAATAAAACATTGTAAAAACTTTGTGATGCCTTTAGCATTCAGCTTAGTTTCTCCTCACCTTATTACCCACAAACCAATGTCCAAGCCGAATCCACTAACAAAACCCTCAATAAAATTATCATGAAATTGGTTGACGATACTGGGAAGGATTGGCATACACACATTCATTTTTCTCTATTAGCATACCGCACTAGTATTCACACCTACACTGTGGATACACCCTTTTCATTGGTCTACGGTACCAAGGTTGTTTTTCCTCTCGAAGTTCAGATCTACTCACTTAAAATTTATCTCCATGACATGCTTACTGATGATGAATTTTGTTAGGACCACTTAACACAACTAGAGTTATTATATGAACGTCATCTTAATGCTCTGGATCACCTTCAAGTTTATCAACAACGTATCAAATGTGCTTATGAAAAACGTGTTCATGAATGAACCTTCCAAATTGGTGACCTTGTTTTGAAAGAAAATCAACACGTAACTAAAGCAGAGAAAAGCAAACGGGGAAAATTCACTCCTAATTGGCTTGGACCATACATTGTAACTCATACTTATGGATTGGGTGCCTATCGTTTGTCCTCGCCTAAGGGTAAACCCGAACCTGAGCCTCTTAATGCATTACATCTTCGACCATTATATTGTTGACTCATTGTCCTACCTCACCCTGTGTATCTTTACATGCTTGTCCCTTGAGTGCTATCCACTCCATCCATCTCCCTAACTATTAAACAAGAATCATGTGATTACCCATCACCCTGTTGCCTTATCTTAAATATGTGCACCACGGCTTTGCACATGGCATTATTCTCATGGATACTTTTCATCTTCTTTTAGATGATATCCCATGGTTGTTCACCCTTTCCTTCTCAACAAGAACCAAATGCTTTCTTATAGTCTCGTCCATGACTTAAAATCCAAAAAAAAAGATGAATCCCTCAAAAGGACATCTTCCAAAATAAGGGATTAGCTCCTTGCGTCAAACTTCCAATATAAAAGATGACCCCCTCAAAAGGACATCTTCCACCTTTAATTGTCACTATGATTAGACCGCTCCCTCAAAGGACAGCTATAAAAAGCTCGTAACTCTCTACATAGTCTTTCCAAAAAGAGGACTATTTTCTCAAAAATCAAAATTCAGAAGCTTCCCGCATCGATCAGCTTCACGAAGACCTTGAAAGGAATGATAACCAGATTATACCAAGCCAATAAAACAAATGCTAATCAAACACCATGATCTATAAGATAAAAGTAATTTGTGAAAATAACTTTACATAAACCTTTTCAAACAAATGAGAAACAATACCATATATTATTATGAAACTCAATGTAATACAATGAGAATGGGCCTTGCTTAAATAGGCAATGAATAACAATCTAAGAACCAGTCAAGGTCGTAGATCAATTCATAAATCAAGGAAATAGATAGTCATCAAAGAATTAGTCAAGACCATAGATTTAGGAGAGAACTAGACATCAAGGATCTAGTCAATACCATAGATCAAGGAAAGAACTATACCTAACAACTAGATAATATCTCCTAATATCTAAATAAGATAAAAGAAATATCCACACACATAAGTGGGTGAGGATAAATACAATAAAGGTAAATAAAGTACCTAGGTGAACATGAGCTAAGGTAAATACCTACTCTAAAACCCCCCTCAAGTGAAGCTAGGGGCCAAAATAGAAGTGGCATGTCCATTGTAAGAGTCCCGACAACCAGGCCAGATGAGGCACTCATGTACAATAACTGGGAAAAAAGGACACCCCAAGGTACCCAAAACCAGTAACAACAAAGTAAAGAGAGTAAAGACCCGCTCCAAGGCATCCCAAGAAGCTCGGATCAAAAAAATCATATAATATTGAAGAATTTTGGTGTGGACTATGGTCTGAATCCACTGCTCGATCAAAAAACTCAAAAACAACTGACACTGGGCTCCACCAGAATAGCTCCGTACAAGGAGACTGTCAACTGAGTGATGTCGAAAGTGTAAAAAAAACCAAACATAATTTGATCAACTACTACAAATAGGTGTGTCACGATCCAAAAACAATAACCAAAGCAACAAGGAAAGGACACAAAATCCAGAGTGTCATGATCCAAGAAAAGCCAAGGGTAACAAGGTAAGGACACAAAACCCGAAGAAGTAGGATCAGCACCACACCCTCCCATACTGTTGAGTGGGTGGAGTGGTACTAAAAATCTATATGAGTTTTCAAAACAATTACTCGCACTGAAAAACTAACAATGGGCTCCACCAGAATAGCTCCCCCACAAGAGAGACTGTCAACATGCCAAAAGTGTCGAAAATAAAGATACAAAATCTCTCAACAAACAAGAGAGATACACTACACCTGCCAAAGAAAAATGCTCAAAATAAGAAGCATCACAATGCATAAGGTATAAAAAGTGGAGCAAGAGGCCTAATGGTGGAGGAGCCACACCTGTAAAGTCCTCTCAACAAATGCCTATGTCACCTCCATGAGTGATTAGATATCCACCCCAAATCAACACGGATGGATGAAGAAGATGCCTACATATGACTTGGTGCAAAATGCACAATGGGTACATACAAAATAACATCAAAATGTGTGTCAGGTTGATCATGTCTAATAGCTGAAATCTTAGGTTTCTCAAGCCTGAGTGAAGGCGCATAACTCATGTGTTGCTCATGATCCTCAGAAAGAGTCGAGTGAACAAAAAAAGGATCTCTGTCAATGTGTGATCCCAATGAAGTATCTACTCAAAAACTAATGTCATGATGAGAATTCCACTTAACATGTGGAATAGAGTAAACAATACCCTGTGAATGTCTGCTAATGACTCCTCTAGTGAGACCCATAGAACGGAGCATCGAAAACTGAATGCAGTGGTATGCTTCTTAAAAAAGCCATGCAACTAATCAGAAATAGGATACACAACATGTGGTACTGTAATAGGCACAGATGTAGAAGAGCATGCAATAACAAGCCTCACATTTTTAGAAGCATCAAAAGTAGGAACATGCTCAAAGACTAACATATCAATGTTAGTGGGTATAGGAGCAATAGCTGCAAGTGGACTAGGCGCATGGATATGGCTGTCCACAATATCATGGTGATGCTGTAGGCTAGCAAGTTTGTTCTGCAGGAAGTGAATGAGTGATTGTAGAAGAGAATTTCATTTCTTGAGTGATCTATTTTATTCCAAAAATTTTACAATATCCTCTTAAAGTCCACATACTTTAGAGAAAAGCATATCATTCTCAGAATCCATGATAGGTACAAATTACAACCCCCAAAAACTTAGGACGTTGGGCTCAGCCGAAATTACGTCCATAATTGATTACAACACTCCATATTTGGCACTTTATAATTATAGTTCAAGTCTAAAAATAAATAACTCCAATGGAAAGAACATGAAAAACAAGAACTTTTTCAAAAAACGGCACTCAAAATCGAGGTACTGATCAAAAGTTACAAGTTTTTTACTATTTTCCTCTGTTATTTATTTTAGTTGCCACTACAACAAAATAAATTGTTATTGCCTTCACCACACAAATAAAATTAAATGGGGCTAAAGTTAAGCACCTACTAGAGGAATCACAATCTTTAAGCCCTCATATGACCATTCCATATGACGAATGGCTAGGATTTTAATGGGTGTTTGCACAACTTACTATTCTAGGGTGTGTCGCATGTTTTTGAGAAAGTCACATCCAACTGCTCTCTTCTGGTAAAAATTACTATTTTTGGACTGTGTAGATAGTGACCTTTATTGCCGAAAATAGCAACCTACGGATTTTCCCGAAATAGTAAAAATGTGCATAACATCCGTGGACCCCTGCCAAAAAAGGAAAGAATCAAAATTCTTCTGCACGCAACCCGAAAATGATCTGTCGTACCATAAAAATGACCCAATGTAGATCTCACAAAATCCAAAAAAACCTAGTAAAATGTTTTCTCCACCTATTAACCATGTGACACAAATCCCGAGACGAACCTGTGTATTCCACTATAACCACAAAAATGACTACCCCCAGAAATGGCCGAGTTTACAGTCAATATTAGGGTTTTCACACCTTCCGGATCCAATTAAAGCCTCTGTTTTACATAAAAATGCACGCATCAACAAAATACGACAAAATCCCAAATATATGAATATACAATGAATTTATTTGCAAAATAAAACTTATAAATGGATGCCAATAGCAATCTCCAGCTCTGATACCATGAAAGGAACGATAACCAGATCATACCAAGCCAAGAACATAGATGCTAATCAAATACCACGATCTATAAGATGAAAGTAATTCACCAAAATAACTTTACATAAACCTTTGCAAACAAATGAGCAACAATATCATATATTATTATGGAACTCAATGCAATACAATGAGAATGGGCCTTTCTTAAATAGGCAAGGAATAACAATCTAAGAACTAGTCAAGGTCATAGATCAAGCCATAAATCAAGGAAATAACTAGTCATCAAAGAACTAGTTAAGACCATAGATTTAGGAGAGAACTAGACATCAATGATCTAGTCAATACCATAGATCAAGGAAAGAACTATACCTAACAACTAGATAATATCTCCTAATATCTAAATAAGATAAAAGAAATATCCACACTCATAAGTGGGTGAGGATAAATACAATAAAGGTAAATAAAGGACCTAGGTGAACATGAGCTAAGGTAAATACCTACTTTAATAGAACTCAAGGAGACACATATTCCTCCCGTATAGACTTCCCACATTGATCTGTGTATCTAAAAATTCAAAAATAAAAGAAAAATAAAAATAAGCTTTTTTGTCATGGACTTGCCTATTTTGATCTTGGCCCTATTGACCAAGGCACTCTACTTCCCATTTTATGACCCAATTACCTGCACCTCCTTACCCGTTGTCTTTTCACGTCATACCTCAAGGGACCTACTGAACCTACAACATTTGGTGATCATGTGACTATTCGTCACTCTTATAATTATCAATCATGTAATGTCTTTAGGTTCTTACATTCATTAACCTATCTAAAGATGTGTTTCATACATTTTGATCCTTTCTAATTGGGTGGATTTCTTGCCTCCTCTTATCTTTCCTCTTCTTCATTACCTTTTGATCTTCTTATATAAGACTAGAGCCTCAACACCTGTCTTTTGAGATTTTCTTCTCCCACCTCAATCAACCTAAAATAACCTTTACCTATCTACCTATACTCAACCCCAGCATCAATTCCCTCAACCTAATTATACCTATGACTTGGAATCAACACTACCTATCGACCTAAAATCACCCATAGCTATCTACCTATATTCCACCTCACCTAATCAACCTTGACCTCATCATACTTATGACCTCGAATCCAACCTAACTATCAACTGCACTACCTATTCTTCGATCTTCTCATATTCTTTCCTAGCTTATGGGAGAACTACATCGGTTTGAGGTCCCTTTTCACCGGGACTATGTAGGCAGCACTTCCAAGGCATGGGGTCCTGGAAGGTTAGCTCGGCCACTCTTTACCCTAACCATTTTCTCCCCCTTTTTTTTACCTGATTTCCTGTTCATATCAAAAACCTCGACATCTATACCACATACCACATGACTTTTACTACTTATATTATTTCACATTTTCATACATAACCAACATTTTACACCATCTTATGCATTTATATTGTCATTTGTTATCAAAATACCGAAATGAACATCCATGCATAAACAACCTGACACATCCATGCCTAAGAACCTGAATCCTCCATGCCTAAACCAACCTAACTCAATCCATACCTATCACCTGACTCAATCCATTCCTATCACTTGACTCAATTCATGCCTACACCAACTTGACTCGATCCATGCCTAAAATAACCTGACTCCATCATGCCTAACTCACCTAATTTCCACCCATATCACATATAACATAAATGTGTATCCCCAAAATAATCATCATCAGCTCACATGCTGCTATCTAATACAAATATGTCTTTGTCTCGTAGGCCAGTATCATGTACAAAATAATAAATACAATATCTCTTTAGCTCGCTAGCCGGTATACATCTGAAATTCAACAATACAAAATAGGTGATATACTGTCTCACATCTGCTATAACATATCTACCTCATCTGTAGTGTCGACAGTCCCCTCTGATCCAGAGTGGTGTCTCACTACTCTCAATCTACCACTAAACAACCTGGCATCTGATGCTAACCCCCATGCACTACTCAATGTCCTCTACTATCTCCTTTGGGCTCGTCAGCCACCTACACTCTCAACATTATACATGTGAGACTGTGTCTGCTCACTGGAGACTGTCTATGGTGGTCTCATCACACCATCTACTAGTATCTACAGCTTAGACTCCTCCTCCTATACCTGTGCCTAATGCTCTCACCTCTCTACCTATATCTGTGGCTCTGGCCTCTTGGCCTATACCTGTGATCCCTGCTTCCCAGCTATCCCTGCCTGACCCTGCCTTTGTATGGCCCACCACTATCTGTATGCCACTATCACCCCCGCATCATCTATGTGGCAGTCCACAGGTTCCTCCTCCTCCCTTGTCGAATCTGTTGGATGGGGTGGAGACAAAGGTCTCTCTACCTCCTCTCTCTTATACCATGGGAAGGGCGGGGGCACATCCTACACTAAACCAAACTCTCGCCTCACTCGGTCGACAGGTATCATCTCGTGCTCCCCAGCACAGCGTCCCTCTATCCACCTCCGTAACCATAGTCCCTTCAGCTCTACATACATCCCTTTGTAAGAGGGATAAGTCACATAGGGTCTCCAGACTATATCTCCACTGGACAGGCTCTCCAGTTGCTATCTATAATATGCTACATCATATGTAGCCCGGGCTCTTTATACACCACCCTTCGGAACCCATCACCTGCAACGAACTTGAATGACTCCCTGCTCAAATTTATCTTTGTGGGGTAGGCCTGTTGGTCACACACACACAATATGCTCATTGGCCCAATAGTGAAGAAGAAAAATGCAACACAGACTATATCTCTGCAATCACCCATAGGCCCACAACTCTAAATAACTGCACTGAGAAAGCCAGTGCCCATGCAAAACTAGTATGATCAATCATCATGTCCCGAAGAACACCCATCAATGACCATGGGAATATCCCACCCTCTAAATTTGGCAATGCATAGCACTTGATCACATCCATCATCAACACTATCAACCTCATCTCCTCAGGATGGGCAACATATACCTCTCTATAACTCAGGTTGGAAATGTGGTGACCCAACTCACCTACTCTCTCTCTAAATACCTCATCTATACACCTCACCATGACCTCAGATGTCACTGAGTACACCTAGTCTCCACTAATCGGTAGTCTCAATATCCTATATATATATATCCTCTAGGGTGATGGTCATCTCCCCTGTCGGTAAGTGGAAGGTGTTAGTCACCGAATCCCATCTCTTAATGAGTGCGACCATCAAAATCTAATCTCTCACAACCTATCCATACTAGAGGATCCCAATTAGGCTGACATCATCAATGTGACTCCACTCCTCAAAAGTCACATGTCCATGCAACTCTAGCAATATAAGCGGCTCCCGATCCCTCATCCACAACTCATCCTAGGCCTGCATCCAACCAACACTATATATTAGTATACCTTTCCCACTTCACTTGGTGTCCATGCCCAAACCACCTATTCTTCCTGAAACCCCTATACCCTAATCCTTACCTTACCCACCCTTAACCCATCCCCTCTCTCTTACCCCACACCTTTACATATCTTACCCTACCCATTTCCCATCCATTTCCACTGCCTAACCCATTTTTTGCCTATTTTTGGCCCCATTTCCTTATTTTCACACCAACTCCGGTTACCCATAACCATCACCGATAGCATTTAACCACCATCGGTTACCTGTATCTTGACTGATGCCACTTTAAACATGACTAACATCAGCCGACGGTGATCGATGACTGTCACTTTGGTGCCGAACGACACCAAAACCTCGACCCAATTTTTTTCAATTTTGACCAAATCAACCTCACTACCCATCTAAACCTGCTTAAACCTTCCCTACTTCCCTTCCCACTCCTATTGACCTACATTCCAACCTCCCCCACCCCAATTATATCCACTTTACCTCCCAATTCAAATTCAAAACCTCCCCCCATGTTTTTATTATAACCCATATTTTACCCTACTTAATTAATCAAATTATTGAGCTATGGTGTGGAGCTTACCTCATCCCTTTGCCACCACGGTGGTGGTATATTTGGCCGCTATATGGGTGGACCACTTGACCCCTCTCTAGTCTTTGCCATCCTCAACTATACAACCAATCCTTAGCCACATGAATCGTGCCAACTGATCTCGTGGCCCCACCTCTCACTCACCCACTCTCACCTATATGGCTCACTACCAAAGCTCTCAGCTGTACTCTTTTGTTCTCTTCCTATTTTTCTCTCTTCTTGTCCTTTTCTCCTTTTCCAACTGCACCAATGAATTTTTCAAATGCAGATTTTCCACTTTTTATACCCTACCTGACCTGACCGATGGCGGTTAACCCTTGACTGCTACCAGTCTTCTACCCTATACTACCTCCGTCGGTTCCCCTACACCATCATAGGTTAATTATGACTGATTTCGGTTACCTTGCATACTCATTACCCTCACATTTACCTCCTTTTTCCTTACCTCCCTTTTCTTTTGCTCTCCATCCACCTACCTGGACCATTTTTCCTTCACCTCTAGCCCTCCACCTTCTTCAACCTCCTTGTGTCCGCTGTTGGCTCCTTATTATTTTACCCCTACCTCAACCTTACCCATTCCTTGATCTTGATATTTGGACCTGGAAAATTACTAGTGACCGATGACCTCATGTGTTTGTTATACCTTGTGGCACTATTACCTGTGTTGTTGACCTAATGACCTTACCTAGCCTATTGCCGTGACCGTTTATCCTGACCCTACCTTTAGTGTACCAGACCATACCTAAATGTTCCTACACCTAACCTACATTGTGTTACTTGACATTATCCTATACCTTGGATACCAGATTCACTTCACCCTTGTTTGGATAAACCTATTAACCTTAGATGATTTAGAGTTTGCCTGATCTTCAACCGAGTAGTGTGATGCAGTTTATACGTATGCATGAGTTTGACTGCTGCTACCTTTGGCCTTGACCCATTACCTAAGATCACCTGAGTAGACCTTTCACCCTCTTCCCCTACACCCATTTACCTTTTATCAAACCACTCACTGCTTCAACCTACTGCTTCATTAGTTCCTAGTTTGAGGGGGATTACCTTCACCCTCACATGGGCCAACCACATCTTATTTTTGTTAGCATCGCTTACCGATACAAGCTATGCAACAAAAAGGGGAAAAATGTAGACACTAAAATTAGGTCACACTCCCCCTTCATCCTTTCATAAATAAGTCACCCCTTTTATTACATCTACCTAGCCATGGCCCCCCTTTACCTCACTAGTATTAATTTAATTAATTTAATTAAATTAACTCATTATCCTCACCATATTTATTATTTAAATATATTATTTAAATGATACCTACACATATAGTTCACTTAGACACCTCACCAAGCTAACTCAACTTAAGACCTATTCTTAGCAAGTTACCATAACTAACTAAGACTTACCCAAACCCTAAAAATCAATGCCTACACTCCCTCTAACCACATTCTAGCATGATCATAGAAGCTCCTAGTCCAATCCGTGAGATAACAACACAAGATCCGAGGAAATTAGGAGGATCTCCCTGAGTTTGGTAAACCTAGAAAATCCTGCCTTGACCGACGTCGGTTACCCCTAACCGTCGCCGGTTAAGCCGGACCATCATCGATTACCCCTTTTAACCCAAAACAACCTTATTTATTAAGGTTGGAACTTGAAAGGAAAAGGTTGGAAAATGAAGCAAGAAAGTGGATGAGTAAGAATGACATCTCAGAGAGATAACGCATCTTCAGAGAGCCAATTCCAGCAAGAACTAACATCTAAAGAAGGAGATTGAACATCTTCTCCTACACATCCATCCCAGCCACCTTCTGAACTATGTAAACAAAAGAGGAGTGTGCATGTAGCCTGTGCAGAAGCTTTTCTTCAGTTGGTGATCACTTGCAGCCTTCAAATCCACCATCGACACCTCCATCCATCACACACAAGCCTTCATGAATGAAATCCAAGTAAGTACAATATCATACTTTCCTGGTTATTTCATTTCATCATTGTTTTATCACCCATTATTTATCTTGCTCCTTATTTACCATCTCCAACATTTTGTACCTCCATAGACCCATCAAAACCTCATAAAGACCTATCCCAGTCACCTAATACCTCCTCCCAACCAACTAAATCCTTTGTGTAATCACAAAGGAGACCAAAACCCTGTTTTTTGATATTTCCAAATCTCACAGTAACCGGCACCGATTATACCTAACCGTGGTCGGTCACCCTTGACCAACGTCGGTCTCTGTGTTTGCCTACATAGCCTTAAACAGAGACCTATCCACCTAATTTCACCTTACCCTCACTCACTTGTGACCTACCTGAGACCTTTATCAGACCTGAAGAACCCAAAACTAACCATTTGACCTGTGGATTCTATTCTAGCTTATCCTGTTAGATTATATCTATTTTCTTATTGTGTTTTAATTGAGATACCTAAATCATTTTAAAATAACAATAGGATTTACCTTTTTTTCAGCATTAATTTGTTTAAAATAGTGGACTGGCAGCCATCTAGGAAGTACCATACTTCCCGGATCTAGCTCACTCTAGGTAGTTCACTACTAATATTGTTTAATTCTTTCTGGTGGTATTGCTTTCATTACAGGTAGTTCCTCCTAGCCAAAAGGAAGCTCTCACAGTCAGCTATGGATTTAGAAGTCATACGCACACAACAACCCATCAACTGACATTTGAATAGGTATTCCTCCTACGCCTGTTACCCTATCTATTTTGTCAATGATTCAAAGAAACAATCTAACAAAAAGGTGAAACAATGACTATAGAGTTTCTAGACTACTAGAGCTTGAACATGTTGATGAAAAATTCCTCCATGCCTTAGATCACCTTAAATTGTATTAGAATCGAGTTTGTAAGAGCTAAAATAAATGCATCATCCCTCATGAATTTTAGGTGGGAGATATTGTGCTCAAAGAAAACCAATTTAATACCACCAAAGAGCATTAAACGAAAGGAATTTCAGCCTAAGTAGTTAGGACCATACATTGCATTCACAAATTTTGATTCAATGGCCTCTAAAATTGCATATCCTAATGGTTCAGAGCTCCAAGATCTCATGAACATCATGTATCTCAAGATTTTTTATACCTAATCTTAGAGGAATTTAAAAAAATCATAAAAGTAAAATCAAAATAAAAAAATAGTAAAAAGAAATAAATTCATTCAAATGTGAAAACCATGTAATTATGGAACTTTGGATGGGTCTTTGGTGAAAAATGGTTTTTTGTCGCCATAGGAGGATTCTATTGTTCACAAGCACCTCATACTTGGGGCATGATCACTCCTTCCTCACTTTGTAATTAGCTTGTGTTTGTAATCTTGTTGAGCCTATCCATGTTGTCCTTGATCCAACTTATCCTATTCTTATATATATATATATATGTATGGAATTTTCCCTTTTATATTCTCATATCTCGCTGGGGGCATTCTAAAATTTTGTTCTCCTATACATAGTTTTGAAAAATCCTAAATAATTCAAAATATTAGAAAATCCAAAAAACATTCAAAAATCCTAGAAAATACTAAACATTCAAAATATTAAAATCCAAAAACATTCACAAAATATATAAAACCAAAAAAAATTAAAAATTGGAAACCATACCTCAAAACCTACTACTTTAGTCATTTTTTAGTTCTAGCACATGACATGCAGATGATATTATAATATTATTTTATCAAAAAATCTTGTTTGCCTGCTATGTCTATCTTCCTAGAATATATCATTGCTTGGGGCAGTTTCATAGTGTGCGTTTGATTTTCCTTAGGACTTCTATGTCCTTCATCAAATCCCTTGCATGTATCCTTGTTTGGGGAATCATCTTATCCCTTTTTGTATAACTCATACATTTGGGTACTGCAGCTAGATAACAAAAATATTTTTTACAATGGACTTGAATGTTACATATTTAAGTGTATTTGTTTGTGCTTGTTTTCTTGTTTGTTTACTTTCATGTATTGCACTGGTTGTATATTTTTCTTTGAGTCAGTACTTTAGCATTGTAAAAGAACTTATTATTATGGATTTTCATGTCATTTTACCCGTTTTGTATAATTACATCAAATAAAAAGGTACTTCCAAACTAGGATGGTACGTAGGTAAAGCTACCATCTTTCCATCCATAATCTATCTTTCTTCACATTATAACTAATTCCTTGTTCTACCTAATGTTCCATATAAATAAACTTTTATATTTATTCTACACTACCGATACATAGTTATAACAATTACTTGTTTCATCCCTCCGTCCCTCCCATGTATAGCCCTCATCATTCGATGGCACCAAAATCTATTAAATAACACAATGACAAACCAATCTAACTTTTAATCCCAACCAATTTAATTTAATTTGAATTAATTAAATATAATATTTCAAAGTAAGTGATGTACAAATGATAATGTAAACTAATGAAACAAGAAAAATAATATTTAAAAAAAGAAACCCTAAGAAAGAAGATGAGATAAGAAGACTTAGTTGATTTTTTGTGTAATCTGGAACTGGTGTGAGTAGGGAGAAGTGTTGAACATGATGCAAATAATGTCGCAATTGATCTCTATAAAATATGGAATGTAGGAACATATTTGGACATGTGTACTCATATAAAGATAGGGGCACTTGGGTGTTGATGACTAATCTTGGGTGCTGGTGATTGCATAGAGGCTTATAATGTACTTTCTGTTGTGTCACAAGAGTATCACGTTGTTACCTATTGATCTTAAGATATTCACACTATGATCATCGAGGGTACCTGTAACCTGTAAAAGAAGAGTTCACCTGCACAAGCCCATAAACCACATCAAACCTAATAAGGAAAATGTATAATGAGGAGTCAGTCTGACCCTGATGGTCACCCCAAGAGTGAATTTATAACCGAGTGCTACACTACATCTCAAACTCCATGTAGTTCTAGTGAGTGTGTGTAGAAATTGTGCCCTAGGATGCTCTTTTGTAAGTTATAGTTGATAGCGGGCTATAAATGGAATGTAACAACATAGTAAAATGTGTGGATGGAATTTAATGAACTTCCCCTTCCTATGCTATCTATGCAACCCTTGTCCCTTTGAATGGATGCTAGTAGAATTCCTTGGAGTGCTTTAGGTTCCTTTTGAATGTAGGCTTAGGTGATAATAGTAATGCTTAGTGATTATTCCTTTATTTTAAACACATAACTATGTATTTATATGATTCCCTTCTTTGAATTTCATAATTGAACATTGGAAGGCCAACCCATAAGTGAAAAATATGCCCAAAAGATAAAAGGGACCCAAAAAGAGTGAGTAAGGTAGAAAAGAGTCAGAGACGTCCAAAGGGGACATGAGCCATTGGGTACTATTGTTATATCTAGGTGTTGGTGTCTGAGGCCACAAAAGATAAAAAAGTAAAATTTTAACTGGGCTATAGGGTGTGCATGACCATAGAGAAAACAATAGACAAAGAAAAGAGGTTGAAGATAGTTTTTAATCACTAGTTTTCTTGCTTGGGAATCATGTAAATGCTAGCATTATTTTAGGACCTAAACATGTACCCAAGTGCATGATTTTGTGTCTATATTTTCCCCCAATTTATATTTTTAAGTGAATACTCGATAACATAAAGTAGATAAGAGATGCATACCTTATGATCCTATAGAGCATGCACTGTTTAGCGTGCTGAGTGGAAAAATGAAGTGTGGAATGATGCAAAGTGAAGCATAGAGACTAGGAAAGGAAAGTGACCCTAGGGGTAAAGCATATATGTTACATTATACCTGGTTTTGTGCTTGTATTTTCTGTTATAAGATGCTTCTTCTTGCGTATTAAGGATG
Organism: Taxus chinensis; assembly: GCA_019776745.2. Classification (NCBI taxonomy): domain Eukaryota; kingdom Viridiplantae; phylum Streptophyta; class Pinopsida; order Cupressales; family Taxaceae; genus Taxus; species Taxus chinensis. The sequence goes on along the minus strand of CM034148.1, from coordinate 290,646,225 downwards.
AACCTGTAAAAGAAGAGGAAAAGAGTAGTCAAAGTTTTGTATATGAAAAATTTGAGTAAATTATGCAAAAGTATGTCAAAGAGTGTAAAAGTAGTAGTAAAGGAAAGTGTGCACTTGACGTAAAAGAGTGTAAAGGATGGATAAGTGTCCTTAAATGCTGTGAAGAGCACGTTTTTGGGGCAATCTCACGTCGATAGTGAGTTTTTTGGGTGATCTCATGCCAAGTGTGAGTTTTTCGAGAGATCTCATACCAAAGAGCAAGTGTTGGGGAGAGAGGTCTAATGTTACTATCCTTCCATGAATCTTCCCAATAATCACCACTTCAAATGGTGTGTCCCTGATTTTTTCCTGTTGTCTTGATTATTCCAAATTAGTTCCAATTTTTACCAATTAAAGGATATAAAATACATTCTATAACTAAAGAAATGTGTCTGCAACTGTAGAGCTACTCTGAAGGATTATGTGAATTGTGATGATATGAGAAGATGATGGTGTGTGCCCCTATGACATTAGCTCTTATGGGAGGACATAAGTTCCCAAGTGTTACTCTCTGATGCTAGGTGCTAGTGTCTGTTTTGTACCGAGGACCCAAGTCAGATTCTGGGTAGTTTTGTGACTATGTTCCTGTTATGTTCATGTATTGTGTTGTTCTGAACTATAGCTCTAAGCTGATGTGGGGGTGATTTTTTCACCCAATGTATGCCACCCTCGTTTGGGGTGCATGTGATGACTATAGGAGGATGCATCCCAAAGGAGAAGACCTGATGTTTTTATGAAGTGGATACCTGCGGGGGGTAAGGGATGTGCATGGTAGAAATCAAGGCACATGTAAACAAACTGGATAGTACCATTGTGTTAGTAGTAAAATCTAGCATATCAAAATAAGACAATGTAGCAAGAAAGTGTGCATGTAAAATAGCCTATGAAAAGTGAGTTTTAAATATGGGGACATCATTCACAATACGTCACAAGACAATTAAGGCTGAAGCATCCAAAAGCATACAATGTGCAAAGTAAAGATAGGGAATATCCTGCAAATAATGGCATACAATATAAAATAATAACAAACAACGTGTGCTAGATAACCATGGTGACATATAGTCTTGAAAGGAAAATGCTACTCATGAAGCACCCATTAGCATAATATAAAGATAAAAAGTATGTCATGAGTGTGAATAAATCAATGAAAGGTAAAATAACTATAATCCGAAGTATTGAAAAAATGTAGCAATAGAACCTGTGTAGTATGTGATGTAAAGAAAGTAGATGTACCTAGGAGCCTCAGTGGGACTGGTAAAATGTATGGTGCCAAACATCATTGTAGTGTAAGAACTTGTAAGGGATATGAATTAACCAAAAAATACCAAGTAAATGTGCATGTGTATATATATATATATATATATATATATATATATATATATATAATGATAATGACATACGAAGAATCTATCTATCATGGAAAACAAAGTGGAACATGTATATAGAATAAGGTTAGCAAGATGAGATGTAACCAAGATATGTAATTACAATGTATTAGTGTGATGGAATGGTATGCAAAGTGTGAAGATGATAGGATTAACATGCCCTCCAAAAAATGTGTATGAGATGAGGTTCATTTATAAGACCCCTCAACAGTCAATAATGAACCATAGGACAAGAGTATGCCATTGGGTAATGTGCGTGTTGTGTGAATAGATGCTAGAAAGATGTACTTTGAAGCACAAAGAATGAAATGTGTAGATGATGTGAGGTTCATTTCAAAATAGACCTGCAACATTCAAGTATGAACCATAGAACTAGAGTGCATCATAGGGTAATTAAAATACAATATGCGTATCAAAGGGCATGAGAGTACATAAAATTTATGATGCATAGAGAGCAAATTGTGATAGTATACATTAGAGAAAATTGATAGTGTTAGAAGAAGGAAAGAAAGTGTGATGCCCCCTTAAGTTTTTGAGTAATGGGGATCTATGTGATGATATGGGAGAGACCTTGCTAAGGTGATGGAGTTTGAAATGTGTCATAAGAAAACATATGGTCATCACAATGGTAGTTATGAGTAAGAGTAGGACCAGGGTTGGATTTCGGGTTGGAAGGAGAAGGCCTAAAGAGTTTATCTAGAGTTTTTTGGTCTTTCTTAGAGTGGTTATTGATTTGGAATTTGTAACACTGTAGAGGAATTGATAGGAGGAGATGATGGAGGATGGATTTTGAGAGGTTGTTGCTTGCTTGGAATAGGTAACACTGTAGAACACTTAATATGAGGAGGGAATGGAGGATGGATTTTGAGAGGTGATTGCTTAGTTGGAATATGTAACATTGTAGAAGAGTTGATAGGAGGAGGGGACGAAGGAAAAATTTTGAGAGGTGGTTGCTTAATTGGAATGCATTAGATAGGTAACTCTTGACTCACTGGAGAAGGAACATTAGTAATGATAGAATGATGCTCATTAGACATAGAGGGATTAGATTTTGGAGCCCAATGGGGATTAACAATTAGATATGAACATGGATGTTGTGTAGTAAATGAAATAAAACCTTGATGCTTAAGATTATTAATTCTTAGTTTTAAATCATAATAGTCATCATCACAATGTCCATTAAGTCGGCGATAATTACAAAATGGGAGACCTTGGTATTTGGTAAGATGATAAAGAGGGTAACAAAGAGTAGTTGACAAGTTGATCAATTGGTGATTGAGGAGCTCAGGAAGAAATTCATGTTGCTTAACATTTAGATCAAGTTTGAGAGGTGCTGGTAGTGGTAAGACTTTGAGTTCATTGATATGAGCACATGTGGAAGACATAGAAGTAGGATGAGATGTAGAAGAACTAAAAATGGCTTGAGAAGAATCCTTGAGATGTTGGATTTCAGATTTAAGAGATGTAATTGTTGTTTCAATAGCTTGAATTTTATCTTGAAATGAACAATGTAAAGCTATAATTGACTCTAAGATGGGATGATTGGATGGAGGATTAGGACCAATAGAGTCATCAGATAAATGATAAAAAAATGGCACTTACTTGAGTGGGTGGAATATTGCGATGGAGATATATAGTGTCTAGGGCTATTTGGAGAAAAAATTTCAAGGTGGATGCATTTGAAGTAAGTCATGCAAAGATATTTGAGGAATTTTGGAAGGCATTAAAGGTGATTGGATGGAATAATAAAAATGAGGATCTAAGTGTATGTTCATGAGTGGGGTTCACCAAATGATTTAGTTTAATTTGAATTAATTAAATCTAATATTATAGAGTAACTGAAGTATAAATGATAAGGTATAGTGATGACACAAGAAAATTGGGATTTGTAATATGAAACCCTAAGAAAGAAGATGAGATAAGAATAATTAAATGATTTCTACACAATCTGGAAATGATTTGGGTGGGGAGAAGTGATGAGCATGATGCAAACAACATCATAATTGATATCTGTAAAATATAGAATGTAGGAATAGAGCTAGACATATGCACCCATAACACGATAGGGGAATTTTGGCACCAATGACTTATCTTGAGTGTTGGTGATTGCACATAGGATTAGAATTTGCTTTTTTTTGTGTCGCTATTGTTCCCTGTTGATTGTTTGATATTCACACTATGATTGCCAAGGGTACCTGTAAATTGCAAAAGAAAAATTTCACCTACATAATCCCACAAACCACATTTAACCTAAAAAGGAAAATGTAAAATGGGGAGTTAGACTGACCCTGGTGGTCACCCTGGGAGTGAACTTACAAGTGAGTGTTGCACTACATCTTAGAATCCATGTAGTTCTGGTGAGTGTGTGTAGAAATTGTTCCCTAAGATGCCCTTTTGCAAGTTGCACTTGATAGCGGGCTATAGCTAGAATGTAACAATGTAACAAAATGTGTGGATGGAATTGAATGAACTTCCCCTTCCTATAAAGAGTATGTAACCATTTTACCTTTAAATGGATGCTAGATGAATGCCTTGGAGTACTTTAGGTGCATTTTGAATACAAGCTTAGGTGATAATAGTAATGCTTAGTGTTTGGTCCTTTATTTTGAATACATAACTAAGCATTTATATGATTCCCTTGTTTGAATTTCATAATTAAAAACTGAAAGGCTGACCCCATAAGTGAAAAAGATGCCCGAAATATAAAATAGACCTAAAAGAGTGAGTAAGGTAGAAAAGGATCAAGGTGCCCAGAGGGGACATGAGTTCCTGGGCACTGATGTCCTGACTGGGTGGTGGTGTCTAATGCCATTAAAGATAAACAAGTAAAATTATGACTAATATGTAGGGCGTGTAATACCAAAGAGAAAATAATAAACAAAGAAATAGGTTAAAGATAGTTGTCAATCACTATTTTTCTTGCTTAGAAATCATGTAAATGCTAGCATGTTTTTAAGACCTAGAAATGTACACAAGTGTGTGATTTTGTGTCTACACCAGCCACTGTGAGGGGATTTTTTCTGCTGTGATTATTTTTCTCTTATTTTTGAGCGTCATTCAAACTCTTTTATAACCCCATCAATGGTTGAGGGGGCATCATCCATCCTACTAATTTTTCTTCTACCCATGCAAAATAAAATTGTCTTCTATATTTTAATAGTGTCACTTACGCTACACCACATCAAAGAGAGGAAAATGTAGAAACCTAATTTTAATACTAAAATTTCACTAATTATTTTTCCCCTTCATTTCATTAGAATTATTTATTTTCTACTAACTAGCTAATATTCTTAATGACATTTTGTTAATTAACTAGCTTTTTCTTTTATCTTAGATGCCAATTAACGTCACTTCATTATTTAAAATCCTCTTTTAATTAAATAATTAACCATTATTAATTAATTACCATTTTATAATCTTATATTTAAGTAATAAATCCTCTTATTAATTAAATCCCCTCTTAAATCCTTCAAATTTTACTAATTTCCCTTTAAATCATCTCTAAATGAATTCTATAAGCTAAACTTGGCCTATTAATTAATCCCAATTAATTAATTAAACCTTCCCAAACTCCCATGAGTTGATAATATCTAATTAATATCTTCTAATCATACTCATCCCTTTCTAATTTTACATTCGCTTTATCCCACATTCACTAGGTTGCAAGCTTCTCCCAAATTGGAAAGCTATATACGAAACCTAGTACACCTTGTCATAACTTACACCATGCTTGACAAACATTATACTTGAGAAGAGCAGTTCATGTTATTGGAAGGTTTGTTAAATCGAGTAAATATCCCCCTTTATACCTGTTAAGAGTAGTAAGAGAAGAATCAAAATAAAAATCAAGCCATATTGATGAGATATCTTCCTCTTTCCTTGAGAAATCCTTGATCATGCGTGGTCTTTGTTTGGTTCACTAAGGAAATAAATACATCCAAATCACATAAAAAGATCAAAAGGAGTGTAGCCTTTGTTGTACCACCTAAGATTCTATGTGCATTGGCACTTCATCTAGTCATATCTTGAGGCTCACATGAAGCGCGCAAAGCTTCCAAATCCCTCCTTTGTGCTATCTTGTCAAGATGTTAACATGCATACTCATGATTACCATTATAAAAGCATTCATGTAAATGTAGAGCATTATAGATACCATAAGGAAAAAATTACAAATCAAATAAGTATTAAGATTAATTACACTACATGATCACCGTGGTCAAACTCATTAACCACTAGAATCCATCCACAAAAATCCATCAATGACCAAAGGATTACATAACAGGGGCTGAATACATAGAAGTAGTATCACAAAGTCATGCATGTCAATACATCAAAGCAACATAAACGTATAACAAAAATAATCCATCATACTAAAAAAATATAGAACAACATATTTATATAGGGGTGGGGACTTTCCCTTCACCACCCATGCATCTCCAAAAATAAGTTGCATGCCCAAAATAGCCACGCGTACATAAATAAAGAAGTGTATGATTTTCTATTGATCCTAATAATATATTAATCTAAATAAACCCTATTATTAATCCTATTATTATATCAATCCTTACATTAACTTTGATATTCTCCTTGCATGTGATTTATCCTAAAATATCTCTTTCTTGGCCGCTAAGCTTCCACGATTTTCTCTAGATCTTGAATGTTTCTTGATCAACCCACAAACTCAGCATCATCTATTTTTAGCCCATGATTCCAAAATTGGCCAAGTCTTGAATATTTCCTACTTAGGCATGAGCCTTCAAGCATTATCTAAACTATCATGTGCATACCCTTTCACACCTACCTTGCGCGTGCATAAAATATTCACTCGTGGCCTGTACTTAGTCAAAATGGGCCGTGTAACATTAACCCATGCTAACTTAGATTACCATCCTCGACAATATCCTAGTCACCAAAAACATATGTGATCACCAAAAATAATTCAACACCAAAAATATTTATCGTTCTTAACCCTAAATCAGATCAAGCTAAAGGTTGTTGGAAGATTTCAATGAACTCATCATCTATTTCACTCTCCAGCTTATTCCATTCATCAAGCTCTTCCAATGGCTTCCCAGGTGTCACCTCTACAATTCCTAGTACTTGGTCTGGCACCAACTCTTGAACTCTACTCTTGAGATCTTGGAAAACCACCATCAACTCCTTCAACTATGTCCATGTCCTCCAATACCATATTTTTGAAGTAGCCTATCTGTAGCTCTAATTTATACTTTTTGGCCTTGATTAAATCTTTCTACTTTTTCACCTCAACCATCACTTTGGCACACTCTATCTTATTGGTGTGAATTTGTTCTTGGATAACTTTTAGCAATGCTTCCTTATCAATTACACACACATAAAGGATCAAGTCACTCCTCTAGCACCTGTTGAAAGATAAGTCAGCCTTATTACCTACCTCTTTGAGATTTTCTAATGATTCCCCAAGTTCAGTAATTCTAGCTTCAATAACAACCTTGTTTGCTTCCTTCTCCTTAGCCATTTCATCAGCTATTGGCCCTATCCCACTCTTTATGTTTTCCAGAATCATACCAACTAGATCTTATAAATACTCCATTTAATCATTATAATCACATTTGGAATGGCTTACCAAGGATGGGAACCATCCTAAAATATGTTTCACCATGACACCAGCCCTGTCATACACTACTTTAGTGTGCTTCTATTCTCCATGATGATCCTTCTTCAGGCCATCAACCTCATGCTCCTCTTTCTTATTTTATACCAATACTTTCATAGTAACTCCCACATCTAGGTTCCTATGTGTAACATCTACATCTAACTTGTTTAAGGTGTTGCATGCTTGCTCATCAATTAGGCACATGGGGTCAACTACCTTATACTTCCTCCCCAACTCATTCTTCAATTCAATGACATTGATGGAGTTGTTACTTACCTCTAACACACGTTATTATGCAAAATTGTGCAAGTTCCAGTTCAACGTTTTCCTAGTTCTTGATAATCCTCCATGCTAATCCATCAATTCCTAGGTTTATAACTTCTCATTCAACACTGTGTTCTAGAAACATTCCCTTAAAACCTTCTTGAGGTCATCCAAAAAATCCATATGTGGGGACCTAGGCATTCATTGCTTTCTCACTGCATTTTCCTTTTTTCTCTTATTCTTCAGAGTAAAGACATTTGTACTTGTCCCAAACTCTAGGCCCTTATCTTCCTTGATAACATAAGTGTCATCAATTTCCTTTTCCTTACGTACCTCCTCCTGTATAGGTTTCTCTCCGTCAGGTGAAATTTTTTTTACTTCCTCCTCTGTGGCACATGACTACCTCTTCTCCTTAGTATTATTTTTCTTAAACTACTCAACCCATTATTTCTGAAGCTCCTTGCATAATGTTTCTACTTTCGTCTCAAAATCAGACCCTCACTTGTTTTTGTGCTAGAGACAACCTTCACCCCTCTACACTTAAATTTTTTCTTTTCTGCCTTGTCTTGTGGTGGTTGATATGTTTCAACACCACTGCTATTTGTTCTTGTGTAGTAAGTATTATTGCACCATGGATGATCAATTCTACCTTCCTATTATTCTTCTTCTTCCCCCTCAAGAGTAGACTCGTGAGTTATTTAAAGGGGTGGCACAATAGTTCTTCTAGGTTTTGAGAAGTTAGATTTTGTAATCTCCATTTGTACTCCACCTTGATTCTTTGTGCTTAACACCACAAAGAATTTGAATCTCATCCCCCTAATGGTAACATTCATCTGGGGACTCAAAACCAAAGTGACAGGTTCCAGCATATCCAAGTATGCATGTCTCACATCATACCTGTAGGTTGTGCACAAAATATGCAAGTATGAATAAAAATTATCAACATCAAAAGTAAATTTTTGTGCATCCTTTATTCTATTCATGGCAGACTTAAAATACCATATAGTGAATGTAAACAACAACTTATACCAAGGACTCATATCCCTATCCTTCATCCTAAAATGTGTTAGGTTGTAATGTTTCATTACTACAAAGATCACATGCTCCCTAAACTATGTAGGAAATTCAAGTGGAATGTGTCGCTCATTCTCAAAGGCCTCTCAAAACCTATTATACCACTTATCAATTCTCACATTACACTGATTCAAGATTCTGCCATCATTGGTATAGCCATAAAATTATACTACAAGATATTTGTTTATAGGTGGGTAAACCCACATACCATCATCCGGCTCGTTAGGTACTCCAATCTACCAAAATATGATGAGAAGGAGGATCGAGCCCCAAGTTAAATTGTCTCCTTCTTTATTCTATGCTTTGGCGTCCTCAATGATTCAATTTTTAATGTATTGTGTAATGTTTTAGTGTGACTTGTTCACCATTATATTCATAATGTATAAAAAATTCTTGTTCACGTCATTCCATATTTCTAAGGAGCACAAGTTGCAACTAACCAATCCAGATGTAACCCTAGTTGTAGGATCTATGAGATTGTCAATAAACATAGCCCTTCCTCCCTTCTAATAATGTAGTGCTATGGCTAATTAATATTTTTTGGTATTTTCCTTTAAATCCAAGTCCATATCTTCCCCTTTACTTCTCAAACTTGTAACGCGCTTGATGAGTTGAGCTATAGTTCACATCCTCTAACCTATGAAATAAAAGATATCTTCATACACCCTAGACATTAGCCAATGGTATAAATACACAGGCTTGGTGAAGAAGGGTAGCTCAAAAAATTGTAGGGATCTAAATTTATCCAAGTTCTTACACATTGAGTCATCGAATAACACTTTCCATTCCTTGTTTATTTTCGGTAGCTCCCAAAACATGTCTACCTTTAAAGTCCCTTCATGCCTTAGAGCTCTATGGTTATATTTTCTAATATTACACTTAGGAAGTTGAGACTTGTTGGGCCCCTATAGAAGCTATGCACCCAAGGTGCAGAAGGTATTTCCACATGCCAGTAGGGCACGAAGGTTGACATGGAAGTAAGTTTGGGGAAAGCGTGGAGGTTCACACCCATACATTATAAGGTCAAGACTTAACCATATTTTGGATCACGATTAAATTCTTGATAAAAGAACATGTGGAGATACAACCATAATTGGCTATGGATAAGGTTAGGACTTGGAGACTTGCACCTGAAGGAAAGAATATTACGGGGCATCATTATGGTTATCATGACAAGATTAAGAGCTATAAAGTGGAGTTAGTTACAATTTTCTAGTGCTTGTATGCTAAGAATACTTGAGTATGGAGGAACATGATGACATTTGATAGGTGGATCACTCTGAGTGGTGAGTAGATGGTAAGGGAAGATTCCTTGGAGTCCCTTGTTATGTATTGATTTACATGAAAATAGAAAGGAGATTTAGTTGGTATGGAAGAATAACAAGGGGGTATGGGTAATTTGTGAAATGTGTGAGCAAGAAGGTAGAGAGAGATGGGAGAGATGTGTGTGATCACTATAATAACTTCTGTAATGAATCCATTAGAGGATACCACTAAGACTCTGCTGATGTATCTAGTCCAGTTATGGATCTCTTGATGTATCTGGCTACTATAAACAATTGTGAATCAATATATGATGGTGTTTTTCTGTATATCTATGTTGATGGATTTAAACCCTTGTGTTCTTGGTACTACTTATGGTTCATATATAGTTCTTCTGTGTTACTATGATGTTACTTTCATATTATGGTGCATCTTGTTTGGTTCTAGTTATTTGTGTCGATCCTAAAGGATTAATGCATGTATCTCCCATCTCTACAAACATTCCTCCATTAATGGTGAACATTATTACAAAGCTCACATAAAGGAGGGGCTCGGCACCTGCATATACCTTGGGTGAGTGCCTATTCTAGAATGGGAAAAATGTCGGCATGATTTGGGTTTAAAGGGAGTAGAGAAATGTGACTACATTTTGGTTCTATTTCTGGGACCTATTTTGAAGTTATTTTAAGAATGGTGTGTGATGATAGAATGCTTGACCTTGGACAACATCGAGACTTGGTCTAAGAACATAGAGGATGATTTTTCATAGAGGTTTAGTACTAGTTATAAGTTTTATGCATGTAAATGGGTAGAGGAACACCTATATCATGAGCTCTATGAGACATTTTTTTCCTAGTAGAGCTATACAAATGGTTGTTAGCATATGCATCAAGGTCGAGTTAGTATTATAGACCTCATGTTTGGACCCAGGAAGAGTATCTATGGCTGCATGATGCTGATTTGACCTGGACACGTGCTATTAATTGGTAACAGAGTGGACTGTTGACTAGATATACCTTAGAATATGTGATTTATACGTATTCTTTCCTGGAGATTGCTAAGTTTGATTCCTTACGGGAGCTAGGAGGATCATTCTTGCATGCTATACCATTAGCCATTAACGTTCTAATCATCACTCTGAGTTTGGAAGCATTTCCTATGGCTAGCTAAACTCCCACTAGGCACAAGGCATGGAAGCTGATGTGGTGAAGGATGGTGGATCCTACGGTAGAAGAAAAGAGAGAAGAGATATGGCTCAAGTATAATGAAGTGTGAGAGAGGGAGTTAGCGAGACAACACAAAGTTACATGAGTGATGGACTTATAAAGGAAGACATTATGGGAAGGATTTGAGGTTCACACGAAGAATGTAGAACCTAAGAAATCTATTCTACCCCATCTTAGAAATAATGAGAGAGAAACCCCCTCAACTTCTGGTGAGAGTTCATCTTGTGTAGAAAGGAGAAGAGCCATAGGCACACATCATGACTAAACTATGGAACTTAGTTTTCTAATTCCTGAGATAAGTATTGTTAATCTAGTTGGTGTTGGAATTGGTATTCGAGAATCACCTAGTAGATATAAATTTTCATTTAGTTCATCTATGGCCATGTAGACATTTCCTGTGTTTGGAGGAATCTTTTTAGGCACATCATTTGGACAAGGTGTGGGTATACATAGTTTTGGTATCACATTTGAAAGTGGTTCAACGTCACAAACTATTTGCATGTAGTTTAGCACAATGGTTGGGATACAGAGTGAAACTGATTTAGGCCCCTTACCTACTACAAGAGGAGGATTTGGTGGATTTAGAGGGATAGGCACTAGTGGTGGGGGAAATTTAGGAGGATGCCAAGGTACTGGACTTGGTGGAAAAGGTCCTCAACCACCTCAGCAAGTGTTTTTTGAGTCTCTATATTTTATTGATTAAAAGGGTGTTGAATATTCTACATAGCATGTACATAAGTGAAAATTGCTATGGTGCACTAAGGTAATCAATGCCCCATAGAAGGAGGAAATTAAATTTGTAACTATGTTGTTGGGGCACATGCATAGCTGGTACAAAAAGTATGACCAACATCAGACGATGGTGGATTATACTGCACTATGTGATGCCTTTTGGTGGAGTTCCATATTCATGAGTTTCAACAGAAGAGAATCAACACTCTAAAGGAGATTTAACAAGGAATGGAAGAGAATGTGTAGGAGTATAACACATGCTTTAAGAATCTCCTGTCAAAGGTGTCTTATAATATCCATCCATTACAACATGCTTAGTGGTTCATCAGAGGATTGATAACGCCCTTCATGTGTACACTCTCCCATAAGAATTTCATGGACCCACATGAGGTCTTAGAGGTTGTTCTATTCTCAAGATGTTGGAAGTATTGATACTGGGGTAATTCCCTTTTTGGAAGCATATATCATTTTCATGGCAAAGCAACTAGAAAAATTGTCTGTAAACTCAACTCATGAGACTCGTAGTGGACTATGGTGGACGGATTGTGAAGTAGAAGGACACACAAAGGAAAATTTCCCATGAAATTCCATGCATGCTCTATCATTAGATTATGAAATATATCATGGAGATCATGATCTAAGTACATGCCCATTGTGGCAATGTGCACTCCATAAGAATGTGTCTTCTTATTGTAATATTTTCTCATCTACGACTCATGATACAAAGGACTGCCGATTGATAGAATAAATCCATGATGTCATTGATATTGGTGTGTGCCAGACCAACATTGGAAGAAATCCTAAGAATGAAGGTCATTAGTATGAAGGGTGCAAAGATGGAAGGTGGTTGATGAAGAGGTTTTCGTGGTGGATTCAAAGGCCATGGTGGTCAAGGAGGTAGGAGTGAATTTCCCCCTAAAACTTTTTATAATTTTGGATCTAATGAACACTACAAACATGAATGTCTTGATTTTATATAGTTCTCATGGTACAGGAAGAAGCATAAGTATGAGGAGTGCCCTGCATTGTATGAGCACATGAGCCTGAACCAGAGGAAGGAAAAGAAAGTGGGGATGGTGAGTGTGAAGCAAGCTGATCCATAGTGGATGACTAGGGTAGCACATAACCCTGAATTAGAACCTATCTTGGTGACTATGCTAGCCGAGGCTGTGCATTCCAGGGAAATGCTAAAGAAAATACTTCTCATTACAAGAGGTGTATTACATGGGAAATATCCATATCCAACTCATTAGAAAGAGGTCTACCAAAAGACCATGGAGGTGATTAGAAACATGTAAGGGGAGATTCAATGTTTGAAATAGAAGTTACGGAAGTTAGAACATGCAAAGATTCATGAGGTCCCTAAGAAGGACATGGATGAGGTCAGAGAAGTGTATAGGATTTTGTGCCAGGAGAATATCATCCCTCTCTATTAGGAGAGTGGTTAAGAGAAAGATTACTGAGCATTGGAGATGAGAATGAGAGGAAGGTATTGCATGCTAATCTACCCCCTCACAATATTGATTATGACAAAGAGATCACATTGAATGCAATTGTTAATGGATGGCTCTTGAGAAACATTTTGATTGACACAGGGACAAAGGTCAATGTTCTAACTTTAGATGCATGGAATTATATGGGGAGGCCCCCAATACAACCATCTTCAAATGTGATGCATATGGTGAATAGGATAAAGGATATACCCATTGTGTTGAAGGATGCATCGATAACTATCTAAGGGGAAAATTTTACTAGAGAATTTGAATTCTTAGTGCTTTCCAAGGTGAATAACTTTCCAGCCTTAATTGGGCTCCCTTGGTGTTATAAGAATAATATTGAATTGCACTTTAATAAAGGGTAAATAACTTTCAAGAAAAAAGAGGAGTGTTTCATTGTCCCACTAACGGATGGGAAGTATGTGTCCTATATAGAGCCTTTAGGAGAAGAGGACCTGGATAAAATCTATGTTCACACCATTAGAGACCCTGAGGTTGTTCAACCATTAGGAGAAGGAGTCATTAAGTGAGAAGATGCTCAATCCATTAGTGATACAACTAGTATTAGATGTGATAAATGGTTGTACAAAACCTATGAGTTAGTTGGAAGACAAATAAAGGGCACCGTGACTTGAGTTTCCAGGGTGTACTTAGTTAGGCACCTAGGAGGAATACAATTACCAAGTTATACTAGGGAAGGTAACCTTGATGTTTTTTTGCATGTGATGGAAGTGTAACATCCCCATTTTAAGATACTAGAACAAGATAAATTTTTTTTATATGCAATGTTCTCTGTATTGAATTATATAATTCAAACACACATTCAAGTTTTAATAATTTTTCTCTGTCCAATTAATGCAATTTGGATCAAACAATTTCTTTTTAAAACCAATGTTCTCTGTTTGCATATTTTCAATATGGAAACACATTCAGTGCCATTCAATCATATAATAGATACCATATGCTACTATAAATGACTCGAAGAACTACTGATCTCCCATTTTATGGCTCGGAGTTTCAGCGATCTCTCATTTCATGACTCGGTGACTTACCGATCCTTCATGTTAATCCATGCAATGTATAATAAATATACTAGGTTCTTTTACCATTTCCAGTTATCGAAGTGATCCATTTAAGAAGCCTATCTAAATATCTGTTACTGATATTCATCTAACATCCTGCATCTTAAACTAGGTGATTAGGACAACGCAACCAGCACTTGCGATACTTTGGCCAAATATTTTCACATGCTTTACATGATCATATTCCTAGATGTGATACACATCATTAGAATACATCCTTCACCTCACTTCATCTGTTATCTAGAATGGTCTTTCCTGGTCTCTGCCAGTCCTTCCGTTTAAGGTCAAGCTCTAACCCCAACTAGAAATATGAACGAGTATACGAAGTTACTCATGGTAACTAAAGGTACGCAGATATACGGTGTTTTCCCTAGGTGACTCCATGTGTCTAGTTACCTTTATTGCTTCGGAGCCACTCCATATACGCGTTCACATTCCCATTCCCCATCTAGGAACTTAGTATCCAGATCATGTAAACTTGATGATTTGATTCTGGAGGGCATTGTAATATATCAGCTATAACATTGTGTCTTCAAGAAGGCCCCGCCTTCATGAAGACACCATATTGTAGCTGGTGTATGCCAATGTCCTACAGAATCCTCTCATCAATAATACACATCTAGCTCAAGTATGATTTGACTATAATCTTAATATTTAAGATCAACTTTCAGTAGCCATGCTGATCCTTTAACCTCATTCTCGTTACAGTTGTATGTAGCTAAGAGAGAGACTTAATTTGTCTTCTAGCTTAATATACATCCCCTTCTTCATACCGAAGGGTTGCATATTCTCTTCTTTGTTCCTTTCTTTACTCTTCAGACTAATCAGTCCATTACAGATAATGTAATAAGTTTAACCTATTAAACTTAACCAAGTTTTACCCACAACTGTAAATAAATTCAAAATTCCATCTTATTAGACATCATTTAAATGAGGTCTAATTCTAAATGAGTTTATTCATTTATTCTCCCTAACCTTACTTCAGTTAGGTCTGTTAACAATAGATATGTTTTTTTTTTCATATCTATATTTTTCTAAATTTAAACATTCGAGGCCTACAATCAGAGTCTGAATACAAGGTTCAGCTGCTCCTATGTTATTTGATATTCCTTAGCTTATAAGCTAATCCTGAATACCTTTTAATTAAGAGTTCATATTCTCCTAAATCCATTTTACTGTCAATTTAAAATTTATCTTAACCCAAGTATGAACTAATTGCACATTCCAACGTAAAAGTTGTATTCAGGTAAAGAATAGGTGTTTATTCCTTTTAAATCTATCCACTATCATTTGAATAATTCCAAATCAAGGAATAATATTATATTCTCAATCTTATTCAACAATATCAAATTGATACAGCCATTAAATATCACACTTTTCCTTGTATTCATCCATAAGTTTCACAATCTATATATTTGCCAGCCCAAACGACTGGACTTCGTTTATATCAAACAAAATTACAACTCATAAAGATAGAAGAATGTAATTTATTCCTTTCTCATCTCCTCGTAGAGGAATAATAGATATCAATACAATCCATCCTCAGTTAATCAAAAGAAGTATCAGAAAACAACCATGTCTTCGTTTATACTCAAGTTCCATCTGCAAAATTACTTGCACGGGTCAGTTCATTGAACTGAGCATATTAAGAAATTGTCATTAAAATGAGGTGCTTTTAATTAACTGTCTCAATAAAAGAACCCTGCTTTTATGAAACGTTAAAATGAACATCATCCAAAAATTAAGTACCAATAAGGATGAACAGCATAAAAACTCAATCATCTAATTACCCTCTAAATCAGAAAAGATAGGATTACTGCCCCTTTTTCCAAATAATTACTACAAGAAGTAATTTCCTTCAAATAGTTCCAGAATTAACATATGTAAGAATTAAAACACAATTATGCATACTGTTGTCCCAATATAAATGATGTAATTTCCATTCCTTACAATAGTTGTAATTTTAAAAGATAGAGTTTAACTGAAAATTCAACCCAACTACTTTCCTTTGCTTTCATACAACTCATCGCAATTCAAACAATCAAACGCTGAAGAGAAAAGTAAACAACAATTAAATGCAGATGCTTAAACCAAAGAAGTACAAATTTAATCCATAATAATTATAGATTTCCAACTGTATGAGAGAAGAAACGAACATTAATTCAAATTATCCATCCACACTCTCTTTCCTTTCATCATAACTGTACTGGGAATTTTAATCCAAACGTGATATCAATCAATGATAACAGTCCAAAGAGAAATAAACGAAATCAATAATCGAATAAAAGGGAGAAGGATCATATTACCTCTTCTCACTGTCTAACCAAATATCCATTATTTAGAACAGACATATTCCAATAGTATAATTCATTATGAATAGTATATTTCAGTATTCAAAAACTACTATTACCTTTCCAAAAAGTTGACCAGAGTTCATTGCAACTGGTCCGTAAGAATCAGTACCAAAAGAACCTCTAAACGCAATCATTTCCTTTTAAACATTTCACTCTACAAACATTCACGTCTGGATATAAACAAACAAGAATGCATAGCTAGTTTTATCAGCAATCGTTTCATCAAAATCAGCATTTCAGCTAGACCTGAACAACAAGAATGTACAACCAGCTACGAATTTATGAACTTCATCATAATAGTAAAAAGAATCGATTTCCAAACATTCAAAGTAAGAATTCCACTTCAGTTTAGTCTTGATGAAATAGCAAGAAGTCTAAAGGGAAGTTCGTATAGGTATACATTCATATATATGCAAATAATTCATCATCCAATCCAAAGAAGACTGAAATAGTAACTCTAATCTATCTGGTAAATATCCAGATACTTAGTTCCAAAATCAAGAAATAATTATTTTAAACAAAATCTTTCATGGATTTCAACCAAACACGGATGCTTTTAATCGTTTTAAAAGGAAGTGAGAGTAAAATGATGAAATAAGCCCACTGTTCTAAGAATTTATATTCTATGCGCTGTATACCCTCAGAGAAAACAACTCACCCAATGGTTCCATCTATCATTCTCATGGTTCTTCAAAAATTGTTCACGCACAGAATTTAGAAAACAATCTCCATATCAGTATTGTTTACATAAGACCGAATCCATAATACACAATAAAATCCACTTACCATTACCTTCAGATTTCCAACAACAAAAGAGAAAACTTAATTCATTAATAGTTTTAGTAAGGAAAACACTCATTTTCTTCAAAACGCACAAGAATACCCAAGTCGTATTCATCCTTATAATGACAGTTCAACCAGACATACAAAAAAATCATCTCATCCTTCCATTTTCACAAGGATGCACAAAAATCAGAATTGATACACGCATAGCTAATGTATTCATAAGCACAAACTCATAAAATAAAAAAAATGAATCCCCAACACTGTCGAAACGAACCCACACAGCATGGGCAGTATATTCGACTCAATCATTATGCAAAGAATGCTCAAGTCACATACAACAAAAGAAAATGACTCAACCCAAAATCACCTCAACATAACAGCCAAATCAAATAACCAAAACCCCCATCATAAGAGCAGGGTTGTTTTAATGAGACGATTAAGCAAAAACAAGCGGTTTAAGGAGAAGGGCTTAACATGCCTATTTTTTTTTGTGGTTCGAAGAAAACCATGTCCACTAGAGTTGTTTCTCTCCACGACGTCCTCAGCCAGGATTTCCAACCAGTCCACTAACTTCCATAGGTTCAAAAATAGCCTTTTCTTCTCCAAGAACAGAGATAATAACCAAAAATACAGCAGGTTCGATAGAACCATGGAAGAACAAAATGCAGAGAAACTAAAAACCCGATGCACACAACAACAAACAATTCTTTCTCAATCCTCTTTCCAAGGTAAGCTGGTCGCTAAGACCAAGGTAATTAAATGCATTGAATGCATTACCTTTCCTCATTCCTCACGCCACCGCTGACTCAGGTTGGTGAGTTTTATTTTTGTAAAATTTTGCTTGTAATCATAGTTTAGCTTCATAGCTAGTTGGATGCCTCCAACTTTTTCATGTTCCCGCAAAACTTGGCACTGCAACTTGTAAGGACATCATTCATTGTCCTAATAAATTTCCAGCCTTCCCTTCTATCCATTTCCATTCACATGGGTCCATACGTCCCCTTCCATAAGTTAGGAATAGTTTAGGATTTTTAATAGTCCGTATCTAGGTTATTCGCCTAGTTCATAGGTTAATAGAATTTTCATCTATTTTCATCCTTATGAAATTTAAAAATTCATATAGGGTAGTAGTTAGGGTATAGGATTAAACTTAGTAGTAGGTTAGTGTTTAATCCCATAGTTTTTAATTAATAGTTTCAAATAAAGTCTTTTTGACTGGCATTCATATTCAACAATAAGCAGGAAGTTTCATCCTATGTTTCACATACCTGTGCCACTCGCATCCAGGCCCTTATCGTCTTACACTGTCTAGCGTTACAACAGTGTGTGGCTCAAGAATCAAACCTTTTTCATTGGCATCTATGTACCAGATATTCATACCTGTAATCAGGTGCTGCAACCTTTATATCAACCTTCATTCTGGTTTCAGAATTCATTCTGGTTTTAGAAGTAAATCGACAAAGCGATCACAAGAAGGCCACACCATACCTTGGATCAATGGAATTGATTCAAGGTGTGCTTTCAATCAGCAAAAAGAGTTCATCAAGCATACGACAAGTCTGTTGTCTCATTAGCAATCACACAAGCAATAATAACTTCTGTCCCAAGTAAACAAATTACAGCAAACAAGGGTCCAAATTAGCAACACATTCCTTTAAGATCAAAAGATGTGTCTTAACATATTTATCTTCATTTCTGTAGTTACAACATCATGAAAAGTGATTACTATGCTAGCTTACAAAAATTCAAGGCGTTACAGGAAGTCTAGTGGACTTTTCAGATTGAGATGAGAAGTATGCTTACCTATACCTTGCGTGGAACATCGACGCGTTGGTGGGAGACCCATTGAGACAATATTTTAGAGTGGCATGAAGTGAGAATCATGTTATCTATTAGGTTTCTCTGGGGTGATGCACCTTTTGTAATACATGACTATTATGGGAGGGAATCCACCTCATTCCATGTTCAAGAGTGTGAGAGAGCTTAGATGGTAGGCCTGAAAGCCTTACCTCCATCACTATGGGTGTATAATTTCTATTCCATCTTGCAAGGTTGTGCATGCATGGTACATTCATTCAGAGTTATGTTGTCAAACAATAAATTGACAAGAGTTGAAAACACATATTATCCAAAATTTTGAGTATCTAAGTTTGAAGCCATTTGTGAATGAGGCGTTGTACATAGTCAAAATCCTTACTTTAGGAGATAGTTCCATGAAAGAGGACAAAATCTTGGATTTTTTAGGGGAACCTAGTTTAGAGGTGTGCTTCGAGGAAGGGATAAGAAGGAGATATAGTTTGAGCGCTCCTACTTGGAGAAGGAAAAAGGAAAGTTAGTCTATGTGATAGATGATGAGGAGGTAGAAAACTTGGATGTTAACCATACTGAAGGTACACACAAATTTTTAGATAGTGAAGATGAGAAAGCTTACCATGATCCCTTGAAAATAAAGAAGGTTAACATTTATACAAAGGCAAAGCCGAAGGAAGATGTCATTTGAGATTACTAGTTAAACTAGGAGATTTCAAAAATTATTGACCTACTGCATAACTTCCAAGATTTGTTCCCATGCGGGTACCACAAGCTTAAAGGAGTTCACCACTCACTAGGGAAAATGAGGATTAAGTTAAAGGAGGGTATGCACTCGGTTCAGAAGAGACATTATAGGATGAATCCAAATTTGTGTGTAATGGTTATAGAGGAAATTGATACGATGATAGAATCTGGTATCATTGAGGCAATTGAAGAATTTGAGTGGGTGAGCCTGATGGTGATTAATATCAATAAGGATGGGAGGATAAGGATTTCTGTTGATTACAAAGATTTAAATGCTTTATGTGTGATAGATCCTTTTCCAACTCCATTTACTAAGGGGATTTTAGAAGGTGTCACAGGGTGATAAATCTATTCTTTCACAGATGGATTATCTAGATATCATTAGGTAAGAATTGTGAAGGAAGACAAGGAGAAGAATATTTTCACGACTAAGTGGGGAAGTTTTTCCTATATGGTTATACCCTTTGGACTTAAGAATACGCCTACTGTATTTTTGCACATTGTGGTGCATTCCTTTCAAGAATTCATCCAAAAATTTCTTTAAGTCTACCTGGATGACTAGATGACGTATAAATTAATAAGGGATCATTGTGACAATTTGAGATTGATGTTTGAGAGGTATAAGTAGTTAAGTATCCCTCTAAACATTAATAAATGTGTTTTTGTGACCCTATTTAGCACATTACTAGGTCACATTATATGCAAGGAAGGCTTATTGGAAGACCTTGACAAAGTTAGCATTATTTTAGGGTTAGAGGAGCATACTAGTAAAAGTGCAGTGCAAAAGTTCGTAGGGCATACGGGTTACTATAGAAAATTCATCAAAGGCTATGCTAGGATCTCCATGCCATTAGAAGAGTTGTTGAAACATAAGAGTATATTCTATTTGGGTGAGGCACAACAGATGGCTTTTGACACATTGAAGGAGAAACTTACTATTACACCCATTTTTCATTTTACCTCATGGGAAAAGCCCTTTCATATGCATATTTATGCATCAGGTATGAAAATAGGAGCAATGTTAACACAACTTGGAGAATGTATTGTTGATCACCCTTTGTGTTTTATAAGTAGAAAGGTAACCCCAACTAAGAAGAATTACACAATAACGGAGCATGAAGCATTTATGATGATTTATGTGATGCATAAATTTAGGTAGTGCTTGTTGGACACTCCGTTTATCTTTTACATAGATCACATGATGCTCAAGTACTTGGTAAACAACCTTTTTTTAAAGGGGTGCATATGACAATGAATTTTATTCTTTCAAGAGTTTGATTTTTCGGTCATAGTGAGGCTAGGGAAGAGAAATTTGGGAATTAACCATTTGTCAAGGATTAATTTAGGTGAGGACATGAAGAGAACTAAGGAAATAATGCTAGATGCACAGTTCTATAGACTATAATGTGCATCCTATGACTAGGAGGATATTGTTATTTTCTTGTGAACGGGTGTGGCGCCAGGTGGGATAAAGGGCTTTGGAGAAGAAGTAGTTAGCTATATGCACTATGACCTATATGTTGATTAGAGGAGACCTATAAAAGATAGGCCAAGATGATATTTTTTGCGGGTGCATACTCGAGTATGAAAATACTACAATCATGGAAGAAGCTCAAGGTGGCATTGCAGGAGGTCACTATGCAAGGAATGTGACCATGCACAAGATCTTATTGATAAGTATTTGGTGGGAGACGGTTTGTAAGGATTGTATAGAGTATTGCAAGGCCTGTGACAATTTTCAACACCTTGGAAAGCTTGGTTAGAGAGATGAAATTACATTAAGACCTATTGCCAGTGCAGATCTGTTTGAAAACTGGGCAATTGAATTTGTGGGCCCTATTTCCCAGCCGCGTGTAGGAAAAGTTCGCACTATATTATCACTTGCACATATCATCTTACATGGTGGGTGAAAGTAGCGTCTATGAAGGATTACATGTTGTATACAATAGTTAGGTTCTTATGGGTGAATATAATCAGTAGGTATGAATGGCCATTGAGTTTAAAAAGTGATAAAGGTACTCACTTTTTGAATGAAACTGTTAGAATCTTATTGGTAGAGTTTATGGTGGCCCATCACAAAACTACACCTTATCACCCTCAGGATAATGGAACTACTGAGGCCTTTAATAAGATTCTAAACCACATGTTAACTGAGATTTGAGATATCAGAAGGAGGGACTAGGATGACAAAGTCTTTACAGTGTTATGGGCATATCACATGACTTATAAATGATTAAACAAGTCCACACATTTTTAGTCGGTGTTTGGCGTAGAGAAAATTTTTCCTATGGAATTCATGTTACCATATTTGCGTATTGTATGCACAGGAGGATTGGCTGATGAAAACACATTAGAAGAGTGCATTGGAAAACTTATGATGCTAGGTGAAAGGAGAGCCATTGCTAGGTGGAGTCAGAAGACAAAAAAATCATGACAGAAGGCATGACATGATCATCATATTAAAAACAAGAATATTGAGGTTGGGAAGATGGTTTTACTATATGATTCTAAATTTCTACCCCACCCTGGGAAAATCAAAGTGCATTAGATGGGACCATATGTCATATCACACATACTTGATTCATGTGCTTATCAACTACAAGTGCTGGATGGAACATGATTGCTTGACTACTTCAATGGGATTAGGTTGAAGTGTCATCACCAATCTAGCACTATGATAATTCTTCGCCGGGAACTCCTCGTGCTATGATTATTTACTAATGCACAGCCTTTAGTTTGGTGGGTGTAATCTAGAAACAAAGCAACAAACGTAACACAAGAATACCATCGACTATGATAAGACGGAATGATGACAAATCTGAAATATCAAAGTAAATTATAATATTAACATGAAATTTTTACAATCTCACCCATGAGATACTTCAAGTGTTATTGACTTCACTTGCCTTTTCACCAAAACTATGGGAGAAACTTTACAATTACACCTCTTAATGGATTCTTCAACACACCTTTAAATTGATGGCTTCCTTTGCACACTTCCTACAATATTTCTAACTACTTCCTTCTATATTAAATGAGGGGGGTGGCCTCTCTATTTATAGAACTTCCAGGCTTATCCATCTTATCTCTAATATAGGATAAGAAATCCACTCTGACGAATCATATTCCATACCTTAACTCTTATCTGTACATGTAAGCTTATCTTTTAAGATAAGATAAACCTTATCATTTTACATGGGTTCCACATTTTTAGACTTTTTACAAATAAAATACACAAAATATTTATGACCTCACTCCTTGTCCTTATTACCAATATAATATTTCTAATTCCTAATCATGTAGACCCTATTTCTCTACTTACCCAAACTTTGACATTTTAACATTACCAGACCACTTACGACAAATATTTACTTTTTACCATAACATTCCTATTTTACTTTGACTGTTACCGTACTATACATTATTGGCAGTGTCGTACTGGCAGCACCGTTATCTTCTATCGGACGCTACTACTAATTATACTTAACAACATCCTATTCCTAATACATACATTAATGAAATAGAAATTACGGAGGAAAATTTTAGTGTCGACAGAAGCCCTATAATAAATAAGTATTCTGTGTGTTTGTAAATAAGGTAGTGTTGTCATGTAGCTTAGGTTTCCCTTAATGCACTTTCCTTTATATTTGAAGTGTCCAATTATATTTTAAGTGATTCCATGCACAGGGGACCACACATAATTTTAGTGTGGGGTGGATTGGTGTCTAAATTCAAAAAATCATTAGTGAACTTATAAGGAAGTTAGATTGTTGGAAAAATCATTCTGGGATCATTGGCACAAAGGAAGGAGAATGGTTTGTGTAATGTAAAATATGTTTGAATTTGTGTTATTGTAGAGGTGTTTTTGAAAAGAGTTGAGTTGAGTGTAAACCACAGAGCAGAGAAACAAAGATCACGTAGTATAACATGAGGTAGGTGGAAGCATGGAGATTACTTTGTGGAAGGCCCAAAGGTTGAGTAATTTAGTGTAGTAAGGTGTGCAAAGGTGGTATGTGGCAGGGAAGTAATGGAAGTACGCTAGAAGGTTATAACTCTAGCATGCTAGGTGAAGTTACGAAAGTTGACTTAAGTGGACAAAGTGCTTTATCAAAAATTGAAGTTAAGACACATGGTCGAAGGGATATTAATGTGTTGAAAAAGTATAAATTAAGGGTGAGGGCATTCCTTCTAACTACCTTTTCCTTAATCTTTTTAAATTTTTGTGCTCCTGAGTGATTTAAGTGTGACGAGGGTTTGAGAAGGAAGAAAGGTACTTTCACAAACCAGGGGGAGTTGTGTGAATTGTAGAGAAATCTTATGATGTAGTAAGGGGGAAATAAAATAGTAGGCCAACAAGGGGTAGTGTGAAATTAAAGCCATTAAAGTTAGAGAACTTGGGAAGACAAGGAGGAATAAAAAAACCCAAGTGATGGAGGAGAGAAATAGAGATGACACCTAAGAAGGCATGAAATAAGAAACCATTGGTGGAGAAGGAGCAACCTATGGAGGTTTAATTAGAAATGGAGTATCCCCCAGGAGTGGTTAAAGTGGAAAAGTAGAGCTTGAAGCTATATAGGTGCAAGATCAGTGAGTTCAATTACAGAACAATTGATTATGAAAATTCAATGTGGGCAGATCTAGTCAAGGATATCCCAGGGTTACATAACAAAGGAAACCCTAGGGTGGATAACTTAGTACAAAATGAATTATAGAAAATTGGGGTTTTGCAGCCATGAGAATTGCCCTTCTTCATCATACCTACCCCACTCTTCAGGTGGTTGATGTCATGGGTACATGAGGAATTCTTCTACTTTATGAGGAGAAGAATGAGACTCACATGCCAATTTTTATAAAATGAATAGGCCTGTGGAATACTGGTGAGGATATGGAACTTGATTTGTGTGTCACTACAAAGATCAAGGAATAAGTGAAGCAATTGAGATATGAGAAGGGAGGGCAAGCTCAAGTTATCTCAGACCTTGCTGACCCAACATTAAGGGTCGTAGCAACTGACTCATCAGCTGTAATTTAGGCATATCTGAGTGGTGGATGGATATCAATAAGAGATTATTTTACATTACATAAATGGTATCTAAAAGGGCACATTACAAATTCACCCAATTTATTGCAAGTAGTATCATTGAGGAGGCGCAAGTGTAGAATGAGGTTGGAGAAAAGATCACGTGGGCATCCATACTCTTGTTAATCATATTTTGGGAAATTGGTGTTAAATGGTGCAGATGGAAATATATGGGTTCACCCACCGGCACACTTATCTCCTGCATTACAGTTTTCACAATTTACTTATGACAGGTTCATCTTGAACACCTACAAGGCTTGGATGAACAAATGGTATGAGATATTATGTAAGGCCTTCGAGAAATAATGGCACATCCCCCATGAGTTGCTGATTTTTTTTGGGGATTAGGTAAAATTTGTAGTTACACAACACCTCTACTTGGTGAAGTTCATGATGGAAAAAAGATAAATGGGGTTGTGGTGTAAGCTCACAATCATAGTTCACTACTAGTTATATGAAGTGTGATCCATCAATCGATTAAACGAAGCACGTAAGCTGAATTTTGATGCTAAGAAAGTGGGCGTTGATGTTCACACCTTGTTCGTGGCCTACAAGTATGGCACAAGAACAGCATATAAGGATATTTTGGAGCCGTACTTCCTGTATCTACATCCACAAATCAAAGTTACCATCAAGGGTTTCATACACCAAGTATTTTTTATAGTTGTGCCTTAAGACTCAAGGTCGAAGTTGAAGTGTAGGTCAGAAACTCCACCTTTCCAAATCCACAGGAGGCACCAATCCTGCCAATAAAGCAGTCTAGAAAGAAGGAGAGGAAGAAGAATAAGAGGGAAGTGAGGGAAAGTTGGATACTTCCAAAAAAATGAAGTATTATGCACGCTAAAGTAACATGGAGATGCAAGAACTTCACACCAAGGTAGCACTGAGGCTTCATATCCAGAGCACGAAGATGTTAACTAGTCAGAAGGGGAGGAGCCAGGGAACAGAAAAAGCCTAAGGTATATGATGTCACCAGTTCAGAGACAGGCATGGAGGAGGATCATACTATGTTCATAAATCGGAGAACTCAAGGAGGAAGAAAAGAGAAGAGATTAGGTGGACACCAAGGCACTGGCTGATGCACGTATAGAAGAGAAAGCATGTACTATGAAGGATCCTATAAATATCCCATTGTGAGGGAACTCACCTATCCAGCCCACCAACCCAGAAAAGAAGATTAAAGGAGACTCCTTCATTATTAAGGAGGATAAAGGGTTTGTTACAGGAACAATTACCCCAAAGAAACAATGCTCAAAGCATAAGGAAAAGAGAAAGAAGTGGACACCTATGTCCCCTCATATGGAATTTGAGGATTATCCCATGATTTTTTTGCATGTAAGGTTTTAGAGAACCCTTGACCCAAAAAATTTACAGATTTTGGATTCATTAGACAAAGTTTGGGCCGTGATAAGAATGAACAAGATGATAAGATTGAATCTACATGAGTGATAAGAATGAACAAGATGATAAGATTGAATCTGCATTATCATGCACATGATCTTAAATTTTAGGTATACAACCACGTAATCAATACTATTCACTTGAATAAGAAGGAAGGAATGATGTAAAAAGTAGTGGACCTAAGCCACCTTACTGATGAGAAAGTGTGTAATGCATTACAAAAGATATCTATGGAGGTAATAAGGTGGGGCTTAGATGCGGGGATGACTGTTCAGACCTTGGTCACAGACAAGAAGGAAAAGGAGATGGAGATTAAAAGACTATGCCAAGGATTGAAGGGAGAATAGGCATGGACCAAGGAGGCCTATGATCGAGCCAATGTCTTAGTGATGAAGATCTTGGGGGAATGTATCACATTGGTGAGCCAAGCCATGATGGATTATAATGATGAAATGGAGTATGTAGAAGATCTGATGGGGATGTTGTTGACCAACATCAAGAATGGCATGGGGACCATAGCTCAGGAGCTTGCAAAGGAAAATTAAAATAAAAAGGTCTCCATTGAAGCCCAAGTTTTAGATTTGGAGGACTTGCTCACCCAACTCAAGGAGGAAAATATTTTGACAGATGCGTGCTTCAAAAGTTGGAGAAAATGTAAGCACATAGTCGATGCGTGATTAGTAGAGGAAGAGGACACTCTCAAGGAACTGTAAGAAAAGGTCCCAATGAACAAAATTGAGCATTCTTATTATCGAAAAATTACAGTACCCCTGAATTACCTGATTTTTGAATGGGGAATTTGGTGTAATTTTTGTAACATTGGATCATCCCTCAAGTGTTGGGACTTGTGGGCTTGAGATGACCCTCTAAATAAGGTTGATTCCTTCTCCTAAACTACCTACCACAAGCTTCTCTCAGTGAAAGTAAAACTATCTAATCCTAATCTAACCTTCCAAGGGAGCAGGGAGAGAGTGTGCATGAAAATAAGCCTACACTAATAGCAGTGATACACTAGAAAAGGAGGTTGTTGATCATAATCCCAACTTCTTGAAGTGGAGAGAGGTGGGAAATGGAGAGGATGGACAAGATGCATCACAAACCAAAGATAAATTCACACATAACACCACTTCAAACCCACTCAACACATCTCCCAAAACCTACAATTGACATTAAGAGAATGCACAGTATACCTTGCAATTAAGAGATGTAAGAGAAGACAAATAACACATGCAAAGGATGGAAAAAATGCATCACAACACATATTGTATTGCTCCATGAGTACGTACAGTACATCATTAGTGGGAAAGAGGAAAAATATATCATTAAAATGCAAAGAGAGGAGGTTTAAGCTCCATATTCAATCCTAGCAGAGAAGAAAGAGAGAGAGAGTAGGAGAAAAATGACCAACTCCCTTACAAATGAGCCCAAAAAGTACAATTTATAGAATTTGAGAAAGAGAGAAAGAATGTAATCCCATATTTGTCTTTTCAACCACTTGAAATTTGTTATAAATGAGTGTAATTGATGGTATGTTTCTTATAAAAGGCTCCCCATGTTATCCCATGACCTGCAACAAAAAAGTAATGACTGCCCACATCGATTTAATATGCTTCCAACCATTTTTAAACAACCAATTAAAAATAACTTGTTTTCATTCAAATGGTCACCATCTAATATTCATAAATTCCAAAAATTATTGGTTTTTTTTCATCAAACTCAGAGCCACACTTCCAATGAGTATTAATTTGTGTGATTCTGTTAAGAATTTCTCAAGATATGAGCTTCTGAGTGTCGGTGGTTGTTTTGGTTTGCCAGGCATTTCTCGACCCTCACGAGGATAGCAATTAATATTTTTGATTGGGGAGACCATATGAATATTTATTTTTTTCATCTAATGTTACATCATGATTTAAATTATCTCTACATTTTAAATTGGTGGGGCCCACCATTTTATTTGATTTCTTTTAAAGGAGATGAGGGGGAGAGCTTAATGTTTTGTATGTGCTAGCTCTGCCGAGATGGCTTCTTCTTTACATCACCGAACTTCATTGCAACATCAAGATCCTTTTTTATACTAACCACCATGGTGCCATGTTGCATTACCATCTCGTTTGAGCTCCTTATTTCTCCACCCTGGCACCAACCAGCACCTCCTCGCTCTAAGTCCACGTGTCCACTACTAAATTGATACTAGCTCGGCACTCCCTTTGTTCTCTAGGCCACGTCGAATGTCAAACTATCACCTTGTACTACGAGCTAGACCCCTCTACACTAAACTCATTTCTACCCATCCCAAGAAAATTGGGCCATCCATCTCCTTTTTCCCCGCATGAAACTCCACCTACGTCCAAATCAGTGAATTCAGGTACAAGCTGAACCCACATCCTATGGGCCACTCGGGCCTCCTCTATCTGCATCACCCACAAGTCGGACTCCTGACCCCCATCGTGTCTGCATCTCGCTCCATACCCCATAATTTTGACTGGGTCTCAAAGGCCATTGACCTTCGCTCCAACCGCTTAGCCTTCTATAAATTAATTGAACTCTACATGTATTCCCAGCTCAACTCAGTCATTGCATGTCATCTGGGATACCTCAACCCAATTTTCCTGCATAACTCTCAGGCTCTCAAAACTTCCTCATGACCACATTAGTGAAAATAGGGTTTACAAGCACAGGTGTCCCTAGTCTTGTTTAAGTTGTCTAGGCCACCTTCCGCTGCACTACTCTTGTCAGACTACTTGGGCCATCTGGTTGCGATATTTCCATAAAACTCTATGACTTGTTGAGCCAAGGTGAAACTCATCCGCCCAATTCAAATTTATTTGAGACAAACTCATCTTCTAGGATTTCATTGATTCAACTCTCAAATAGCTCATCAAGGGACCTTAATAGCTCAACTCGCTGAAATTTTCTTGACTCACTGAAAGTTTCACAACTTTCTTAAAGTTTCTCGACTCACATATTGGATGCCTTAACTTAGATCAACCTGGTGAATTACTCTAACATGGAAGGATTCATTGGCCATGATCTTGGTGTTGTTGAGATGGATGTCATTTCATACAACTGATCCCACTATTTCTACTGAAAACCAGCCGACTGTGATAGACGCTCATCCTTAGAATCAGATCTCGGTTACTAGTTCTTGGGTGGCTCGACACATCAACTTGTCCTTTGATGATGGCTCAGTCAAGCAATATGTGATGCATTCCTTTTGAATTGATTGTGACTAGAAGGATCTCACCACCATAAAGCTACTTAATTCTACAATTCATCACAATGCTCAAACTTGAATAATAGCTTGGCTCCTTCATCTGATTAATGACTTGTTGCATTGTTTATATTAGCTCGTCGTGCATTCATTACCCAAGCCGGTTGGAACATACCCATGGAATTGTCATGACTTATGACTCATGCTAAGGTTTTGATGGCCTATCCCTGATTCTCATGGATGGAGTACCTCAACAACTTGGCAGAGATGTTTGCACATTATTGAACTATACAAGGTCTATAATTCAACCAACTCCCTTAAATAGCTCAACCTCTGAAGATGCTCACTCACGCCTATTATAGCTCAGTTATGTCTATGGGCTTATCCACACTTGCAGCAACTCAAGCTCTGAAGGGAGTAGCTTAGTGTAAAAATATTTTTTCAGCTTTGTCCTCTCATCTCGAACCAGATCGGTAGATATTTAGAGTTAAAGTAACTCGGCCACAATAACATGAGCTCAATCCTCCATAAATGGCTTAGTGATACTAGTACCAACTCGGCCCTTTTTGAAGTAGCTCAGTGCACATTTTTATATGAGCTTGGTTGGCTCTTTAAGAACACAATACAATTTTTTAAGGATGCTTCTAGCCTTTTCTAATACTCTGAATACTCTAGGCACATCAGGATTTTTGTAGAGCATGAAGGTTTTTTTGGGTGAATTTTCAAATTTTACCCATTTTCTCCACTAACGAGTCCTACTACAACTTCCTCAGTACAAACTCCTTGTGTTCCAATTTCACCTAGGGTTAAAATTACATAACATCGCTAAACTGATCATTGACACCACAATGTAAAAGGAAAAGATTAAGACCAAGCATGAGAAGTTGGATTTTTTCATTGGTGAACTTCAAGAATCTATCATGGAACGAATGGACGAATTAGAGGGTGTTTGTGCAGAGCTAATGGTGGTCATATAGGAGTTGAAGGGGAAGGTGGAAGAGACTACACCAAACCAATTACCCAACATTGTGGGGGAGGCATCAGGGAAGGCTTTAGAAAAATTGGAAGCATGGGAGAATCTTAAGGGCATGATAGATACAGAGTTTCCTAAACTTCTCTAGTTAGTCACTTAAGTTGGTGAACCATACAACATTTTTTTTCCTTAGTCATTTTTCTTGGTGAGCATAGAGGATTGTTGTGGGAAGAAATCAAGCTAGTATGGGATAAAGTTAGGCCCTTAAGGAAGCTATGCACCTAAGGCGCGGAAGGTTTTTTCACACACCAACAAGGCGCAGAGTTTGGCATGGAAGTAACTTTAGGGAAAGTGTGGATATTCATGCCCATGAAAAACAAGGTCAAGACTTAACCACATTTTGGATCATGGTTAAAGTCCCAATAAAGGAACACGTGGAGATGTAATCAGAATTGGCTATGGATAAGGTTACAACATGGAGACTTGCAGCTCAAGGAAAGAATATTACAGAGCATCATTTTGGTTATCATGACAAGATTAGGACTGTAAATTAGTGTTAGTTACGGTTAGTTGGTGCTAGCATGTTGAGAATACTTGAGTATGGTAGAACATGATGATATTTAGCAGGTGGATCACTCTGGGTGATGAGTAGATGGTAAGGGAAGATTCCTTGGAATCTCATGTTATGTATTTATTTGTACAGAAACAGGAGAGAGATGTAGTTGGTATGGAAGACGAATAAGGGGTATAGGTAATATGTGAAATGTGTGAGAAATAAGGAAAATAAAGATAGGATAGATGTGTGTGGTCATTGATACAACTTCTATAATGAATCCATTAGAGGATAATAATGAGACTCTGTGGATGTATCTGGTTCAGTTATAGATCTCTTGATGTATTTGGCTACTGTAAACAATTGTGAATCAATATATGATGATGTTTTTCTATTTATCTATGTTTATTGATTCAAACCCTTATGTTCTCGATACTTCTTATGGTTCATATCTAGTTCTTCTGTGTTGTTTTGATGTTACTTCCATGTTATAGTGCCATTGTGTTTGGTTCTAGTTCTTTGTCTTGATCTTAAAGGATGGATGCATGTATCTCCTATCTCTGCAAACATTCATCCATTAGTGGTGAACATTCGTGAAATTCTCACATAAAGGAGGGCCTCGACACCTATGTGTGCCTCGAATGAGTGCCTAGTCTAGACTGGGTGATATGCTAATACACTTAGGGTTTAAAAGGAGTAGGGGAACGTGACTACAAGACTTCTAAGACTAAACCCGAAGTACTCAAGTTTGGTATTACATTTTTGAGTAGATATCCTCTAAGGGTTCTTCCTTCTCAACCTCAACTCTCTTCGTGTAATGCTTTATTTTGGTTTTGGGTGCCATTATCTCTTCAATTTCATGCCAATTCATGCCCTAGGTACTCTTTCTCACCACACTTACTTCATTATCCAAGTGCTATAAAACCTAACTTTTCAAAATAACCCACAAACCCTTCTCTTTGTGCCCTAACTACTGGCTCAAACTCATCTTGAAACAATGAGCTGCACAAAACTTCACACCCTACTTTGGTTTGATCTTATTTTCTCTCACTCTTTTCACACAAAGTCACTCGATAGGTCGAATGCAAATTTATATTTGAATACAAGGTATTGAATGATTTTAAATTTCCCCTTTTTATAATTTTTTGTACCTCACCACCTTACTTTTTCCACTCAACACACACTTTTTCTCACTTAAAATATTTAATTTGCTTAATAAAGTACCTTTTCTACATTTTTATTTTTATGTGACTTCTTTATGTGTACTGCAGTTGTAACCTTATGGCACATCCTACTTCACGAACTATAGACCTCCTTTGCATGCATCCTTACACTAAAGTACATAATCCTCTATGTTATATGCTAAGTAGTTTCTCATGCCACTACCTATCTCTTGTTACACCATGTAATCATTCTTCTCACGTGGTATTCAATCTAAGAAATTTCCTTAAGAGCACCTTCATTCATAGCACTTGTAACACCTTTCTCTCTCATTCTAACCTTTCAAAAGATACCCTCAACCATGCCAACATGTATCAAATATAATGATAATAGTTTTTATCTTATACATGATCCAACCCACACTAAAAGTATGCACGGTCCTCTACACATGAACTCAAAAGATAGTAATCAGCTCCCTATGTGCGAGTGCACTTATTTCAACAAAACAAAGAAATAAACTGACAAGCATAACAACAATTGAAAGGAAAAACATAAAAGTGAATCTAAGTGGTAAGATTGTCTTATTACAAACACCAAGAAGGTTTATTTATAGTAGGTCTTCAGCCTACTCCCATTGAAGTAACCACACAATATGGTGTCATCCAACGCCTACAACTGAAATGCACTTGATTTAAGTATATTGGTTACTACAAAAGGTCCCAAATAATACACTTTCAACTTCCCTAGATGGCACATAAACTTTGAGTCATAGAGAAGAACCATATTTCCAAATTTAAATGTCTTATTTTTGATGTGCCTATCATGCCATGCTTTTTGTCTTTCCTTCTCAGTATTCTAGCTCTAACGTGTAATGGCACTCCACTCATCTAATTGCACTAGTTTTTCAATGCACTCTTACACACCTTTCTCATCAGCTAATCCTCATGTGTGTGTAATACTGTTGGACCCCTGGAATATTAACCAAGTATGAAGATGTATAGGCACACAAGGTACCAGTTATGAAAAGGCGTGCAAGGAAAAAACATGCAAGAGAAAGGTTTAAGGAAGCACATAGCACGCACGCATGCACGATGAAGTAGGTTCAAGACTTAGTAAATTTGAGCATGGCCCAGGGTAGAACACATGAAAATCATGATCGGTTGCATGCGTGGATAATATGTCAACCTAGCGACAGGTTAGTGCCCGATAGGGGCATACCCCTGGAATATTTTATAAGAACATCATGAGATAAAGTTGAAAGCTTAGTCCATGGAGAAGCATGCTCGCATGAAGGACCACATTCAACACTTGGCATTAGATCTGAGGGGCACTGCAAGGTGAGTTGGTAGTGTATGGAGAATTATAAATACAATTGTCTATAGAGAGTAAAGGAAGAGGACTCTGAGGAGTTAGGGAGATAAGGAGTTTGATATAGCATGGAAAGTTTGAGATATAGTATGGGCGGAAGCTCTATAGAATTGCTACAAAGAATCTATTAATGGATAATCAATTTATGAGAGAATGTACTTGGCATGTAATCATAAATTTTATTTTTGATAGCTTAGTTACATAAGTCTGGTGATACTGCATGACTGTGGTCTACTTCCCTATGACACCTTGTAATGGCTCAATGCATGTAATGAGGTTACCTGATATAATATATATGTCAATATCAATGGTTCTAATGCATATTTCTCTCTGTATGAGTTATCTTTCCTTTCGTGCCATGTATGAATGCTTGTATAATTATTTCTGTCATAATATATGCTCTAGATTCTATTAAAGCACTCCATCTGAAGTGACTGTAAGGATCTGGAGGCCGTTCTAAGCCCTATGGTTCTTGTATGTCTTAACTTCCCTCCTAAAAACTCTTACACTAATCATAGATGATGCTTCCCACTAAAATCACAATAAAAGAGAGACTCGATAACCACGTGTGCCTTGGGTGAGCGCTCAGCTCCTGTTAGGTGATAGGCTGACGTGCATGGCGGTTCCTTTCTTTTGTGATGGGAGTAAAAATGACTACATCTTGGTTCCATTACCGGGGACCTATTTTCAAAGTTGTAGTGGGATATAAAATACATTAAGATCTATGTAATGAGTAATGAAAAAGTGGTTGAACATTGGAAATTTTTGAATCGTGGTTACAAGAGCACGGAGGGATGAATTTGCTTAGAGATTTAGCACTAGACCTAAGTTTAATGCACATAGATGGGTAGGAGAGAACCTCTACCACAATTTGTATGAGACCTTATTTTGTTGCTTCTTAGTATAACTATATGAATGGCTTTCAGCCTAGTGTACCTAGATCAAGTTGACATTATGGATCACATATATGGACCCTAAAGAAGACTACCAAAGGCTTACAAGATGCAGATTTGAACATGGACCTGTGCTGTAGATCATTGGTGGAGAGGAGTATTGACTAGTTACACTCTGGATTATGCTGTGTTTCCACGTATTCTTATCTGGATGTTGTTAAGTTTGGATTTCTGTGAGAACCTAGAGGAACGTTTTCTACGTACTATCCCTCTAGCTATGAAGATATTGATGATTACCATGAGTTTAGAGACATTCCTAATGGCCGGATAGACCTTTCTGAGCATTAGGTAAGGGAGCTTGGGTGGAGGAAGATGGAAGATATCATGACAGAGAAGGAGAGGGAAGAGAGACGGGTCAAGTATAGTGAATCACATGAAAAGGGAGATAGTTAAATAACGTGCAAGGCTACTAGTGTGATGGTTCTATAGAGATAGATGTTGTTGGAAGTTGTTGAGGTTCATGTAGAAGACATGGAACCTGTGCAGTTTGTGATAACCCATATTGGAAAGTGCATAAGGGGATACCTCCTTTAGCTTCTGGAGAGAGTTCATCATTGCACAAAGAAAGGAGAGTCGTTGGCGCATATCTGAACCCATCCAATGACCGAGCCCTGGCACTTGGTTTTCCTGAACTAGGAAGAAGTGTTATTGACCTAGTTGATATCAGTGAAAGAGAGAGATCCAGGCTTAAAACGTATAATTTTATGGTTCCTTCTTCTATGGATGCACATATTCCAGTATTTAGAGGAGTTTTTAGACAAGGAGCAAGTGTACAAGCTTTCGATCTTTGCCTCAGGGAGTGGCACATGGGACACAATAGTGGTAGCAGAGTGCCATCACAGACCATCGGTGCATAGTTCAATAGGATGGTGGGGGCACTTGGCATAGCTCCTATATGCCCTATCAGACCCAATGGTTTTGGTGGGACCTGGTGGGGGCTCTAAAGGCACAAGACCTAGTGGACCCAGTGGCTCTGGAGGCACAAGACCTGGTGAGACCTGGTGGACCCAAGTGGTGGAGGGAAACAACGGAGGGAACCAAGGCTCTGGCTTGGGAGGACAGAGACCCCAGCCACCACCTCAAGTATTCTTTTGAATATATCTCTACATTTAACAAATTATAGGGGCATTGAGGATGCTACGGGAACATGTTCACAAGTGTGAACTGCTATGATGTGCACGAAGGGTATCACAACCCCAGAATGTAAGGCTAGTCAGTTTGCAACCACATTGCAAGGGTGTTCAAATAGCTGGTATAGGAAGTATGATCCTCATCAAATAGTGGTGGACTACACTACTCCCTAAAGAACACATTCTTGATAGAATTCCACATTCCTGAGTTTGAGCAGAAGAGACATTAGCACTATGAAGGAGATCAAACAAGGAATGGTAGAGAGTGTACAAGAGTATGATGGATGTTTTAAAACTCTCTTATCTAAATTATCATATGATATTCATCCTTCTCAGCATGCATAATGGTTTGTTGGAGGATTGATCACCTGTTTTAGAAGGGCCTTGTCTCATAAAACTCTTACAAACCCGCATGAAGCATTGCAAGCTTCTCAGCATGCCGAAGCTATTAGTAGTATTGATACTAGTGTTAGCCCATTCTTGGAGGCTCAGATTGTTGCTATGGAAAAGCAGTTGGAAAAATTATCCATGAATTCAACCCATAAGACTTATAGTGGTTTGTGGTGCACAGATTGTGAAATAGAGGGACACGTTAAGGATAATTTCCCCTGGAGGACGGTACACGCTATGACAGTAGATTGTGAAATTTTTCATGTGGGACCATGATGCAAGTAGATGTCCCTTGCTGCAACACGTGATCAGGAAGAATGTGTCTTGTTATTACAAAATTTGTACCTCTACAACCCATGATACTAAGGACTGTAGGATCATTGATCAGATCTATGAGGCCATTGATCATGGGGTGCGCTAAACCAACATTACCAGTGGTTCTAAAGGTGACAATAACTGTTATGAGGAGCGCACAGATAGAGGCATGCGCGGAAGAGTTTTTTGAGGAGGATTACGAGGTTGAGGTAACCATGGAGGAGGAAGGAGTGAGTTCTTGAGAGGAACATGTTTCAACTATGGATCTACAGAACATTACAAATGTGAGTGCCTAGACCTATGTTCCCCACGTGGAACATGTTTCAGTGCTCATGGTGCCCAGACCTATTGAAAGAAGAAAAAGTATGAGGAGTTCCTATAATTATTTGAGCATATGAATTAGTAGCACCGAAAGGAAAAGGGCATTGTAATGGTCATTATCAAGAAGGTAGACATACAGTGGATGCCTTAGGTAACACAGGATGCAGGTTTGGATCCTCTCTTGGTAACAACAAGGGAAGAAGCCACGTGCGTAAGAGAGGTACCAAGACAGAAAACCCTGGTTTCAAGGGAGGAGTTCGTTCATGGAAAGTATTTAGACCCCACACATTAAAAGGAGATATATCAAGACACAGGGGAGATCCAATGTCTAAAGGAACAATCTAGGAGGGAGGAACAAGGAAGGAGAGTCGAGGCACAAAAGGATGACCTGGATGAGGTCAAGGAGGTGTGTAAAATGCTAAGGAAGGAGAATATCATTCCCTTGATAGGATCTTGGTTGAGAGAGAAGGTACCACGTGCTAGAGAAGAGTGCAAGAGACATAGGTCTTATCACATAAACCCTTCCCCCTCACAACCTTGACTATGACAAGGAGATTACAGTTGAATGTAGTTATAGATGGATGGCTCCTCAGCAATATCCTCATTGACATAGGTGCAGAGGTTAATGTTCTAACTTTGGATGCATGGCATCAGATGGGAAGACCTACATTATAACCATCTTCGAATGTGCTATATATGGAAAACAAGACTAAGGTGTAAAATGCCCATCGGTGTCTTGAAGGATGCAACTATTACTATCCAAGAAGCCAAGTTTACTGGTGACTTTGAAGGTCTTAGTGCTCACCGAGGTGAACAATTTCCCAACACTACTTGGGTGCCCTTAGTGTTACAAGAACAATGCAGGACCTTTGGTTCAATAAAGGGTACATCAGCTTCGAGGAACAAGGAGGAACGGGTCATTATACCCTTGGCTAATGGGAAGTCGACACCATATATTGAACCATTGGGAGAGAAATTTCTAGACAGGATTTATGTGAGCTCAATCAGAGAACTTGCGATGATACACCCTACTAATGGGGTTATCTATTTTGAAGCTGCTCAGTCAATGAGTGATACCACTAGTCTGGCATGTGACAATTGGTTGCATGGAACTTATGAATTAATGGGACAGTAGTTGAGAGGGTCAGTGACCAAGGTGACTAAGGCGTGCATGGTTAGGCACCTTGGAGGAAAAGAATTGCCAAAGTATTCAGGAGGAGCCTTCCCTGAGATCTTTCTGTAGGAGGTGGAAGCTCAGTGGAAGGATGGAAAGGAATGGAGGGGGATGTTAAGTTATGTCTTGCTTAGCACAGTAGTTCAGTGGTGGGCCACAAATCAGAGGAGCCTTTTAGAGTGGCACGAGGTAAGAATTTCTCTCTCTGTTAGATTTTCTAGGAGTAATGTAGCCACCATCATCAAGGAGTACCATGGGAAGGAGCCCACCTCTTTCCATATCCAGGAGTGTGAACAAGTTTAGAGAGAAGGCATGGAAGATTTTCCACCATCCCTTTGGGTGCACAAGTTTTATTCTACACTGCAGGGTTGCGCATGCGCATGGTACATTCATTCGAAGACACGCTACTAGAAAAGGAATTGGCTAGAGCTTGTAGCTAACCTTATTCAAATATTTGAATATTAGAGTACCAAGCCATTGGTTGATAAGGCCTTGCAGGGTATCAAGTGCCTTACCATGGGGGATAGTGCCAGGATGGAAGATAGGCTGTTGGAATTACTAGGTGAACCAGGATTGGAGGCACGTTTTGAAGAAGAAGAGGAAGTAGAAGAGTTACAGCTTGAGCACGCGTGTTTGGAAAAGGAGAAGGGAAAGTTGGTGTATATGATTGATGGAGAGGAATCAGAAAACTTAGATGTTATCCATTCTGTAGGGACACGCGAGGTAGTAGATAGCTCAGATACTCACTTGTGTACCTACCATGAGCTTTTAAAAATGTAGAAAATTAACATTGATTCAGGAGAAGAACCTAAGGAATCTATTATTGGGGATTACTAGATAGAGAAGGAAGTATCAAAGATCATTGATCTGCTATGTGAATTTTATGATTATTCCCACGTGGGTACCATGAGCTCAAATGCGTTCAATACTCCTCAGGAGAGATGAAGATAAAACTAAAGGATGGTGCACGCCCGATTAGAAAAAGGCCCTACTGGATAAATCCCAACTTGCACGTGAAGGTCAAGGAGGAGATAGAAAAAATGATAGCTTCTAGGATCATTGAGGTAGTGGAAGAATCAGAGTGGATAAGCCCGATGGTAATCAACATCAAGAAGGATGGGTGGATTAGAATTTGTGTGGATTATAGGGAATTGAACGTAGTTTGTGTCATTGATCCATTTCTGACCCCCTTCACTGAAGAAATTTTGGAAGGAGTCACTGGGTGCAAAATCTATTCCTTTACGGATGGATTTTCAGGGTACCACCAAGTCTAGATTGCAAAGGAAGACCAGGAGAAGACAAATTTCACCACTAAGTGGGGAAGTTTTGCATATACGGTCATGCCCTTTGGGTTGAAGAATGCAGCCAGCTATTTTTTTCGTGCATAGTGGTGCAAGCATTCTAGGACTTCATCCATAAGTTTATTCAGGTCTATTTGGATGATTGGAGAGTATATGGTCTGGTTAAAGACCATTGTGACAATTTGAGGTTAATGTTTGAGAGGTGTAGAAAGTTGAGGATATCCCTCAACATTGAGAAATATTTGTTTGCTACACCATTTGGGACTTTATTGGGGAATATCATATGCAAGGAGGGCTTGTTGGAAGATCCTGCTAAGGTTGTAGTTATTGTGGGGTTAAGGGAGCCTACTAGCCCAGAGTGCAGTGTGCGGGATTCCTTGGGCATATGGGCTATTACAGAAAATTCATTAAGGATATGCCAAGATCATGCATTGCCTTTAGAGGAGTTGCTTAGACATAAAAGTGCCTTCCATTGGGGAGAGGTGCAACAGAGGGCATTTGATACATTAAAAGATAGGCTTATCACCGTGCCTATTTTACATTTTCCCTCTTGGGACAAGCCCTTCCATGTCCATGTAGATGCCTCAGGGACCGCCATTGGAGTAGTTTTTGAATGGCAAGGTGAAGGGATTGTTGATCACCCTCTGTGTTTTGCAAGAAGGAAGCTAACACTAGTAGAGCAAAACTATACCATAACCGAGCATGAGGAATTGTCAATGATGTATGCACTCTTCAAGTTTAGACAGTATCTACTGGTAACACACTTTGTGTTTTACACCGATCACATGCCATTAAAATATTTAGTGAACAAGCCTATTCTACAAGGGCGCATATGTTGATGGGTATTGTTGTTTCAAGAGTTTGAATTCACCGTTGTAGTTAAGCCTGGAAAAATTAACTATGGGCCTGATCATCTATCAAGAATTGATTCAGGGGAGGATGCACAGAGTATCGAGGAAGAAATGCCAGACGCGTAACTATTTAGGTTGTAGCACACACCCTCGGATTTGGAAGAAATTTCAATATTTTTAATGGGAGGTGTGGCACCAGAAGGAATGAAGACATTGGAAAAGAAGTAGTTGGCCATATGCTCCATGCCCTACATGTTAATCAGTGGAGACTTATACAAGTTGGGATGTGACGAAGTCTTGCACAGATGTGTCTTAGAGCATGAGCACCTGGCCATCATGGAGGAAGCACATGGAGGAAGTGTGGGTGGGCATTATGTAGGTGATGCCACTGCACTCAAGATATTAATGGTAGGTTTGTGGTGGGAAACCTTGTACAAAGATTGTAGAGACTATTGTAAAGCATGTGACCATTGTCATCGCATTGGAAAACCAGGAAGGAGAGATGACATACCTTTGCACCTTATTCCTAGCACAGAGCCTTTCGAAAAGTGGGTGATAGACTTTGTAGGACCTATTGCACCAGTAACACATAGGATTGGGTCATGTTATGTCATCACTTGCATGGATTATTTCACAAGGTGGGTAAAAGCAACCCCAACTAAAGAATACACGGAAATAATAATGGAAAGGTTCTTATGGGAAAACATTATCACTAGGTATGGATGCCCATTGATTTTGACCAATGATAGGGGTACACATTTCCCAAATGAGACCGTGAGGATCCTATTATTAGATTTCATGGTGTTTCATCATAAGACTATGCCCTATCACCCATAAGAAAATGGAACTGTGGAAGCATTCAACATGATACTAAGTCATACCTTGACCAAAATTTGAGATGTCAGAAGACAAGATTGGGATGACAAAGTATCAACAATATTATGGGCTTACAGGACAACATATAAAAGGATGAACAAAGCTACACCTTTCTAATTGGTGTTTGGTGTGGATGCTATTTTTTCGGTTGAATTTATGTTGCCTTCTTTGTGAATGGCGTGCACAAGAGGGTTAGTTGATGAACAAGCATTGGAAGAAATAATTGATAAGTTAACGAAACTGGATGAGAGATGATCACTTGCCCGATGGAGCCAAGCAATAGAAAAGCCAAAGAAAAAGGCTTGGCATGATAGCCACATTAGGAAGAAGAAATTTGAGGTTGGGAAGATGGTGTTACTATATGATTCCAAGTTTTTGCGCCATCCTAGGAAGTTGAAAGTCCATTGGTTGGGTTTTTACACAATCTCGTACATCCTATATTCGGGTGCGTGCCAGTTATAAGCGCTGGATGGGATGAAGTTAGCTGGAAACTTCAATGGGAGTAGGCTGAAGCCCTATTATAAATAATTTTTCTTAGTATTTGTAAATAAGGTAGTTTTTCTAGTTTTGAATTTTTCTTTATGTATTTTCCCTTTCTTGTGTTTCCCTTTCGCGTTGTTGTTTCATTTTGTGCCTTAGGCACCGGTAACCTTATTGCTATTTTTTAGAATTTGTGAGTTCACACAAGACCGCACATCACTTTAAGTTTGGGGTGGAGAAAATTGAACAAGCATGTGATTAAAGTACCAAGGAAGTTGTGTTGAAAAGCCTTGTTGAGTAGCCAGGTTGAAAGAGGTATATAAAGAGAAAAGATAAAAGAACGGTTGGTGCCAGGGTAAAGATACTTGTAGATCTTATGTACTAAGGAGGAAAAATCACATTTAAAGCAACACAAGGTAGGTGAGAGAAAGAATCCAGACAAAAGAAGTGCCTTCAGCATGGGTTATGCATGCGCAAGAGTCTCTTGTAAATTTGGATTGGTTACGCGCCAGAAGGTTGGAGGATTTTTCGCATAAAAGGGCACGTGAGTTAAAGCACTGAAGATGGAATTTTTTTGAAAAATCTGCATTAAATGAACAAAGTATGATCATAGGTGAGGTAGCATTTAATGTTCAAAAAAAAGAGAAGCTATAAGTAAAGGGTCAGGGAACTCTCATTTTTACTTTGCGAAATAGAGGAGTTTGAGATATAAGCGACTTCTATAAACTAGGGTTTTTAGATCCGATCAAGTGAAGGAAGGTCTATGAGATTGAAGCGTGAGAAACCAGTTTGATTTTTTGAACCAGAAGGGGTTACGCAGGCATGGAAAGAGTTGAAGAGGTGTTGTCTTGTGAAGATTTTATCCCAGTTAGGGTTTAACACACTAGGGAATGGGTTCAGAAGAGTTGTATCACAGATTTGAAATCAGAGTATTGGAAGAAGTAAGACAGAGTAACAAGGAGAGAGTAGGAGTGATAAGAAGACCTTGACAATGGCACCCAAGAAAGGAAAGGGCAAGGCCAGGGCCAAACAACAAGAACCCAGAGTAAACAAAAATGAAGAATGGTATGTGGAGATGCAATACCTAGATGGGGTGATGATGGGGAAGGAATGGGAATCCCACCTAATAAGTGTAGCTGTTAGTGACTATAATCACCACACAAACACAATAGAAAAGGAAATGGAACTGGAATTAGTGTGCCTCAACAGAAAACAAACACCAGAGGGTTTTCCAATATATAATGATGATGTTAAGGTCAAAATGGAGAAGGTAGGGGCTACTACTAACTCTATGATTTGACGTATTTTGGAAAGCTAGAGTGCCTTTGCCCATGGTTGATGTCAGCGGGTACACGAAGATTACTTCCACTTTGTAGGGTGTAAAATGCATGTGACTCCCCAACTTATTTCATAATTTATAGGCCTCATATGTGAGGGAGATAGCTTGGAAGATGACCTTGGTGACAAGGAGGCTATTCAAGAGACCATCATCGAGTATGCCTGCAAGAAGGGGTCACGATATTACGACATTTCAGACATCAAGGAACCGATGGTGAAAATGGCCGCGCATTTGGTGACTAAGCTGAATGGCTAGGAAAGGTGGACACAAGTCAACAAACCCTGGTTACATGTCTGTAGGAAAATTATAGAAGGCACCATATACAACCTATCTGCATGCATCGTAGAAGAAATCGTTAAGTGCATGAAGGAAGGGGATAGGATCCTATTCCATAACGTCTTACTCACCATTGTATTCATGGAGATTGGGGTGCCTGACACACTAGAAAAATTGTATGGGAGTACCTCGACAAGGATCATTTACCTGTAAAGAGGTTTGAAAAGTATGTCTGTGATACAATGACAACACCCCACAAAGCTCAGTTGGAGAAATGGTACACGCACTTGAGGAACGCGTTCTAGGAAGAGTGGAGAATCCTTGAACAACTCCCAATAGCCACTAAAGGGGAAGTTGAGTTCACTGTCTATCAACATTTCTGCTTGGGTAGGTTCAAGATAATAGACGAATCATGAATCCCTTGGTGTAAGATTCCCTTTGTGTTCACTACCCAATACTTCCAAGTGAGAGTGAACAGATTTAAGGAATCAAAGAAGTTAAGGCTAGAATTAGGTAGTTTGGACTAGGAGCATAGGGAGATGAGGAAGAAGCTGAATTACCCCGGTGGCAAGTGTGCATACATGGAAAATTACATATCGTATGAGATCTAGATGATTAGGCTCATAACACTACCCATCACTGGAGGAGCTACGACATGCATGTACCTTTGTATATGCCCAAATTTTAAGAAGGGTGTGTATTTGGAGAAT
This sequence comes from Taxus chinensis, assembly GCA_019776745.2. Taxonomy (NCBI): domain Eukaryota; kingdom Viridiplantae; phylum Streptophyta; class Pinopsida; order Cupressales; family Taxaceae; genus Taxus; species Taxus chinensis. The sequence goes on along the minus strand of CM034148.1, from coordinate 290,602,470 downwards.
GAAGTATCCATACCTAAAGATCCCTTTGAGAGAAATAAGACTACACCTAAGAAGAGGGGAAGAAAGGAAAAAGCACCAAGTGTGCCGACTACTCAGACAGTGAGCATTCCAACAACAAGCACCAAGCCAAACAACTACATATGGAGAAAGAAGTCCTCGGTGAAGGAGAAGATGCCAAAAGTAGAGGCACCTAGGAAACCCCTTCACCAAGGAAGAATCACTTGAGAGAGAAGATAAGGATGAATCCTCATTTCAGAAGCCACCTCTCAGGAAAAATCAGAGGGTAGATGAGGAAGCTAACTTGGAGGTGACCGACAGCTTGGAAAATTACATGGGTGGAAGAGGGGATGAGAGTGAAGAAGGTGACGATGAAGAAGATGAGCCTAAAAAATACTAAGAGCCACGGGTTTTTAGTGTCTATGACTCAGAAGAGAAGAGTGGAGATGAGGGGCAGGAGTTTGTATTCATATGGCACAAGGGCACATAGGATGAGGAAGACATTGGAGACAGGGATGGGAATGAAGAGGTTAGTGGAGAAAAGTAGGGAGCCATAAGCTTTACAAAGGAGTAGATCACTGAGGTGGCAGAAAGAGAAGTGCAAAAAATACTCAAAATCCTGGTAGACCAAGAGTTGGAGCACAGCGTGGACATAGTGTTGAAGGAAGGGAAGGAGGAGAATACTAAAAAATAGCATGACAACCTGGGAGGAGGTCCCGCTCTAACAGTAAGTTTCCCCAAAGGTGCTCATTCAGGTAGGAGGACTCTTGATATGGAGCAGAGGAAAGTAATGGGCTACGTTGATGACACGAAGAAGGTGCTATGTGTGCGTTTCCAAAGCACTGTGCCCACAGAAAGACTTCTAGCCATGGGGTCTTTTGAAATGGATGATGCGTACCCTAGAATAAAGAAGATGCTCTCTTGGGCATTTGAGTCCCACATTGATGATCTAGAATTTGAAGTCTATCAGGGGGTACTCATAACATTGCCAAAATCTAAGGGGTTCAATCCCTTAGTGAATTATTAGGAGCTCTCAGACGAGAAATTCTACAATGCACTTAACAAGGTCACGGTCAAGACTGAGGCTAGACTCTTTACATGAAATGATAGGATAAGAGTCTTGGAGGAAAAACTAGGGAAGAAGGAAGAGGAATTGGCAGAGAAGACCCGAAGCCTAAAGTAGGAAGAACTGATCAGCATAAAACAAAGGCATGAGTTAAAGGAAGAGAAGATAAAGGTGCAAGAAGTGTACAAGAAAATGGAGTCTATCAAGGGCACCATCCTTTTGAAGCACCCAGACTTAGTGACGCCTACACAAAAGTACTTGTCCCTTCTAGAGTATAGAATATCTAACGCATGTCCTCACTATGGAGAGATGACCTTTGGCCCTGGAATCTGTAGAAGAAGTGGCTACATGCTAGAAGGAGGAGGAAAGATTGAAGATGGTAGCACTCATTGTTGTGTATAGCCAAGTACTCACAGAGGTTAAGGTCATTGCCTAATTTACAGAGGCCGCGTATAATACATGTGCAGACAGGGATAAGGTGGCAAGCTCCTTGGTCACCACACTTGAAGCATAACTAAAAGAGTTTCAAGAAAAGAACAAGGGGAACATGGTGGAGAGGGACAAGGTTCTGGATGAAGTAGAGAAGAAATCATAGGAAATTATGGATTTAAGGATCTCAATTAAGGTCCGACTAAAGGAACTATACCCCCAAATTACTAGGAGGATGGATAAACTTGAAGACCTAGGCAAAGAAATGGAACAAATCATAGAAAATTTAGGCACCCAAGGAATTGGCCTAAGTTTTGATGAAGTGAGCACCCTGGTGGGTGACCTCTACTAGAGGGCACAAAGCGAGGTCAAAAATATTTCCCTAGCTTGCTGAATTGATGCTCCCCCCATTCTTCATTCTTTCCCCAATTCTTTCATCCCTTATTCTTTGTAAAGTGTAAGACTATTCCTTGATTACCTAGACAACATGCATCTTGGTTAAGTAGAGTGTTTCTGAGGATGGAGAACAGGTGTAGTGTGGGGTGATGTTAGACCCCTAGAATATTAACCAAGTATGAAGGCACGTAGGCACGCAACGTACTAGTTATGAAAAGGAACACAAGGAAAAAACATGCAAGTGAAAGGTTTAAGGAAGCACATAGCACGTGCGGCACACGAAGGAGGTTTGGGACTTAGTCAATTTGAACATCTAGGGAAAAACACGTGAAAAGCATGATCAGTTATATGTTGGTAAGATGCTAGCTTGGCGACAGGTTGGCCCTGATAGGGGCATGCCTTGGAATCTTCTAGAAGAACATCATGAGATAAAGTGGAAATCTCAGGCCTGGAGAAGCATGATTGCATGAAGTACCACATTCGACACTTAGCACCAGATATGAGGACTGGAAGTTGGCAGTGTAGGAGAATTATAAATACAAGTGCTTATGGAGAAAAAGGAGAGACAATAGGAGTTAGGGAGATAAGGAGTTTGATATACATGGAAAGTTTGAGATATTATATGGGTGGAGCTCTGCAGAATGGTTGCAAAGACTCTGTTAGTGGATAATTGATTTAGGAGAGAATGTACTAGGCATGGAGTTGTAAATTTTCTTTTGATAGCTTAGTTACACAAGTTTGGTGATATGCGTGACTGCGGTCTACTCTATGTGACACTCTATAATGAATCAATGAATGTAATGAGGTTACCTAATACAATATATACATGGTTCTAATGCATATTTATCTCTTATGAGTTCTCTTTCCTTTCATGCCATGTATGAATACTTGTATAATTCTTTCTATCATAATATATGTTCTATATTTTGTTAAAGTACTCGATCTGAAGTGATTACAAGGATCTAGAGGCCGTTCTGAGCCATATGGTTCTTGTATGTCTTAACTTCCCTCCTAAAAACTCTTACACTAATCATAGATGATGCTTCCCACTAAACTCACATAAAAGAGATACTCGGTACCCACGCATTCCTTGGGTAAGCACTCAACTTCTGCTGGGTGATAGGACAACGCACATGGGGGTTTATTCATTTTTTGATGGGAGAAAAAATGACTATAAATACCCAAGGATGGTAACATGAATTCAACAGGTAATACATCCTCTACTCTAAACACCAACTAAAAAGTTGTGGCCTTATTCAACCTCTTATAAGTGGTAATATATGACCAAAGTACGGATGCCACTTTATCATCCCAATATTTTCTCCCAACATCACATATTTTTGTCAATTTCTATCCCAAAATATTTTTGAAAGCTTCAACAGTACCATTATCCCATGGGTGATAAGGAGTTTTCTTATGGTGTGCTACCATAAACTCTGCCAAAATAATTCTGATCGTATCATTCAAAAAATGAGTTCCTCTATCACTTGTTAAGCTTAATCAAAAACCATACCTAACTATAATATTCTCCCATAAGAATATTGATACTGTAGCTACTATACAATCCTTTGTAGGTGATACCTCTACCCACCTTGTCAGATAATCTATACAAGTAATAATATAACATGCACTATTCCTATGTGTAGATGATGGAATAAAACCTACAAAGTCAATAAACCACTTCTCAAAAAGGTGCAAAACCTGTAATAGGACACAACTGAATATCATCTCAGGTTCTAGGATTCCCAAGGCAATGAAAATGATCACACACATTGACATATTCCTTATTATCCTTGTACATAGTCTCCCACCAGAGTCGAGCCATCAAAATTTTGTGCGTTGTAGCATTTCGTGTATAGTGCCCATGTGTAATTCCACCATGAGCCTCTTCTATAATATCCCCACGCTCATGCTCCAAAACAAAATGATGTAAATATTAATCAAGACCTAACTTGTATAAGTATCTTCTGATCAACTGATAAGGCAACATGCGTATGACAATCTTCTTTCTCTCTAATGTCTTCATTCCTTCAGGCACCTGTCTAGTGTGAAAAAACACTGTAATATCCTCTAAATCTTTAGTTACATGGTTTAATATGAAAAATTGTTCATATGAGATTGTGTCCTCAATTCTCTATTCATCCTCAGTAGAATTGATCCTTAACAAATGATCAGGCCTTGAATTTTGCTTTCCTGGCTTCATAACAACTGTGAAACCAAACTCTTGAAATAGAAGTATCCACATGTAAATGCACCATTGAAAAATAGGTTTGTTGACAAAATACTTGAGTGCCATATGATTTATATAGAATATGAATGGGGTTACCAATAAGTACTTCCTAAACTTATATAGTGTGTATATCTTGGAAAAAACCTCACACTCTATGGTTGTGTAATTCTGCTCTGTGGGTGTCAACTTCCTCATTGCAAAGAAAATGGTATGATCTATAATTCCTTCTCCTAGTTACACCAAAAATGTGCCAATTTCCATTCCAGAAGCATAAAACAAACATGGAAAGGTTTTTCCCATGAAGGAAAACAAAAAATAGGTGCAATGGTCAACCTTTCCTTCAATGTTTCAAACACATGTTGTTGCACATCACCCCAATAGAAGTTCCATTTTGTCTTTAATAATTATTCTAAGGGTGTGAAAATATTTGTGCATCCTTTAAGAAATTTCTTGTAATAGCCTGTATGTCCCAAGAATCCACACAATTCACTTTGATTGTTAGGTTCTCCCAAACCCAAGATCACAACTATCTTGTCTAGGTCTACTAATGATCCTTCCTTCTAAATTATATTCCAAAGTAAAGTTCCAAATTCTGTTACAAATATACAATTCTTAATGTTGAGAGAGATTCTTAATTTCCTGCACCTCTCAAACATGATCCTTAGATTATCATATTCATCCTTGACTAAACCATACACTATCTAATCATCCATATATACCTGTAAAAACTTATGAATAAAATATTGAAAGGCTTGTACCAAAATAAGCGAGAACACCGCTGACACATTCTTCAATCCAAAGGGCATGCCTGTATATGCAAATCTTCCCCACTTAGTGGTAAAAATTATATTTTATTGATCTTCCTTTGTGATGCACACCTAGTGGTATCAGAAAAAACCATATGTAAAAGAATATATCTCATGCCCAACAACTCCCTCCAGAATTTCTTTTGTGAATGGGATGGGAAAGGGATCAATAACAAAAAAAGCATTAAGTTCTCAAGTAATCCACATAAAATCCTTATCCTCCCATCCTTCTTAATGATTATAACCATGGGGATGACCCACTTCAGATTCTTCAATAGGCTCAATAGATAAAAGACTTGAGAATATTGTCAATATCCTCCTTTACCTTCATGCACAAATTTAGATTCATCATATAAGGTACCTCTTCCTAATCAAGTGCATGCACAACTTCCTTCAGCTTGATTTTCATCTCACCTAAAGAAGGATCCACACCTTTCAACTCAAGGATAACCTTGTAAGGAATAAGATCATGAAACTCTGTGCATGAGTTCAATAATATTTTCCACTTCTTTCTCTAAATAGTAATCACCAATAATGGATTCCCTAGGCTCTACCTCTGTACCAATGTTAACCTTATTTTTCTTTAACATAGGATCATGATATGCATGCACCTTCTCATCCATGAATTGTCCATCACCTCGCATGTACCCTCAGTGTGGTCAACATCTAAGTTATCAACTTCCTCATCAACTATCATGTACACCAGTTTTTCCTTTTCTTTTTCCTTCTAGGCATAGACCATCTCTTGTACATATGTTTCTTCAAGGTCAAGGCAGGCCTCAAGTTCAAGTTCCCTAAACAACTCTAGCATAAGTGTTTCAAACTTCACGTTATCCCCCAATGTAAGGTTCTTCATAATCTGTAATGCTTCATGGACTAGAGGTTTAGTAGAAAATTAATCAAAGGTTTGGATCATACCTGAGGTCATCTCTTACCAAATTTATGTTTCCCTTTTCAACTCAACATGGACATACCATGCATGTGTGCAACCACATAAGGTGGAGTAGAACTTATGCACCCAAAGTGATGGTGGTAATTCTTCCTTTCCTTGTAATCTATATTCTCACACTCCTAGACGTGACGAGAGGCAAGATACTTCCCATGAAATTCACATGTTTTTGTAGATATATTGCTCTGAGTAAACTTGGTGGAGAAAGTGATTCTCACTTCTCACCACTCCAAGAGGCTATCTCTATGTGTTTCCCACCAGTGCTTTGTTGTCCTGCGCAAAGTATAGACCAAAATATTTATCCTATCCCATTCATTCGGCCACTGAGTATCCATGTGTGCAGAAATGCATCCAAGTTCCCTTCACCAATATACCATGGTACACAGTTACATCCTAACCGCCTCACCATACGCAACCTAATCATTATGGTGACTCTTCCTTTGACCTCATGCTTGACCATTTCATATGTTCCATAAACCTAATTATCACAATCAACACTAGTAGTGTCACTTACAGATTGTGTGTCTTCCCAATGAAGACATACCCTCCTTGGATGGTTTAAATTCTCTAGATTGTGCACTAACTGTACATATATTTTGTTAAGATCATTCCTTGCTCAATGGTTCTACATAGGGTTCAGCCTTCTTCTGCAAATCAAGGGTATAATCATGTACTCCTCATTAATTTATAAAAACTGATGTACCTTTTATTAAAGTGCAAATATGCATTGCTCACTTCGCATTAGGGTCACCCAAGTAATGTTGGAAAGTTGTCCACTTCAGCAAGTTCCAATACCTCAAAGTCTCCAGTAAATTTAGCCCCTTGAATAGTAATAGATGCATCCTTTAGGACCCCAATAGGCATAGCCCTAGTTTTATTTACCATATACAACACATTCAAAGATGGCTGCAATTGTGGTCTACCCATTAATTCCAAGCATCCAAAGTTAGCACATTTACTTCCACACCGGTATCAATAAGAATGTTGTGCAATAACCACCCATCAATTACTGCATCAAGTTATAATCTCTTTATCAAAATTCATGATTCTAAGGTGGTATATTTTCATGAAGGATCTTCCTCTCATGCTCAATTCCAACGCGTGGTACCTTTTATCATATCCATTATCTCAACAAAGGAATGATGTTCTCCTGCACGTAATATCCTACACACTTCCTTCAAGTCATCCACATCCTTATGTGGATTTCAAAATTTCATTCTCCTTTCATGTATCTCTCCTCAAGCTCACCTTCTTGAAAAATTTCTCTCATTTCCTTTAAACACCGTATATCTCCCTGGAGCACCCTGAAAACTTCCATAATATCCTAATAAACTTCTTTCTAGTACATAACATCTAGATACTTAGCATGTACTACTTCCCTTGTGATAAGTGGCTTAGCCTTCAGAGGATCACATGCACATACAACCTCAACATGTGTAGTAACCATTACTGTATGTAACTCAGGGTTAGGTGTCTTCTTAGGATTTTATTGATCAACAACATCATGCTTGTACCTTTAATCATTCCCACACCCTTTTATTTCTTCCAAGTCTTACATATATGCTCATACAACTCTAGGAAATCTTCTAACTTATGTTGCTTCCCAAACCATGAGCAAATATTTTTCTGAGGGAACTCATGCTAATAATGTTTAGCGTATCCAAAATTATAACAAGTTCCTCAAAAAAATATTATTTTTCCATCGCCACGACCTCATCCTCTATATCCTCCATGGAAGCCTCTATTCCTGTTATCTCCAAGGTTGTACCCTTAATGAGTATGGATTTATTGTTCCTTTGATCCACTCACCACATTAGTCTAGTACACTCCTTCCTCAACGGATTCATGAATATGACCAATAAATTTGTAATCAATGGCGTCATGAGTGGGGGAATTACAAATCTTACAATATATGGACACCTTCTTTATAAGCATGCGCTACAACAATGAGCCATCTTAGACATCATGATTCAGGTTACGAACTTCAAAATATAATAGTAACATGTGCAATAACCTACATGGGAAATTATCTTTATTATGTCCCTCTACTTTATAATATGTGCACCATATTTCACTTTGCATGTCATGCACTAAGTTGGCAGAAATATTTTCTAACTATTTTGCCATAGTTGCAATATGTGCTTCTAAAAATGGGCTTACTCCAGTATCAACACTTCCAAACACTTCAGCATGAATAGATGCTTATAAAGCCTCGTGTGGATCCACATATGTCTTATGAGAGAGTTCTCTACATAAAAAGTCAACAATCCTCCAAACAAACCATTGTCCATGCTGACTGGGATGAATGTCATAGGACAACTTGGATAACAGAGTCTTGAAACATGCAACATACTCCCTCAAAATCTCAGCTAATCCATGCTTGATATCCTTTAGTGCACTAATGCTCTATTGCTCAAATTATAGAATATGAAACTCTTCTAGAAATGTAGAGCATAAAGCATCACATTCAACTACTATCTGATTTGGGTCATACTTTCTATACCAACTATGCATGCACCCTTGTAGTGTAGTTGCAAATTGACTATCCTTTTGGTTTGAAGCTATAATTACCTTTAACATGCACAATAATAATTCAAACTTATGCACATGCTATGCTACATATTCAATACCTCTATACTCTGGAAAATGAAGAGACATCTCATAGTAGACTTGTTGGGGTTGATGTGGGAGTTTCCAGGGATGTGGGCCTTGTCTACCAAATATAGAATTAGAACCTCCACCAGTATTTCCTCCTCCTGATCTGCATGATCCTCTTCATCCACATAATCTGGTCAATGGAAACTGCAAACTAGTTGACATGTTTCCTTGTGTTCTAGTTGTGGTACTAGACTAAACACCAACTATTTGTGTGGTTGTAGATGTTGTTGTAGTACTCCCAAAAATCTGCACACTAACATTCTATCCTGATGACACACTGGGGAAAAATCCTTCCATAAAACTACTAAATAACAATTTCGACTATGAAAACATGGACACACTACTAACTTTTTCTCATAAATTCAACAAAAAATGATATCTACTCGTCTCTTCTTGCTTACTTACACTGGCCTACTTCTCAATGACTACTTCTGGATTTGGAAAACCAAGTGCAAGGGCTAGGTGGCTAGGTGGGATTAGATGCATGATTATGTCCTCACACTCTCCTCTGATACACTCTCATTTGAAGCTAAAGGGGATTCTCTATTGCACTTACGCAAGGTTGGGAGAACTAGATGTTGTGGCTCCTTGTCTTCCATGAGAGCTTCAAATCCTTCATGAACCATTTCTTTCTTGAACTTTAGGGATACCTCAATTTCCATCTATTTCTCCATTTCCCTCTCTTGTGCTTCATTAAATTAATCCATCTTTCCTCTCTTTCCATTTCTCCCACTAGGTCCATCATCCTTCTCCACACCTGCTCCTTCCCATACGCACGGTGGGGGTTTAGCTAGCCATGGGTATGCACTCTAAATCTAATTTTAGCATCAAAATATTGATTCATAATGGTATAATTTGAAAATAAGATCCTCTGGGTTCATGCCATATCTGGAACTCAACCTCTTCAGGACATAGATATGTACAAATAGTGTACTCCAAGAATATAACTACATAATACTCTATCCCACCAATGATCTACATCTCTAGTCCACTCCACATCAACATCAATAAGAGTTTGGTAGTCCTTATACATCCAAAGTATCATCCTATAACTATAACACTTCCCTACTACATATGTTTCTAGCCACTCATATAATTATAATGGAAATAAGTTGAAGAATGTCTCATAGAGTGCATCATAAAGGTTATTTTCCACCCAATGACGTGAATTGAAATTGGGTCCAGTGCTATATTTATGTGCAAAATTATCATGTTCATCACCTATCCAGCCTTCAATACTCTCTAGAGTCAATTGATACGCCATCTGTATGCAACATCCTGACAGATAGTTTGAAAAGAGGTCCTGGTAATGAAACTAAAATGTAGCCTTTGTTTCACCACCTAAGATGATATGGGCAATGACACTTCATCTAGTTAGATCCGGATGCTCACCTGAAGTGTGTAAAGCTATCAAGTCCCTTCTTTGCACTATCTTGTTAAGATGTTAGCACACATACTCATGATTACCATTATAAAATAATTGATTTAGATGTAGACCATTATAGATACCATAAGAAAACACATACAATAATGAAAAAATGATAGATCAAATAAGTATCAAGATTAATTGCACTACATGATCACCATGCTCTGACTCATTAACCACCATAATCCATCCAAAAAGATCCATTAATAACCAAAGGACTACATAGTGGGGGATTAATACATAACATTAGTATCATAGAGTCATGCTGCTCAATACATCAAAACAACATAACCCTATCACAACAATCATCGATCATACTCAAAACAATGTAAAACAAAATATTGATATAGGGGTGGGAACTTTCCCTTCACTTCCCATGCATCTCCAAAAATAAGCTACATGCTCAAAATAGCCACACATACATAAATAGAGTGGTGAATGTTGTTCTATTGAGCCTAATAATAGATTAATATATAAATAAACCATGCTTTTAATCCTATTATTATATAAATTCTTTCATGACCTTTGATCTTTTCCTCACATATGCTTTATCCCAAAATATCTCTTTCTTGGCTGCTAAACTTCCATGATTTTCTCTAGATCTGGAATGTTTCTTGATTGAAACTCAAACTCGGTGTCATCTATTTTCAGCCCATGGTTCCAAAATCGGCTAAGTCTTGAATATTTCCTGCTTGGGCATCAGCCTTCGCACATTGTCTATTTTGTCCTGTGCACGTCCCTTCATGCTTGCTTCACATGCGCCCAAAATATTTGCACATGACATGTGCTTCAAAATGGGATATGTAACAATGAGGTTTAAACTTAGTATAAATTCATATTTTTTGATTTAACTAGCTTCATTTCCTGCTTTATCATGATGTATTTACTTGAGTTTAAATAAGTTAGGATCAGCTTGGTGTTAGGTTCATATAATTAACTTAGTTTAATTTTAGCATGCACTAAATTACATTGGTGTTTAAAGTGTCACATTATGTGTTTAGAGTGTCACACTTATGTTTATGGTATCACATTGGTGTTTATGGTATTGCACTAGGGTTTAAGGTGTCACATTTGTTTTTTAGGGTTTCAAAAAATTATTTAAGGTCTCTCAATTTTTGTTTAGGGTGTCACACTAGTGTTTATGGTGTTTCGCTAATGTTTAGGGTATCACATTTGTTATTTAGGGTGTTACACTAGTGTTTATGGTGTCACATTGGTGTTTAGGGTGTCACATTTTGTTTATGGTATCACACTAGTGTTTACAGAGTTGCATGAGGTTTTAGGGTGTCATATTTGTTGTTTAGGGTGTCTCACTAGTGTTTAAGGTGTTGAATTTTTTGTTAAGGGTGTCACACAAGTATTTAGGGTGTCACATTGGTGTTTATGGAGTCATATTTGTTATTTATATTGTCACACTAGTGTTTATGGTGTCATATTTGTTTTATGGGTGTTATACTATTGTTTAGGGTGTCACACTAGTGTTTAGGGTGTCACATTGGTGTTTAGAGTGTCACATTTTTTTTGTTTCAGGTGTCAGCATAGTGTTTAAATTATTGCATTGTCATTTAGGGTACCATATTTATTTTTAGGATGTCACACTAGTGTTTAGGGTGTTGCATTTGTTGATTAGGGTATCACACTAGTGTTTAGGGTGCCCTATTTATTGTTTAGGGTGTCACATTTGTTGTTTAGGGTGTTGCACTAGTGTTTAGGGTATCACACTAGTTTTTATGATGTTCCATTGGGGTTTAGGGTGTCATATTTGTTGTTTAGGGTTTCACACTAGTGTTTAGGGTGTCACACTAGTGCGTAAGGTGTTAAATTCATTGTTTAGGGTGTCATGTTTGTGTTTAGGGTGTCACATTTGTCGTTTAGGGTGTCACACTAGTGTTTAAGGTGTTGCACTAGTGTTTAAGGTGTGACATATATGTTTAAGGTGTCACATTCATTATTGAGGGTCACTCACTAGTGTTTAGGGTATCACACTCGTGTTTATCGTGTGACATTTGGGTTCAAGATGTTGATTTAATTTAATTAAGTATTAATTAAATATAATTATTACAGAGTCATGTATTGATATAAAAGATAAAATACAAAAAAGACACAAACAAACTAATATTTAAAGTATGGAAGCCTAAGCAAGAGATGAGATAAACAAGACTCGCTTTATTTTTGTGTAATATGGGATTGATCTATGTAGAGAGAAGTGATGAAAAAACTGGGAAGAGTGTCATTCTTACTCACTGTAAATTCTGAAATGTAGGAATGAGTTTGGACACAGGTGCCCATGGTAGGAAAGGGGCACCTGGGAATTCGAGATTACTTCTGGGTGTTAGTGACTGTAAAGGAGCTCAAGATCTGCTTTCTGATGTATCATAAGGTCTTTTATTTTATTCTCTATTGATCACCTAAAAGTCTCTCTTTAGTCACCAAAGGTACCTATAGCTTGCAAAAAAAGTTCACCTGCACAATCCCACAAACCACATCAAACCCAAAAAATAAAGATGCATAATGTGGAGTCTAAATGACCTCAATTGTGATTTAAAAAAATTGAATTATGCTAAAACCCTAATATTGTAGATTCACATATAATAAATAAAGCTTTAAAAAATAATTTAACACAAGAAACAAGCTAGATGAAAATGAAACCATAGGTACAAGAGAGAGGATAAAAGACATCTAATTTCACAATTGATCCTGAAGTATTATGAACTAGAAGACTAATGAAAAAGAGGAGTATACTGTCACAATCGAACTTAGAAAATATTGGAAATACTGGATGAGTTGGGACTAGGGCACTTGGAATAGGATTGGGGTGCCCAGGCATTAGAGACCATTGGTAAGTGCCTATGATGGTGTAAGAGATCAAAATATGGTTTTTATTATGTCACAAGGTGGTCACTAACCTTCATTATCAGTCACTTGCATGTCACTATATGATTGTTCTACTCGTATGTAACCTACAATACAAATGATATCCTGCTAAACCCAAAAACACATCAAATCCTAAAAAAGAAAAGATGCAAATGGGGAGTTAGAATGACCTTGATGGTCACCTGAAAAAGTGAACTTACAATTGAGTGTTGCTCTACATATTAGAATCCATGTACTTCTTGTGTAATGTGGGATAGAATCATGCCCTACGAGGCCCTTGTGCAAGTACATGTGATAACATGCAATAACTATATGTACCAATGTAAATAGATGCGTGAATGGAAAAATGAACTTCCCCTCTTATGCATGTATGTGGAAAATGCATTCCTTTGTCCCTTGTATGAGTACTAGACGGATGCCTTTGATGCCTTTGGATGCAACCTTAGGTGGTGATAATAGACGTTGAGAGCTTGGTCCCTTATTTTGGTCACATATCTTTGTATTTATATGATTCCCTTATTTAAATTTTTTAATTGAAAACTAAAAGGCCATCCCATAAGAAAAAAATATGCCCAAAAGATAAACGAGGTTCGAAAGAGGTGAGTAAGATACAAAGAGGTTGGGGGTGCCCAAAGGGGACGAGGGTGCATGGGCAACGTCATCCAGGCCAGGAACTAGTGTCTAGAGTTAGGAATGATAAATAAATTAATATCAGACTAGGTTGTGGGGTGTGTAAGACTAGATAAAAAGTAAGAAATACAAAAAAGAGGCCAAAGAGAGTAGTCAATTACTAGTTTTCTCACTTAGGAATTATATGAATGAAAATATATGCTTTTGACCTATAAATGTATCCAAGTGTGTCATTTTTTATCTGCATTTTCCCCCACTTTATGTTGTTGAGTGAATACTCAATAAGATAAAGTAGATAAGAGATGTGTACCTAATAACCATGTAGAGTGTTATGGAAAAAAATGTGCCGTAGAGACAAGTGAAAGTGTGGAGTGATAAAAATGAAGCGTGGAAACTAAGAAAAAGGAAGTGACCCTAAGGGTAAAGTGTATGATGTTGTACTATATTATACCTAATGTTATTATCAATGAAGGGATGCTTCTTGTTGTCTATTAATGATGGACATGATCCATGATGAGTAAAAAGGGATAGAAAATGTTCTGAAATGTTGTAGAAGAGAAAGGTTTTTAGGTGATATCACGTAAAACACAAGTTTTTTGGGAAATATCATGCCAAGCATGAGTTTTTTAGATGATCTCACACTAAGCACAAGTTTTTTTGGATGATCTCATGCCATAGAAAAAGAGTGTTGGGGAGAGAGGTCTTGTTTTACTCTCTATCCATGACTGATTCTTGAATTTATACACGATTGTGGATGTTGATCTTTCTTTGTTTCATGTTTGGTCCAATTCAATCCAAGGATAAAAAGGAGAAGGAAAATTTCTCTGTGAACTACTTAAAACTATGTTGATACGATAAAGTAACTGTAATTTCTCCCACTTATAGTCACCTAGGAAAGGCTAGGAGTGCCTAGGCACTAGAGTCTATATCAGGGTCCTGGCATCAGTGTTGAACTGAGGACCCAACTCAGAATTTGGGCCATTTCAGTAACTATATAATGCTTTTTTTTGGTACTGTGTAGGTCTAAAATTTATCTCTATATTGTTCCATGGGGTGACTAATTCACCCAGCATATGCCCCCTCATTTGGGGTACATACGACGCCACTAGGAGTATACGACCCAAATGAGAGGACTGGATGTTGTTATGAAACTATATACCTGCAGGGGGAATGTGCATGGTAGAAACAAAGTCACTTGCAAAAAATATGGCTAGAAACATGTGTTAGTAGAAAAAGTGACAAACATCTGTAGACACTAAATCACACACTTTGGGTATATTTCTAGTCATGATCACATACCACTATTCATATGATTCCTAAGTGAGAAAAGTACTAATTGATCACTGTCTTTGGCCTCTTTTCTTTATTTCTATTTTCCTTCTTGGTCTTACACACCTTCTTTCCTAGTCTAAATTTTGGCACTTTAGTTTTTCTAAGTTTAGACACCAGCGCCCATCTAGGATGCTAGCACCCAGGCACCCCTGACCTCTTTGTATCTTGCTCACATATTTTGGGTCTTTTATAACTATTGGGCATATTTATTTCTTACTATTCTTCACTTTAGTGGTTAATTATGAAATTAAACCAAGGGAATCATATAAATACAAAGTTATGTGATCATAATAAAGGACCAAACACTAAACATCTACTATCACCACCTAAGATTGCATCTAAAGGCCATTACAAGAGCATTAATGAATCTATCTAGCATCCATTAAAGGGACAAGGCACAACATTCTTCTACATAAGATTCATAGGAGGGGAAGTTCAATTTTCTATGCACACATCTATCTAAATTTTCTACATCTAGATATTGCTCACTATTCAAGTGCATCTGATACAAGAGACACCTAGGGAATGATCCTACACATATACACACAAAACTATATGAAGTTAAAAATGTAGTACAACACCTATATTATAAGTTAACTCAGTTGGGTGACCTCCAAGGTCAGTTTGACTCCCCATTTACATATTTTTATGTTTAGGATTTGATGTGTTTTAGGGTTTTGGAGGTGCTCTTTCTCTTTGCAGGATTCAGGAAAATTTGGTGATCAAACAGAGAGGTAAATGTGACTAAATGTGACATCCAAAGAACATCTCATGACCTTGTGAAATTGAGTTTATGAGGTTTTGGGAAGTCACAGGTGCCGAGAGGAGGTTTACAGTGCCCCAGGAACCGTTGAATCTATCCAGGTGCCCTAGTCCCAACATTCATGAAAATTTTACATTTTTCTAGGCTCGGTTGCAATAACCTGCTTACCTATTCCACTAGTTTTCTATCTTGGCACAACTTCATAATTATCATGAATAAGATAAGTATTTTATCCCTTCTCTTACAAATCAGGTTTCATATCTCTCTAGCTTAATTTCTTGGGTCAAATCTTTACTTTATTGCATATCTATATTCTGCGTTGGTACTTAAATTAGAATTTAACATTTATATTTCAATATATGTCAAATCATTTGGTGAACCCATCTCATTCGAACACTCTTAGTGTCCTCATAATTTCATTTCTCTCATTTTCCTGGGATATTCTCATCATGGATATCTCTATTCATGATTTATTTCTCGCCAATTCTAATTTTCGCACTAAAATTACCACTCTTTTGGATAATACTCGCATCCCTTCTACTAATAATCCAAACATAGTTTATCAAACATTTGTGGATACATTTTCTCAGCACTTTACTTTTCCATCTATCGTAACTAACAACAATATTCCTATTTATGACAATGATTCTCCTCTTTATATATACATATGCATCATAAACTATGATGTTAAATGAATTTTAGTTGATAATGGATCTGAGCTCAACCTTTGTTCTTTCTCATTCATTTAGGATTTAGGCCTTTTAGTAGCTAATATTAACCCAACATCTATTTCTCTCTGGGCATATGATTCCACTACACCTCCATGTTTCGAAATTATTACTTTTCTTGTCATTATTGGGATAAAAACACATCTTGCTATATTCTTTGTCATTAATTTTCCAGTCTCATATAATTTCTTTATTCGGTAGGCCATGGATTCACAAAATGTAAGAAATACCTTCCACATTTCATCACTATGTCAAATTCTTACATGAGGGCATTAAGTATATAGTTCCCACTAATAGTACCCCATTTCAATATTGCAACCCAGATCCAAACACTACATTTCCTATCCCAACTTCTGCTACCATATATCTTGTTACTAATCCATGACCAATAGACTATCCAGACAACTGACCTCTACTTGAAGGAACTATTTGTGCATTAGACATTGTTCTATCTGCTTTAGTATCACTCCCTCCTTCTATTAATGCTATGGTACTTTATAAGGGGTCTATCCATTCATTGAACATTATACCACCTTCATTTTCTCCTCATGATAAACCTACACCTATGATACATCCTTTCACATGAACTATTTTCATGAATAATGATTTTTGGCCACATATTCCATTTAATCCCAGTTGCTTTGAAACTGTTTATACACCTAATGGCTTGACTCTGCTTAGATTCACACTAGATGATCTTATCCCCCATAACATGCTCCTCATTTATCTCATGGACACGTTTGCATTACTACTACTTATAGGCTCCAAGTATTTCATCTATCACTATTTTTTGCATACACTCTACACCTTTCGCCTCTTACTCTCAGACAATCTTGGCTTTACTATATTATCAAAACTTTAGATCCTAATCATATAGAAATTTCATTCCCCATGCATTTCAGCCATGTTTTTATTTGTAATAACTCATTTCTTGGATATTCAAAAAATATTACTCATTGGTATGCACATGGATGTCCATTACCACCTTTCACTGATGAAGAATATGCAATGGGTATGTACAATCTACGCTGTAATGAATCCTGACTGGATCAACCATATACTATATCCTACTAAGTCTCGAACACATCTCCATTCAGTTTTGACTATGAAAATGATGATCTTTAAGATGATGTTACTTGATACTTCTACACATCTCACACTTAGGGGGTAATATAATTATTTTCCTCCATCTAGCATCATTAGGTGTCTTATAATTCTACTATGTCACTTCTTACTTCGTACATAGTCCTTAACACCCATCTTTCACATCTTGATACATCTATATCATCCTTTCTCGATGAGGCACTCTTGTGCTATGGTTCACACTTGACTGTTGAGGGCTGACTATATTCATGAACCTCACATCATCACATTACACACTACACACTTGGTGCATTCACAACACATCTCTCTCATGCGCATTCAACACAACAAAATACCATATGACGTACTCTAGTTCTTCGGTTCATACTTGAATCCTGAGGGTCTAAATCTAAAATAAAGCTCAGCACACTCACTCACTCACTCACTCACTCTCTATGCTGTACAATTTAATCATATCTTTTTAGTGCACATCTCAAACCATTTCTCGATGATGCACTCTTATTCTATGGTTCATTCTCGACTACTGAGGGGGAATTTATAACTAAAACTAATCTCATGCATACTCATCCAAATTCACTCAGGGGGCACACAACTCTTATCACATTCACTCTGCATTCCATTACATCTCACTCATCCACATCATACTACATATCTTTGTTGCACATTATTCTTTCTTACTTATACTTGCATGTACAATTTTCTTAGTATGTTAGACGGATACATCATATGTCATTATATTTTCTATATACATATGCGAGTTCACTTTCCTTCTAGTTATGATTGCATATACTCCATATATAATTACATGCAACACAGATTCTCGACACTATATCTCTTACCAAACCTACAGAGGCTCCTAGGGGAAACCTCTATCGTGTACACTATAGGTGATATTGTTTCTATTTATACTACTTCCTATTTATACTAGCATATTAAACTATATTGGATCATACATGTTTTGACATAATTTTTATCTTTCTAACATTCTAATGAGTACTTCATGTGCAATAGTTGTCTTGTAGGAACTCTTTGTTACTATGGTTGTTTGATATCTTTCTTGTCACTATTTGTCATTGCTTGTCATTTTTTGTCATTTTTGAGGGATATGCCCTTTCTCTTGTGTGTAAAATTTATGATTTTTGGCTACTTCAGCCTCAATTATCTTGTGACATCATGAGTGATGTCCCATGTTTACAACCCACTTTTCATGGTCTACACTGTCTTCTTGCTTGCTAGCTTACACATTATTTTCTATATGCTTGTTTATCTTTCTTGCACTAACACTTATTTTCAGTCACTTTGATTACATGTACCTTGGTTTCTACCAAGCAAATTCCCTTCCCCTACAAGGCATTAGTTATAGCACAATGTTTGATCCTCATTTTGGCCACATACTACTTGCGATGTCGCATGCACCCAAAACAAGGGGGGGAGTCCATTGGGTGAATCAATCACCCCATACAATGGTTTATAGTCACAATACAATACAGTTGAGTATAGACACAACACAACCTTCAGTCTTAGCAATGACCTATAATTTGACTTGGGTCCTCAACACAATACTGACACCAACGCACATACATAGAAAATAGTTCCTAAACACCCATGACCCTTCCTAGGAACCTATGAAAAAGGGGAATTTACATAATTTTTCTTAGTTTGACACACTTTACAATAGTTTACACAACTTTTATAGGACATTCACAATCCTTCAGCAATCAACATGCATGCTTTCTCTTCTTCTTCTTATATTTTCATGTTGGATCAGACTGGATTGAAATGGATCAGATTTGAACACACCATATTTAATGGTGTTTACACTTTAGGAAGTAGTCAAAGGTTTGAGAGTAACACTAGACCTTTCTCCCTACACTTCTTTTGTACTTGGCATGATAACACCCAAAAAACTCGCACTTGGCACAAATAGCGTGAGATGTTGGCATGCAGGCCTAGTATGTGTTGTCATTGATGAAAAATAACATTAGTGAATATTGTAGAATTATTTCATGATGATTTATGTGGTTCTAAAATGATAGTTTATATGTTTATCATATGCTACAATAGGATTCAATGAGGAATGCTTGCTCTAGCAAGCCCATACATGTGCCTAGGAGGTGTAGTTTGACAGTGTGAGATTCTTGGATGTTGGAGAGTCATGTTGACATGTTGAATAACAGGTTTTGAGGGCTCTTGAGCACTCACAAGAGTGATATAGTGCAGGTATAAATGGCTCTCCATGTTACAGGTTCTCATTGGGAGCACGTAAGCTAGCTTGGAGGTGTGACAATGTGGTTTAAATCCATATGAGCTCATGGATGCATGATATAAGGTGTATAATGTCATATGAGATATGTTTGGATCATTTTTAATTATTTCATGTTCAATTATTGCACCATTATAGTTAATACTAGCTTCTACAGTGAGAAATCCTAATGTAAGGCTATGCAAATGAGATTAGCTAGAGAGATTGAGAAATAGTATTGAATTTATAATGAATGGATATGTTATTTTGATGTTTCATATTTCTCTCAGAAAAATTTCAGGTTCCCCTGATGAGAAATTTTCAAGTTATGATAATTTATGTGAGACAGGTTGAAAAAACAAGGAAAAATCCATCTGGAAGTTCAACTTCAGATGCTCATTGTGGATAGTGTACTCTGTATGGGACCTTGTTAATTTTAGATAATATTATAAGGTGAGTATATAAGGTTTCAAAAAAATAATCAGGTTTTTTTATCATCATTTTTTTAATGAACGAGTGTTAAGAAGTCAAAGTGGTCTAAAACCCTAGTTAAACCCTAGCTAGGAGAAGTTTGCAAAAGGTGAAGTATATTGACCCAATTTTTATTGAAACTAAAAGTGTGATGATTTGATTTTGTATAGGACTCCTAAAGACTTCCATAAATGTATGGTTGCGGTCATGGTGATATGTGGACCCCACCTAAAAATATTAATTTATGAAGAAGAAGGTCTTAGGACAATATGGTCCAAAGGAGTAGTATTCCAAATTGATGTGGTAAGATTATTGAGAGCTAATACTTATTTCCATGAAGTTTCAGGACATAATATTTTAGGTTGATGGTTTTTTGAGTCTCAAACAGGTTGACTGGTCAAATTAAGGTTTTAGGGTCTCAAATAGAAGGGTTCAATGTTTTGGCCATAACTTGAGTTAAAGATATAGTTTTGAGGTGATTAACGTTGTGTTGGAAATAAAATTTAGATATATTTATAGTGATATATGTATAGCCTCATGATTAGGTGATTTTATAGGGTTTTTTAGGTCATTCTTTTAGCAATAAATTTTTTGGTAGTTCAAGACATCATCTATTTTTGTGGAAGTTTGATGTTGTTTTAAGGATACAAATGATTTGGTAATGCTTCCTATCACCTTGGGAGTGAAGATGAATGAATTGGTCATCAAATTTATCTATTTTGAGGTATTTAATGTTTTTAGAATTGATTTTATGAGATAACATTTGGAAACAACTATTTTGGCAGGTTGATTTAATGAAGGAAAATATTGTTGTGGTTTGAATTGAAAGATATTTCATGACTTATAACATGCTTAGAAGTGTTGGGAATTGGGATTGTGGAATAGTTATATTATTCAATAACAAAACCAAATCATTCCAATACTAATCTATACAATTCCCCTAAATCTATAGCAATGGAATTATAAACTAGAATAATCCAAATAAAACCAAGTACACACACATAACATAACATGTAAAGTGGTTGATTCAATGGGAGCTATCGTAACTCTAATTATAGAGATGAGGAATGCTAAAAAATAGTGAGTATGTAGTCATGGTCCACATCACCTAGATGGGTCATCTCACCTTGCGAGAGTCATAGTTGCTTAGGATATTCATATGACACATGGTGGTAAAATACTGTCATAGAATCTGACATTATGGATTTGCATATAATAGACGTCATAGGATGTCACGTGGGTTATTTAGAATGGTCAACATAAATATGATTGTTGTAGGCATCATATGCATCAGTGAACATACACGATTCAAATACAGTGGCATCATATAATTATATCTTAATAGATATTTCGATGTGGCTATGTGGGGTTATATCAACACCCCTATTTGAAAGTCCTATGTTTTTGATCTATGAGCTTTAGCAGACCCATTCTTCTTGCTTGCAATCTAATAATAACCAGGATGTGTTTCGAATCCTGTGTATTATGTTGGCTGGACATTACTATTGTCGCCAAAATCACTGCACCCTCCGAATGGCCAGGATGTGAATAGGACGTTCGGTGTGATTGGGACACATGGGATCACCTCTCAAGCTGTGGGACTTGGGCTCGAGGTGAACCTCCGGAGAAGGCCGGCTTCCTCTTCCTAAACTAAGTGTTGTACTACTCCTAGTGTAACAAAAATGATTATCTAATCCTATGCTAACATTTTCATGGGGTTTTAGGGAAAGAGATTTACAGAAATGAAACTATACTAGGGATGGTGATGCACCAAATAAAGGGTGTCTTCAGACTCAGGAAGGGTTAATTTGAAGAGGGTGTGTGCACCACAGGTCAACTTCACCTACTGCAACTTAGAGAGGGTACAAGATACCACAAACTAAGAGACACGCGTTCCCTTTGTTAAACTTTATCAGACCGAGAAATATACCAGTTTCCCAGTGAAGAAGGATGAACTCAAGAAGGGTGAACAGACACCACAACTCAACTGCATGCAATACTTCACCACTCGATAAGCACAGAACTCCAAGAACCTGCAATAGAACTTAAACTTGCACAGTGTACCTGCAAGTATGAGAAAGGCACAAAGAAGCACAGAAGGATGAAAGGACCGAGATTAGTCACAAAACACACACTTTTATTGCTTCAATAACATGCACAATGCATCATACATTCAGAAGAGGCAATAGTTGCCATTACAGTCTTGAAGAGGAGGCTTGAAAGTTCTCTCAACACACAAGAACAACTTGCAGAAGAGAGAGGATTCTTGAAAAGTATACACTCGCCTGAGATATCTAACTGTCCAACTTGTCTGAACTGTTGGAACCCTTTGAAATGAGCTTCCAACTTACATTTATAGAAGAATATGTGAGAAAGAAGAGGAAAGGTCATAATTACATTCCTAAATTGAAGGCCCATGATGTATTTATTGCAGTTAGTTGAACCACCTGAGAAGGTTCCATCATGGGTCATTAATTGCCTGATGACCTAGTCTTCTCAATTAATTAAAAGAATATTTAAATAAAATATTTAAATAATAATAATAAATATTATTATTAAAATATTTAAATAAAAATATTAATTTAATTAACATAATGTTGGGACCCCCCCCGTTGACCCGTTTGACTTGAAGAGGAGGGGGGTCCATGTGGATAGAGTCTGCACAAATCTCAACTCGGTGAGCTTCGAATCCTCTAACTCGGTGTTGCAATTGATTTTGAACCCCACACCAACTCTTTCCTCGTCTTGGAAATCAGGCTCTTTTGCATTGAGTCCTTCGAATGGTGAGCTATCAAACTCGATTCTTATCATTTTCCTCTGTTAACTCGAAGCCATTTATGCATTCCACGTTCAAACTTCATGAAACATCACCACGAGCTCCCTGCGAAGTCACCGAGCTCTTCATCCAGCAAACGATCTTACCTTTCCTGGGCTCAAACTCACTTGAATGTCGAGCTTAACCCAACATTTCTGAAAAGAATGGTTTTACCACAATGCTCACGGTTCTTCCTTATCATATAACACTTGTAGTAAGAATGTTTTAGCTTTGCCATAATAAGCACAATTGTACCTTCCAAACGATGAGAAAATGCCATTACCAATAAAGACCTAATGCTGCCATGATGATGACCCAGGCTCATGCCCATAACATGTCGATAGACACCCTTAAGACTGATTTTTTGGCCAAAGAGCCCTTCGGTATTTTGGTAGTGCACTCGGCAATCTCAGCTCCAATCAACAATTATGCCACTATTGGGATCTTAGTATGGCATAGGTAGCTGTGAGCTACACCATATACTCATTTTTCCAGAAACTAAAAGATCCTTTATGTTACAATTTGCAACACATAAAATAAGCCCTTCAAAAAAATACGTTGAACAACTGGGGCAACCAAAAGGACCTTGGAAAAATGTACAGGTAACAACCATATGAATTCTTCCTTAGTCGTGGATCAAAGCTGATAGAAATAAGCTAGATAAAATCAGCTTGAAATTACAGTATAATCGTCCATTGTTAAAACAAGCTTCTCTGAACCTGGTAAAAGAACACTTTTATTGTCTGATTGGACGTACATAATGGAAGGGTATAAATATTGCTTCTGCCCTCAGAGTTTCTCAAAGAGACCATTTACAAGTGACAAGGATGTAGCATGCAAAACAGCCGACCAGGTATTTCAGAGTTGACCTTCACATTCAATTCATTTTAGGAGAAGAAATGCTAAGCAATATGAATCGTTTCATTCTGCACCGTAATAAACCTGCATCTCCTAGTTCATGGAAATTTTATGAAGCCTTAAATAGCGTGACTCCAATCCATCGTACACGGTAATGAATATTTGTTTCCTGCAGCTATCTACTTGAAGCGCTAAAAACGGCTTCTACTATACTACAACATGCCTGTGCCTGTGTGTGGGATTTTGCCTCGCATCCTGAATGATCAGAGCCCAAATCGGAGTTGGGAGAAGTATGCTAGCAAAGGTGAACTGATCAGGTCAGGCATCTGTCTGTTGCTATAAGGAAACCTGTGTCTTCTGTAAGCTGCAATTACGGTATTTCATGAGAAGGCATTTTCTTTTTTGTGAGCCTGAAACTGGATACTGTTTCCAACGTTGACCCATCTTCAACCATCTCGCCATCATCCTCCCTTATCGATCGGAAGATTACTCAACACCCAATTTGCAACTGCCACTTTAATTCTCCTGGTAACTCACAAAAAGACTCGGACCACTCCAAGCTGCGCGGGGTTTTCATGACGGATAGCCATCATATTGTCTTCACTTGGCAGTTTGATCTGATTTCTCCCCAATTCCCACCAGCGCGCGGGATTTTCAGCTTGGCCTGCCATTCATAAAAATCCACTTGGAAATCAAGTGAAATATTTCCCATGCATGGAAATATCATTCTCTTGCCATGATCGTGCCTTCACTTGGCAATTTGACCCGATTTCTCCCATTCACGGAAGTTTGGTCATGGTTTGCCAAACCAATATTTCCACACTTGGCAGTGTTTTCCTGAATCTCCCCGTTCCATGCCCAATCCTCCTTTTGCCAAGTCAAATTGGCATGGCATTTGTATCAAGGAAGTCCGCAGGATATGTGTGGGGATCTCAGACTTATGAATCCAATTTGCCATACATTGCCTTGGCAGGTCGGTTCCCAATTTCCGCTTCTTGACTTGGTCATACCGCCCCAAAACTCCCCCGCATGGAACTTCTTCTTTGGCTTGCCATCCACGAAAACCCACTTGGCATTAGGCTTCTCGGATTCCCATGATTTTCCTCCTGCCGAGTTTTCCTTCAACAGATTTGAGGATAACATTAAACTCTCAGTGCAAACATTTCAGCTGTAGCTTGTAAGGTGTGATAATTCCGACAGAAAAGTTTATGCCTGAAAACATAGTGACTCGTTGAAGATGCTCATATAATTGCAAAGCAAATTGTGCCTCATGAATATTTTGATATGAAACAGTTCCACCTCTATGAGATTCTCTTCCATGAGTTACATCGTAAAACCAGTAAGGTCTCGATAGAAAATCTTTGTAATAAATTTCATCAGGTCTCCCGCTAACACTCTCACTATCACTTAATCGATTTTCATAAAAATAAGTTGAAGGAAAATCCCGAATTTGAGGATGCATTCGATACTGAATAGATAAAAATGTAGTTGGACGACCTGCTTGCTGGAAGTGCTGAAAATAACTTCTGCTATACTACAACATGTCAACTGCCTGTTCACCAAATGCTCGGCCGAGGAAGGTCTGAACAACATCAGCGAAAATATATATACTGTATTCACTAATACCCTAGCCCAGCATTCTTGCTGCCTCTTCGAGCTTACCATTGTAAAATTATTTTGAGTAGGCCTCCCAGTTTTGCATTAATCAATGAGCCCTAGAATTATATCCTAGAAACCATCTTTAATGCATCCACATGAAACGAGTTGCCTTGAATTATCGATCATGCTTGATGAGTCTCATTGATAGGGCTCCATCACGTATCTCTATTTACGCAGCGATCTCCATTCATTTTACGGCACTCTTGATGCCTTGGCTTGCGTTTGAATCACCCTAGCTATGCAGAATGTGTCCTAAAAGAAGCTCACCACATGATCTCCAAAAAGAATGAGTCATGAAGATGAGTCAAACTCCTTATCTCTGCCTTCGCTTTTGCCTGTGCTTGAAACTTTATAATTCATTGAGACTTTATTGATAGCTCGAACTTTGACTCTCCCTGACTCGGCTTTAACTTCCACCTGCATCGATCTCTATCGAGATCCTTATAGAGTTCCCTTCATTCGTCAATTTTCAATGAGCTATATTTTGCATTAACAAGACCTCATCGAGCTCTTACAACTGAGAGTCTCTACCGAGATGACTATCAATTTGACACCGGGTTCTCTATCAACTCGACCCCAAACTCTTCACTGAGTTGAGATAAACTGGGTGCCTTTCGATGCTAGGTGATCTCTCATATGCAATTTAAGAATTATTTTTAATTTTTGTATCTTGATAATAACCGGAGATGGGTTCCTGGGACTACTATTTCATTTTGAACGTGATAGGACCCCCTTGTCCAATCTTGCCAGGTGTGCAAAATTGGATAACATTTTTGGTGACCTCTTGGGGATGATTGCCTGCTAAGCATGATTCCAGTAGCCTTAAGTCATCCATTGGGCATGGAGTCTATGTTGGAATCTTGAAAGTAGTATGATTTTCTTTGACACATCCCGGAATCTCCTTGAACATTGCTGATATCCTAGACCTCCCTGGAATGCTAAGCATGAAGTATACTGAATCTATTGAATGCTTGACATCCATGGAACACTGCAAAAATTTGAATGAAGCAGATTTTGAAACTCTTATGGAAACCTTGAACCTTCTTATCCTTGACACCTTCCAATGATGAAACAATGTGCAGAACAACACAAAACACAACAACAAGGAAAGCAAAACAACAACACACAACAATGTGCATAAGCACTTGGAGGAAAACACCTAATTTAACTGTACAAGGGGTGGAACGCTTCTCAAAAACAAGCTTTGAGATGTATCCCATTCACATGAATGGGCAGTTCTTCTCCATTGAGCCTAGATAGACGGAATGAATTTGCCTCTTTGCAACTTGTGATGATGTATGGCCCACTCCAGAGAGTGTCAAACTTGGCATGCCTGCCTGGTTTGGCCCTGTCTTCATCCCATTTGAGAACTAAATCTCCCTCTTGAAAATGCCTGTCGGATGCCTTCTTATCAAAAGATTTCTTAACTTGAGCCTGATGCTGCTCCAAAGTTTTCATAGCCTTGTCTCATACTTCCTCTAACTCCATGAGTTCAGAAAACCTTACTGTCAGAGGATCACTCTCTATAACTTCAAGTTGATGAGCTAACTCCAAAGAAGGTAACTCCAATGAGAGTGGGAGTTTTGCCTCTCTTCCATATACAAGAATGAAAGGAGAATTTCTGATGGCCCTTTTAGGTGTGATCCGATCTGCCCATAAGGCGGTCTTAAGCTGTGTATGCCAAGTCCTCTTGTTAGTCTCCATTGTGTGCTTAATAATCCTTATGAGGTTTTTGTTGCTAGACTCAGCCAATCCGTTTCCTTGAGGATAGTAATTGGACAAAGTTTTGAGGTATACCCCATTTTTAACAGCCCATTCACTCAATTTCATACCAAGAAAAGCCAGTGCATTGTCTGAAATGACTGTAAACAGAACACCGAACCTCGTCATTATACCCTCCAAAAAATCTAGAACTACCTTTTCATTGCTCTCTTTTAATGCTACCACCTCTGTCCATCGAGTAAAATAGTCTGTTGCGGTAAGGACCCACTTATGTCCGTCACTGGATGGAGGATTAATCATTCTGATGAAGTCCAACCCCCATTGAACAAAGGGTTGATCCACTTGAATTGGATGCAATGGAAGAGCTGCCAGCTTCTGCTTACATGTGAAAAAGGCACATTCCTTACATTTCCTTACCCAGAGATGGGCATCCTTGAATAAATCTGGCCAATAGTAGCCAGCTCGCATGATCTTGGTAGCTGTTGTTCGTGCAGAATAATGTCCTCCAGATAGGCCATTATGAAACTCTTCTAGTATCTTACTGACCTGTTCTGGTCCTATGCACCGAAGGAGGACGCCGTTCAAATCTTTTCGAAAGAGAACGCTATCTACCAAAACATATGGGATAGATTGAAGATGGAAAGTTCGTCTTTGGTTTTTATCCATGTTTTTTGGGTATACTCCTGAGAAGATGAATTTCTTCATTTTAGATAACCAATCAGGTTGATCAACATTCTCATCAGTATTTAGGAGTGTCACGTCCTCATTACTTTTTGATTCCATGTCTGTTGCAAGTTGCTGACATAAACCCTTACCTCTGACAAGTTTAGTGACTTTGATGTGCACATCATACTCCATTACCTTTGTGATCCATCCAGCACACTTTTCATTCATTTCTTTGTTCAGCAAAAACTCCTTGACACCTGGATGAGACACCATCAGATGAATCTTGTTGTTGGACAACATGTGCCTGAATTTCTTCAAAGCTCGAATAACCGCAAAGACTTGCTTTTCAATGAATGAGTATTTGAACTCGTAGTCTTTGAGGGATTGACTGAAGAAAGCGATTGGTTGCTCCATCAGGTTGTTGTTTTGTTGGGTGAGGATCCCTGAAATGCTCTCTTGACCTGCAAAAGCATAAAGGATAAAATATTTGTCAAACCTGGGGTTCACAAGCATGGGAGCTTGAGAAATGGCTGTTTTGATGGCTTCAAAGCTTTCTCGTCCTTCCTTTGTCCATGAGAATGGCATGTTTTTCTTTAGCATGGCTGTCAGTGGTTTAGCCAATGTCGCGAATTGAGGGATGAATCTCCGCACGAAATTTATGGTTCCCAAAAAACTCTCGAGAGACCCTTCTTGTGACTTGGGAGAGATAAGGACATAATTGAATGAATCCTAGCTGGATCGATTGATAATCCTTCTGCTGAAACCACATGCCCCAACAATTTTCCCTCGTGCACTGCGAAAATACATTTGTTGGGGTTAAGTGAAACCCCAAATTCCCTACACCATTGGAAAACTTTCCTTAGATGTGTGATGTGATCTTCTGCATGCTTAGAGTATATAGTTATATCATCAAGGTAAAATAAAATAATATCATTGATTAGTCCCTTAAATGCCATGTCCATGGCTCTTTGGAAAGTAGCCCCGGCATTGGACAATCCGAATGGCATTTTATTGTAGGCATACACGCCCCACTTGGTAGTGAAAGCTCTTTTGAATTGGTCGGATTCTTGGACTAGGATTTGATTGTAACCTGAATATCCATCGAGAAAAGAAAATATTTGAGTTCTTGCCACCATTTGAAAGGATCTACTCCATCGATGGAAGAGGATAATGGTCTTTTAATGATGCACGATTCAAATCCCTGAAATCTACGTATAATCGGATCTCTCCGTTCTTCTTCCTCACGGGCACCAAATTGGCTACCCATGGGGAATGCTTGATGGGAAAAATTATACAGGCCTTGATGAGCTTGGTTAGCTCCTTTCTCATTAGTGGCTCAATTTTGGGATTAATTGGTCTCTATTTTTGACGAACTGACTTAGCATTAGGATCTAGTTCGATGGTATGTTGTGCTAGACCTGAATCAAAACCACGCAGATCTTTATAGCTCCATGTAAAGATGTCATGATACTCTTGAAAATTTTTGATGAAAGCTTCCTTCTCCTCAGAAGTACACAATTTTCTGATCTTAAGAAATTTTTCATTTGATACTTCAACTTCCTCAAAATATTCTTCTCTGACCACCGTGTTAGGGCTATGTCTTGTGGCTTGGTCATCTGAATTGAAAATGGATTCCAAAGTGACTAAACCTTTTGGTAACTTGTTTCTTTTCAATTGAATAATTTTCTCACCATATGACTCCTGCAACTTATCTTGATTCTTTGTAGCAAACTCCGCCTCTTCTTGTAGGAAGAGTGTAATTTGTTTGTCACTATCAAACACTTGTCAACTACTCACGTTATCAGGGACTACTGGTCGAACCACCATTTTAACAAATTGCTGCCCTTCTTTCATGATATCAACTGGTATGTTGTATTGTGAACCAATTGTAGCAAGCCTATTTGCATCTTGATTTTGATCTCTAGGGATTGCATGGATTCCAAAAGCTTTAAAATCTTCAATCAGGTCCTAGAATCGGTTCTTATATTATCTTAAAAGATCATTGTTTGATGCACTACGTGCTGAAACTTGATGAACAACTAACTCACTGTCTCCAAAAACAGTTAGGGCCTTGATTCCCTTCCTTCGAGCTACCTAAATTCCTTGTACAAGAGCCTCATATTCAGCAACATTGTTAGTGCAATTGAACTGCAACCAGAAAGATAAGAAGTACTTATGTCCCTCTGGAGAAATTAACATAACACCAGCACCGGATCCATTCTTACTTCTTGAGCCATCGAAGAACAATTTCCACAGTCCTTTAGAATCACTTGGTGTTTTGACAAGTTGTGGTATGATCGTATCTTCTTCATGGATACAGTAAGTACCTAATCCTGTTTCTTCCAAAACCAGCAAACCAGCTTCTTCTTCTGCCAATACATTAGCATAGGGATTATACTAATGATCTCTACTTACTTCATCTAGCAAAGTATCAGGGACTTCTTCAACAAGGGTGGTTGGTTCATGATCAGTGTCTTCCTCTTCGGGATCGCCGATGGTGTAATTTCCATTTATGGGACTAGCAGTGTAGGGTTCTACATGATTATGGCAGATTGGTTCTACCCTTATAGTTACTTTGGTTCCGTATTGAGTCCTGAGAATCATATGTGACCAATCGGCTGATAGGTAACCACCCATCTTGGCAGTGAAATCCCGTGATAGGCAGATGGCAAAGAGAGGAGGGAGATCAATGACCGATATGTCTTGGGTGAATGACAAACTTGGGCATGCATGAATGGTAAGTTGAAGTCCTTTGATAACCCCAACAGTCTTAACAGCTGTGCCATCCAGCTGAACAACCCCTCTTGTAACTGGTGCATATTGTATGCCTAGTACATCTGTAATTTGTTTCAGCATGACAGAGCTACTGGCACCAGAATCGATCATGCAATTATG
This sequence comes from Taxus chinensis, assembly GCA_019776745.2. NCBI lineage: Eukaryota > Viridiplantae > Streptophyta > Pinopsida > Cupressales > Taxaceae > Taxus > Taxus chinensis. Next base: position 290,571,754 of record CM034148.1, on the reverse strand, counting down.
TACCAGGTGGTCGCCAATGATCAGGGAAATGTAGAATGGCGGTGGTTTGTTTTCTGTAGGAATGATTTTCCCTTCCGGTTGACACAAATTTGTAGCATTTGTCACTCCATGGCTTGGTGATCCGCTGGTTGTACTAAAACTGTTCAGAGCTTCTCGCAACAGGTTTCTTTGGGAAGGGATTGAGAGTGCATCCCACATGGTAACGCTCAGATTGGTTTTCTTCATTTGTTCTACTATGCTGAAGGGAATTGCTCCAACTTTGATGACACTTTTTTGGGCATTGGGGTCCTCCTTTGGAAAATGTTTGTTGGGTACCGTGATGCCTGGAGAACCATCTTTCCCTGCGGTGTGGCTAGCCGGTGTTTCTAGTGATTTCTTTCCCACATTTTTATCAACTGCCATTTGTAACCCAGGTTGAGAAGTGGATGCTAGATCAGCTTCGAGAGGTTGAGGCTCCATTGCTCTTTTCTTGGAACGAGTGTTTGCTGCCACTGATGAAGAATCTATATTCAATCCACAAAAATCTTCTGCTTGCCAGTTTAGCAAAGTGGATTCTTCAGGTGCCTGCGGTTGATCTGCTACTTCTTGCATAGATGAATTGTTTGTTAACTCTGAAGGGGCAGATACACTTTGAACCATAAGGGCCTGGCTAAGAACCCCATTGGGACAAAGATTTTGATTGTGAGGTTGAGAGCAAGGATAACACCATTCGTAGTCTTGAACTAGATTATTTTGAACAGGTACTATAGCTCTAGATGAGCTAGCTGCAAGAGGGTTCTGAAAGTTCAAGGGCCTGACATTTGCAACTTGACTTGTAGTTTGATTTCGAGGCTAATTGTTCCCTTGAAAAGGAGAACGGTTAGCTTGATACTGCTGATTTTGTGGCTGATACGGACGATTGTATTGAAATTGTTGCCTTTTGAGTGCAACGAGCTCATTTCCAAAATTTTGCAGTAGTGACTTGACTTCAAATAGGTCATTTGAAGAGGCAGGGGAAGATTCAGATGGTTTCTTTGAGTCTACTGGAATAGGAGCAATGATAGGCTGATGATTCGTAAGATCTGGAGAAAAGGGCATTGGTGGTCGTGGAGCTATCTTTCCATCCTGAATTAAAGAATTCTCTGCACTTATGGCAACTTCATAAGCATCAGGAAGTGTAGTCCCTCCCATGGACTGGATCATAACTGCTACATCACTATTCAAGGCTCACAAATAGTACAAGAATGCATTATGTGCAGAAGGCTTTACGAGCGCCGGAATCCTATTCCAAGTTCTGTGGAATCGGAAGTTGAAATCACTCATGTATTCTTGGGAAGCTCTCTTTATGGTAGTAAGTTGTTCCAAAAGTGATAGGTGATCACTTTTGTCTTCAAATTGTTTACATAGCTTTTCTCCCAACTCATCCCAAGTGGTTATAGTGCCAACACCTAACCCACGAAACCATTGAAGCACTTTTCCCTTGAAAGAGGTAGCAAGAAGTCTAACTGCAACGTTGTCTTCGGTGATATTATGTACTGCACAGATGCTAGCTACATCAAAGATATGCTCCACTGGAGTAACGTGAGTTTCCCCCATGTAGAAGGGTAAACTTTTGAGTGCTGCAACAGGTATCGGGTCACATTGAGCCAACATAAGAGGACTGCTTGCATTGAAAGGGGGAAAAACTTGGTTCCTCGCCATAGCAACGAAAGGTTGATTGTTCCTGGGTGGAGGAAATCTTCCGTAAGGAGGAGTTGAATGACCCCTACTAGGTAAATCTGCAACTGGGGATGTGGAAATGCCTCTTCTGCTTCTCTTTGGAGGAGACAAGGAAAGTTCGATATGCTGATACTTTCCTTTCTTTGAAGAAGCTCTTGTCTGAATTCTTCACATAAGTTACTGCACTGAGATTTGGAATCCAGAGATATAGAGTCACCAGGTACTTTGACTTGTGTAAGTGAGAAGAGAAGTACCAACTCTGTCCCACCGGGTGTGCCAAAAACTGTTGTGTGTGGTCGCACGGTGGATTAAGATTTCCTGTTTGATAATGAGACACCTCTGAAAGATGGAACTCTAACCTCTGTGATGTCCCACCGGGCGTGCCAAAAACTGTTGTCACCAAATCACTACACCCTTCGAATGGCCATGATGTGAATAGGACATTCGGTGTGATCAAGACACATGTGATCACTTCTCAAGCTGTGGGACTTGGGCTCGAGGTGAACCTCCGGAGAAGGCCGGCTTCCTCTTCCTAAACTAAGTGTTGTACTACTCCTAGTGTAACAAAAATGATTATCTAGTCCTATGCTAACATTTTCATGGGGTTTTAGGGAAAGATATTTATAGAAATGAAACTATACTAGGGATGGTGATGCACCAAATAAAGGGTGTCTTCAGATTCAGGAAGGGTTAATTTGAAGAGGGTGTGTGCACCACAGGTCAACTTCACCTACTGCAACTTAGAGAGGGTACAAGATACCACAAACTAAGAGACACGCGTTCCCTTTGTTAAACTTTATCAGACCGAGAAATATACCAGTTTCCCAGTGAAGAAGGATGAACTCAAGAAGGGTGAACAGACACCACAACTCAACTGCATGCAATACTTCACCACTCGATAAGCACAGAACTCCAAGAACCTGCAATAGAACTTAAACTTGCACAGTGTACCTGCAAGTATGAGAAAGGCACAAAGAAGCACAGAAGGATGAAAGGACCGAGATTAGTCACAAAACACACACTTTTATTGCTTCAATAACATGCACAATGCATCATACATTCAGAAGAGGCAATAGTTGCCATTACAGTCTTGAAGAGGAGGCTTGAAAGTTCTCTCAACACACAAGAACAACTTGCAGAAGAGAGAGGATTCTTGAAAAGTATACACTCGCCTGAGATATCTAACTGTCCAACTTGTCTGAACTGTTGGAACCCTTTGAAATGAGATTCCAACTTACATTTATAGAAGAATATGTGAGAAAGAAGAGGAAAGGTCATAATTACATTCCTAAATTGAAGGCCCATGATGTATTTATTGCAGTTAGTTGAACCACCTGAGAAGGTTCCATCATGGGTCATTAATTGCCTGATGACCTAGTCTTCTCAATTAATTAAAAGAATATTTAAATAAAATATTTAAATAATAATAATAAATATTATTATTAAAATATTTAAATAAAAATATTAATTTAATTAACATAATGTTGGGACCCCCCCCCCCCCCCCCCGTTGACCCGTTTGACTTGAAGAGGAGGGGGGTCCATGTGGATAGAGTCTGCACAAATCTCAACTCGGTGAGTTTCGAATCCTCTAACTCGGTGTTGCAATTGATTTTGAACCCCACACCAACTCTTTCCTCGTCTTGGCAATCGAGCTCTTTTGCATTGAGTCCTTCGAATGGTGAGCTATCAAACTTGATTCTTATCATTTTCCTCTGTTAACTCGAAGCCATTTATGCATTCCATGTTCAAACTTCATGAAACATCACCACAAGCTCCCTGCGAAGTCACCGAGCTCTTCATCCAGCAAACGATCTTACCTTTCCTGGGCTCAAACTCACTTGAATGTCGAGCTTAACCCAACATTTCTGAAAAGAATGGTTTTACCACAATGCTCACAGTTCTTCCTTATCATATAACACTTGCAGTAAGAATGTTTTAGCTTTGCCATAATAAGCACAATTGTACCTTCCAAACGATGAGAAAATGCCATTACCAATAAAGACCTAATGCTGCCATGATGATGACCCAGGCTCATGCCCATAACATGTCGATAGACACCCTTGAGACTGATTTTTTGGCCAAAGAGCCCTTCGGTATTTTGGTAGTGCACTCGGCAATCTCGGCTCCAATCAACAATTATGCCACTATTGGGATCTTAGTATGGCATAGGTAGCTGTGAGCTACACCATATACTCATTTTTCTAGAAACTAAAAAGATCCTTTATGTTACAATCTGCAACACATAAAATAAGCCCTTCAAAAAATACATTGAACAACTGGGGCAACCAAGAGGACCTTGGAAAAATGTACAGGTAACAACCATATGAATTCTTCCTTAGTCGTGGATCAAAGCTAATAGAAATAAAGCTAGATAAAATCAGCTTGAAATTACAGTATAATCGTCCATTGTTAAAACAAGATTATCTGAACCTGGTAAAAGAACACTTTTATTGTCTGATTGGATGTACATAATGGAAGGGTATAAATATTGCTTCTTCCCTCAGAGTTTCTCAAAGAGACCATTTACAAGTGACAAGGATGTAGCATGCAAAATAGCCGACCAGGTATTTCAGAGTTGACCTTCACATTCAATTCATTTTAGGAGAAGAAATGCTGAGCAATATGAATCATTTCATTCTGCACCGTAATAAACCTTCATCTCCTGGTTCAGGGAAATTTTATGAAGCCTCGAATAGCATGACTCCAATCCATCATACACGGCAGTGAATATTTGTTTCCTGCAGATGTCTGCTTGAAGCACTAAAAACGGCTTCTACTATACTGCAACATGCCTGTGCCTGTGCGTGGGATTTTGCCTCGCATCCTGAATGATCAGAGCCCGAATCGGAGTTGGGAGAAGTATGCTGGCAAAGGTGAACTGATCAGGTCGGGCATCTATCTGTTGTTGTAAGGAAACCTGTGTCTTCTGTAAGCTACAATTACGGTATTCCATGAGAAGGCGTTTTCTTTTTTGTGAGCCTGAAACTGGATACTGTTTCCAACGTCGACCCATCTTCAACCATCTCGCCATCATCCTCCCTTATCGATCAGAAGATTACTCAACACCCAATTTGCAACTGCCACTTTAATTCTCCTGGTAACTCGCAAAAAGACTCGGACCACTCCAAGCTGCGTGGGGTTTTCATGACGGATAGCCATCATATTGTCTTCACTTGGCAGTTTGATCTGATTTCTCCCCAATTCCCACCAGCACGCATGGGATTTTCAGCTTGGCCTGCCATTCATAAAAATCCACTTGGAAATCAAGTGAAATATTTCCCATGCGCGGAAATATCGTTCTCTTGCCATGATCATGCCTTCACTTGGAAATTTGACCCGATTTCTCCCATTCACGGAAGTTTGGTCATGGTTTGCCAAACCAATATTTCCACACTTGGCAGTGTTTGCCTGAATCTCCCCATTCCATGCCCAATCCTCCTTTTGCCAAGTCAAATTGGCATGGAATTTGTATCAAGGAAGTCCACAGGATATGTGTGGGGATCTCGGACTTATGAATCCAATTCGCCATACATTGCCTTGACAGCTCGGTTCCCAATTTTTGCTTCTTGACTTGGTCATACCACCCCAAAACTCCCCCACGTGGAACTTCTTCTTTGGCTTGCCATCCATGAAAACCCACTTGGCATTAGGCTTCTCGGATTCCCATGATTTTCCTCCTGCCGAGTTTTCCTTCAACAAATTTGAGGATAACATTAAACTCTCAGTGCAAACATTTCAGCTGTAGCTTGTAAGGTGTGATAATTTCAACAGAAACCTTTATGCCTGCCAACTTAGTGACTCGTTGAAGATGCTCATATAATTGCAAAGCAAATTGTGCCTCATGAATATTCTGATATGAAACAGTTCCACCTCTATGAGATCCGCTTCCATGAATTACATCATAAAACCAGTAAGGTCTCGATAGAAAATCTTTGTAATAAATTTCATCAGGTCTCCCGGTAACACTCTCACTGTCACTTAATCGATTTTCATAAAAATATCTTGAAGGAAAATCCCAAATTTGAGGATGCATTCGATGCTGAACAGATAAAAACATAGTTGGATGACCTGCTTGCTAGAAGTGCTCAAAATAACTTCTGTTATACTGCAACATGTCAACTGCTTGTGCACCAAATGCTCAGCCGAGGAAGGTCTGAACAACCATTAGCAAAAATATATAGCTACTATTTTCACTAAAACCCTGGCTCGGTTCTTGACTGCCTCTTTTACATTGTAAAATTATTTCTAGTAGGCCTGCCATTTATACTTAATCAATGAGCCCTGGAATTGTATCGATAGAAGTCATCTTCCATGCATCCACACGAAACGAGTTGCCTTGAATTATCAAACATGCTTGATGAGTCTCATTGATAGGGCTCCATCAAGTATCTTTTGTTTACACAATGATCCCATTCATTTTATGGCACTCTTGATGCCTTGGCTTGCATTTGAATCACCCTAGCTCTCAGAATGTGTCCTAAAAGAAGATCACCACATGATCTCCCAAGTGAACGAGTCACGAAGATGAGTCGAAATCCTTATCTCTCCTTCACTTCCGCCTATGCTTGAAACTTTCCAATTCATTGATACATCATTGATAGCTCGAACTTTGACTCTCCCTAACTCGGCCTTTAGATCTTCCGCCTGCATCGATCTCCACCGAGATCCTTATAGAGTTCTTTTCATTCATCAATTTTCAACGAGCTATATTTTGCATTAACAAGACCATCGTCGAGCTCTTACAACTGAGAGTCTCTACTGAGATGATTTCCGAGATGACTATCAATTTGACACCGGATTCTCTATCAACTCGACCCCAAACTCTTCACTGAGTTGAGATAAACTGGGTGCCTTTCAATGCTAGGTGATCTCTCATATGCAATTTAAGAATTATTTTTAATTTTTTTGTATCTCGTTAATAACCGAAGGTGGGTTCCTGGGATTATTATTTCATTTTGAACATGATAGGACCCCGTTGTCCAGTCTTGCCATGTGTGCAAAATTGGATAACAGTTATCATCAGAGTGCAACTTTGTTGTGGTGCATCACTTTTCGACATTGGTTCTCATGAATCCCTCTTTCATGGTATCAGAGCTAGTTTCGATAAACATGCACTCTTCGTTTCTCAGTTGTTTATTACTTCTGGTTTCTTCTCATATCCTCGTGTGTAAGTTTTTTTCAATTATCATTTTGGAATTATTGCTCACCTCGTATTAAGGTTTCAGCAGTTGCAAGTTAAGGTATTTGGTTGGTTTTCTTATCAGCTAAGTTTATATTTGGATATTTCTAGATCTTTGTGGATGTCGTTTCTGGGTTGTTTGTGTGTTTCTTGCTGGTTGTGTTCAGATTCATTGCCTGCAGGGTAAAAGAAGAGCTCATTTTTTGGCATGGATCTGTGATTACTGGTTGGGATTGCTGTTTTTTCTTCATCGGTGTATACTCAGACTATTCCTAGATTTTTCCTCATTGTTGTGGTTCCTTGCTGTCTAGAAGTTACCTCTGCTTGGTCTAAAAAATGTTTTTGCGAGCTTGCTGAAAACCTCTCACGTTTTTGCCTAGTCTCTCACTTTTTTTACAAAACCTCTCACTTTTTTGCACTGTTCCCCATGTTCAAACCTATTCCAGGCATTTTTTTGGCTATTCTGAGTGTTTTCTCCCTGTCCAGGTGTTTTTGCATTGTCTTAAGGCATTTTTCTCTCCTTTCCTACGTTTTTTGCACGCTATTCTGGTGTTTTTGGACTGTTAAGGCATTTTTTTGGACTGTTAAGGTGTTTTCTCCTTTAGCTAGAATTTTTTGGGCTGTTTTGGTGTTTCTCTACAGTGGACAATCACTGCATTATCTATTTTTACCTGCCTTTCATCCCCACGTGGCCTTCTCGTCCGCTGCCAAGTAATATCTCTCTAAAAATATGTTTTTTTATTCACTTTTCTTAAAAAAAAAGTGTTTGCATTCTTTTTACCTTATCACTCTTCAAAAAAATGTGTTGTTTCATTTCTTTTAAAAGTTATAAGGTAAAAACATTACATTTTATTAGCATTCTAAGTTTTTTGGCTTGTTTTATTAACCTTCCGTCGAGTGCCGACGACGAAGGGTGAGGTCCGGGATTGGCAGGTGGCTAATCCCCCCTCGCAATACAAACAAACCCTATCTCAAATTCCATGCCATTTCCAATGGGCATACATACGACACCTTTTGCATGTGTTTAGGACAATTTTTAAATCCGTTTGAAGGCTTATTGGCTTTTTTCTCATCAGTTGCGGGAATTGGTTTTTGCTATAACTTTTGACTCGTTGCTCGGTTTTGAGCACTTATTTAGTCAAAGTTGCATGTTTTTTTGCACTCTAGATGATGGGATCATTAGTTTTGTAAACAAATTAATTTTATAAAGTGCCACATTCTGGGGGGGTGTCTTTGTATTGCTTAATTCAGCTCATTTTTTCTTGAGCTTTGTTCTATTCCTTTTTTTGTGGACTTGTGAGCACGTCCACCAAAGTATTACGATAAAGGGATTCTTTCATGCAATGTGAGACATTATTTCTCACAAATATATTTCTTCCTCCTCTTGCTTCTCTCTTTCTGTGCTTGCTTGCACTGTCGATCTGTTGTGCCCTACGAACCTTAATTGTTGTCTCCACCATTACGCGTTATTATGCTAATTGCAAGGTGAGTGACAAACTGGTTCTCAGAACACAGTCACATCTGGTTGTAATCAAGGCACTGAATTATAAAGTGCCAAACTCGGGGGGGTGTAATTTTGTTCTGGGGTGGTTTTTTCCTTTCTCTCTCCTTCCTTCTGCATTCCTTGGTTCTATCTCTTCATTATGGATATCTCTAAAGTACCAATGCTCACACCTTTTAATTTCTTCGAATGGAAATCTAAAATTATATTGGTTTTATGAATTAAAGGGTTATACTGAGTTACCATGGGGTTAGAGACCAAACCTACTGATGAACCCAAAAAATATAAATGGTTCAACCATTGTGATGAAGCCTTAGGTCTTATCTATATGTCCATCTCTCCTGACTTGCTCTTCCACATCGAAACTTCCTCAACACCCGATCAAGCGTGGAAAACACTCGATGATATGTTTGGGAAGCAAGATGACATGAGATTGCATGAGTTGGAGAACGAACTACTAGGGTTAAATCCTAGTGACTTTGAAAACCTACAGGCCTTCTTCTCAAAATTTGTCCGCACTAGAATGCTTCTAAAGGAATGTAAAGTGGATAAGAAAGACTCTCAATTGATCTTGTTGATTCTTTCTAAGTTAGGTCCTGAATACTCTGTTTTCATTTCAAATTTTCATGCCACGAAAGCTGCCTTGGGTAGTACTTGGACTATGCCTTCCTTTGATAGTTTGTTGTCCCAACTCATTCGAGAATAGGACAAACGCATTCAAATGGGGACTCTAAAATCCAAGCCACATGGCCTTGTAATGAATAAGGGCAAGAAAAATGAAAATAAGAAAGAAACTAAGGACCAACCTAAGAAAGAAACTGAGACCAACCAACCCCCAGCTAAACCCATCACTCATACTTCGAATTCTGAGCCTAAAACGAAGAAGGAAAAGTATAAATGCTCCTATTGTAAGAATTATGTCCATGACGAGCAGCATTGTTTTTGGAAACAAATTGATCACTTAACTCATTTACTTGAGAAGAATAAAATAAGTGTTCCTGAATCCATTAAACAAAATGCTCAGAAAGGCGAGTCTTATAATGCAAATGAGACTAAAAATTAAAAGAAGAAAGGTAAGGCCCTCGTAGCTAGATCAGCTCCATCATCAACTTAGATTATCGATTTCGGTGCCTTGCACCACATGGATTCTTCAGAGGTTGAATTCTCTAGCATTGAACCATGTGGCATGTCCCAAATCACATTGGGTGATGACACTCATGTGTCAGTTTCTGGTAGTGGATCGATAGAGATAGAAGGTGGAACATTTAACCAAGTGTTGAGTGTTCCCAATCTCTCTACCAATCTCCTATCGGTTTACCAAATCACCCACCTTGGTGAAGGAATATGAGTGGAATTTAGTCCTAACTCGGTGATTATTTGTGAGCTTAACTCTGATTGCATTGTGGCTGAGGGAAAGGTAGATCACCATTCATGGTTGTATACATTTTCCCACTTCTCTTCTGATTCGACGCCCAATGCCTTGCTCACTCATGCAAATGAGGTTAGCAAGTTATGGCATGAGTGTTTTGGGCATCTAAATTATCGTTACCTTGAACAATTGAGTGAAAACAAAATGGTCAATGGGCTACCCCGAGTTAAGTTTTCTAAGGGTCTTTGTGAGGGTTGTACCCTTGGAAAGCACCCTGTAAAAAGATTTGACAAGGGAAAATCCTGGAGAGCTACTCGTCCCTTGGATCTTGTTCATAGTGACATTTTTGGCCCTTTTCCATCTCCTTCTTTTACTAGAGCTCTCTATATACTAACCTTCATTGATGAATTTTCACGTTATACTTGGGTATATTTTCTTAAGCTTAAGTATGAAGTTTTTGAGAATTTTCAAAACTTTAAGGCTCTTGCTGAGAAACAAGTGGAACGGTCTATCAAGGTTCTTCAAACCGACAATGGAGGCAATTATGTGAGCAAAAATTTTGAGGATTTCTACACTTCTGAGGGGATTGCTTTGCAGCGTACAATTACTTATAGCCCTTCCCAAAATGGAGTTGTAGAAAGAAAGAACCAAACTTTAAAGGAGATGGCTACTTGTATGGTTCACTCGAAATCTCTTCCTCCACAGTATTGGGCTGAAGCAATGAATTGTGCTTGTTATATTCAGAATAGTGTCCCACACAAGGTAGAAAGAGGGATGACACCCTTTGAAGCCTGGTTTGGACACAAGCTTGATGTCGAGCACTTTCGAGTCTTTGGATCCAAGGCTATGGCTCGGATTCCCAAAAAAAACACAAGGCATTGGATCCAAAATCCAAATCTTGTATCTTTGTCGGGTATCCTGATGGCGTGAAGGGATATCGATTGTTGAACCCTACCACCCATGAGCTTTATATTGAGAGGAGTGTGAAGTTTGATGAGTCATCCTTGACTTCAACTTCCACTGAGGTCCTTTTTCCCACTGATTCAAATTCTGACTCTTTAGATGATGATGTTGTTGAGCGAGTTCCACCTCTCCCTGCTCCTCCCGATCCTCAAACTTCTGAGTCTTCTGATTCTAACCGTAGTGATGATGAGGACTATGTCCCTTCTCACTCAAGTGAAGAATCTTCCAACGTGGAGCCTAAGCCATCGGGACCTCTTTGGGCCAGGAAAACTTTACAGAGTGCTAGAGATTTAGTTGGAGATCCTTTGGATGAGATACGTATTCACTCAGACTTCACTAGACCTCACTCCTTCTTCACCTCTACTTCTGATCCACCATCTTTCCACAAAGCTTCTGGGATTCCTGAATGGGATTCTGCCATGGATGAGGAGTATTCCTCACTCATAAAGAATGACACTTGGGATCTTACCCTTCTTCCAAAAGGAAGAAAAATTGTTCGGTGTAGGTGGGTATATCGAACAAAGTATGGAGCTGATGGAGAAGTTTAGAAGTATAAAGTGTGACTTGTAGCTAAGGGTTTCTCCCAGGTAGTTGGGGTTGATTACTCAGAAACCTTTTCTCTGGTTGCGAAGATGAATTCCATTTGACTGACCCTTGCCATCACTGCCGCTAACAGATGGGAAGTCCACTAGATGGACGTTAAGAGTGCCTTCCTTCATGGGGACCTAGAGGAGGAGATCTATATGGAACAACCTCCAGGTTATATCCATGATCCATCCCTCATTTGAAAATTAAAGAAGTCTCTCTACGGCCTTAAACAAGCCCCTCGAGTTTGGTATGCTAAGATGGACTCCTTTTTACTTGCATTAGGGTTCACGCGGTGTCACTCTGACCCAAATGTGTATATTCTATGACAGGATGACTCCATGCTTATTCTTGTTCTCTATGTTGATGACTTGTTGATCATGGGTAGCTCTTCCTCTATCATTGATTCTATGAAGATCTCCTTGGCCAACAAGTTATCCATGTCTGACTTAGGATTGCTTCATTACTTTCTTAGGATCCAGATTTCACAATCTGACTCAGGAATTATGATCTCGCAGCCTAAGTACTCTCTTGATTTGCTTGCTCAGTTTCACATGTATGACTACAAGTCCTCACCTACTCCTTTTCTTTCCAGGATTAAGTTAGTTTCTGATTTCTCTTCCCCCTTGGTTGATGGTACCCTTTATCGACAGTTGGTGGGAAGCTTGATCTACCTTACTCACACTCGGCCAAATCTATCATATGCTGTTGGGATCATGTCCAGATTTATGCAGGAGCCTCATGAGCTGCACTTAAAATCAGTAAAGTGGATCCTTCACTATGTTCATGGCACTCACACAGATGGTATTCATTACTTAGGAGGGACTGAGATTGACTTGGTTGGATTTACAGACTCAGATTGGGCCGTTAATCTAGATCATCAAAAGTCTACCTCAGGCTACAATTTCACTCTTGGTTCAGGTCCTGTCAGTTGGTCCAGCAAGAAACAGAACGCCATTGCCATATCATCGACAGAAGTAGAATACAGAGGAGCAGTTAACACTTCCATAGAAGCTGTTTGGTTACAGAGTATTATGACCAAGTTTGGCATCCAATTTCAGTGGCCTACCATTATCTACTGTGACAACATGAGCACTATCTCGATTTGTAGAAATCCTATTCATCATCGGATGAAGCACATTGATATTAATATGCACTTCATCCGGGAGATGATACATGAAAACATCATTGACATACAGTATGTTCAGACAGCTGATTAGGTTGCAGACATTTTCACAAAGCCCTTCACTGAGGTGAAGTTTCTTCACTTGCGGTCTCTTCTTGGGGTGAGGTCTACTACAGCCGCCCATATTCTTTGGGCTATATAGTCCTCCTTCTTCCCCTCTTCTTCTTTCTAGAAAGATGTTGTTTGTACATGGGCACCTTATCAGGCCTTTAGTTACCGGGGCCCATTGACACATCTTTCTTAGTTGTCTAGGGGAGTCTTCTTTTTCTGTTTTAAATTACTTTGACCTCTTCCTTGACTTCAATGAAGGGGGGGTGTTGGTGTGTGTGACTGTCCAGTCATCATCCACATCACCTAGGTGATTCATCTCGCCTTGCAAGATTCATAGGTCTTAGGAATTCAAATGACAAGTGTCAAATTCTGTCATAGAATCTTACATTGTCATTTACATCAATGCGTCATAGGATTTACATTCCTTATTTGGAATTGTAACTCCTCTTCTAGTGGCGTCATATGCGTCAGTCAACGTCATATGCATCAGTGGCGTCATTGAGTTTCTTTCCATATTTAGGCATGGGGGTTACACAGCACCCCTATTTGTACTTCCTATTTTTTGATCTATGAGCATGAGCAGACCCATTCTTCTTACTTGCAATCTTCTTTCCATTGTTTTAAATCTTGTGTATTGCGTTGGGTTGACATTACCATTGGAGTGCAACTTCATTCTGGTTTCTTCACTTTTCAACATTGGTTCTCGTGAATCCCTCTTTCAGATATCATATATATAATATAACAAGAGTACAAACCAAATCTTCCCACAAGTGCACAATGAATTTCTCTAAGAATATCTCCTCCTCCAGATCTCTAAACAGATCTACATGAGTACACTACAACCATGCCTCCAAACCACAACCAGATCTCACACACTAGGAACCACAACATCTCTAAACTACAACTAAGATCTCATTTGAATATGTAATAATACCTCTCACAAGGGTCTACCAATGTGCAACCATAATTGTGCACTAAGAAGTAAGTCTCTCCTCCATCACTGCATCAATCTGTACAAACATGAAGACAACATCCTATACAATACTAGATCTACATGGATCAACAACACAACATGATCTCATGGATCTATAAATAAAAATATCATAATAACCCATGGATCTAACAAATAAAGCCTATATCTATATGGATCAACGGTAAAATATGATCTCATGGATCTACAATACAAGATCTCACCAACATGTAGATCTACAAGAAGAAACTCTATGTGCTTTACATAATATGCTAGCCACTACAATTAGACAATATTTATATAAAGGAAATATAGTAGAAGAAACCTCTTCTCACCATTCAGATACACTTTCTATTTCCTTCTATCCCACTTCTCTCCATGGAATCTCTGTCTTCATGTAACCTGTTCTTTCTTTTTCTTCTTCTTCATCCTCTCAACCAAGGATTACTATAATTAACCTTCTAACCCTAGATTTCATGCTTATATAAGCATACAAAAACTTAGGGAACCTTATCTATGCATTTAAAACCTTTAGATCACCTTTAAATCAAATTTTGGATCTAATCCCACATCTAAAATAAAAACCTAAATGCACAGGTAACCAATGTCAGTTCCCTTATGCTGACTAGTGTTGGTTCTCTGATCAGTGCTGGTTCCCTAACCAACGCCATTTATTGTGTAAACCTAAACGTTTTAAAACATGCTACTTGGTAAGAAATTCATCTCCACAACTCAACAATATCCCATTTGGAGATAAATCACTAAACTTGTACCTGTACAATACCATCCTCTACATATTGTGAAGACCAACTATTATTTACTTCAATAATTTTCTCAAAATTAGGAAGATTAAACCATATTCTAAAACTAAAAATATAACAAACCATGATTTACCATATACCTACATGAAGCTACTATTGATCTGTGATATATGAGATATCCATACATCAAGCTCCCACTGAATCATAATTCCAAGCCTCTCATGTAACCAAGCCACCATGACTAACACACCTACAAGATCTCCTACTCAAACTGAAATAATGAGCTTGAACTATAACCATAGCCATACCTATAAAATCAACCATGTTCTCCAACCATCTATCCATGTCTCCATGCTACTACCAATGAAATTGACTAAATACAAGTAAAACTGGAATATGCATAAGCAAAAACAAGATCTTGGGTAAAGACAACCCAAACGAGTTCTACATGTAACTAGTGGGTGATCAATCCAAAAACACTTGCATAACTTAAAGAATTCAAAAACCACAATTTTAAAATCCAACCCTACATAAAAAATTTGCATATCTAAGAAAATCATCTATAGATAACATATCTATCATAGAGTAACATAGTAATAAGAGGAAATACAAGCATCCCCTAATCATGTTCAAGGGAATATAAACCATGCTCATAGGCATCCATGTGAAAAAATATTTGTATCATCATAAAATCACAAAATAGAATCTATCCACATGTACAAAACTTACTATGTACATCCATCCATATCACTAGGCTCTCCAGAAGCTTCAAGTCTCTCACCAACTTAATCCAAAGCCAAATATGAATCATGTGCTCATCAATATCAACAACAAAAACCATGCTACTAATAAATAGTGAAAATAATAGCAAACATATCATCAACATACTTTGCACAACTATCCAAGATGAAAGAAAATAAGGGAAACATCAATAAAGTGTAAATATAAACTGTTGTCACACTTGTAACTTGAAAAACCATGTCAGATCCTATCAATCACTTGTAAACTGTATCAAATAGATTTTCCTTATTTTAACCTTCAAACTCAAAACATTTTCTCTCCCTCTTAACCAAATTGAGCAACCATCAACTTCCATCCCATAAGGATATCCAGGCACCACAAAATAAAACTAGAAGTGAAGTCAACATGCACTAAACAAAAAATGCCTATAAAACCATGAATTTCCTCCAAAACAACTTGTGCCTCATGCCACTATGAAGGGTAGCATACTCCTCTCATTTTGCATGTGCATCTATGTCCAACCTACAATGAAAAAAACCATGGCTTTCTCTCGCTCAACATGAAATAGTAAAACACACCAAATATCCATGGTGCATATTTTAGTTGTGCACACAATTTAAACATAATACTAGTTGATTCAAATGAAAGAAATAAAACATGACCCAAATAGAGATACCTGAATTTGAACCAAGTCTCACTACACTATTGAGCCAACTTTTTCCTCTTTCTCATTCAAACATTGAAGTGATCTTCACCGTCACTACCATGTACACTCTGTGCAAGAAATGTGATCCTAAAAAATATAACACTAAACCATCCATGCCCTCTTCAGCTGCAAAAACCTAGTACATATTCATTGCCACAGAGACTGACCTCAGTCACTTGACTGGTTCTGGTTCCTTTGTGACCAACATCAGTTCCCTAACCGATGCTGGTGCTGCTGGAATGAACAAAATGCCACAAAATTCTCATAATACACCAAACCAGGTGCTTACTTCAACCAAATCCGATAGCTATGCTGAGCTAGTCATTTCAAGAAGAACTCAAATCTTATATAAAAACTTAACAACAATAATACATGCAAATAAATTGCACCAAGATGAAATACATCACCTTACTAGCACCAAGAAACTTAATTGTATCTTCAACTAAAGTACATGCTTCTCTGATGGAAACCCCATCTTCATTATGTGCTACTGCCTATCTAACAAATCCCATGCATCTGATTGCACTAAGGATGCATAAATTTTCCTCTATCTCATACTCAGATTTTCTATCATAAACCATGCAAGTGCATCCAAAACATACAAGTACTGCAATACCAAGATAAAACCATAACTTTATAACCTGGATCTATAATCTGACCAACATATTTATGCCTCTAAGAACCAGGGACACCTCAACAAACAAGATACATTCCATGTATCTTCTCAATTCTTTAGATATGTGATTTTCTATTTAAAACTAGGTTACCTAGTAACTGACCATGGTCACCCTGTAACCGACCACAGTCACCCTATAACTGACCATAATCACCCTGCCGATGTTGTTTTCCACCTAACCAAATTCGGTAATTGTATTCTCTAACAAAATCGCATTTCTAGCTTTCACTTGAGATTTAAATATCTTCCTAAAATTTTCACATTGGGAAAAAAAACCCTTCTCTCATACACCTATCAGTAAACTACTAATAAAATACTAAAGCAAAACCCCGCTCTGAAATAACCAAGCTATGATACAAGTTGTTGGGAATTAGGACTGTGGAATAGTGCTATGAATCAATAAGAAAACCAAATCATGCCAATACTGATATATACAATTCCCCAAAATCTACAAAAGTGGAACTATAAACTAGAATAATCCAAATAAAAACAAAGTACACACACATAACACACCATGTCTTGTGGATCACCCAATACAAGCTACGTCCACCAAAGATAGAGATATCATATATATAATATAACAAGAGTATAAACCAACTCTTTCCATAAGAGTAAAATGCATCTCTCGAAGAGTATCTCCTCCTCCAGATTTCTAAATGGATATACATGAGTGCACTACAACCATGGCTTTAAACCACCACCACATCTCACACACTAGGAAATACTACATCTCTGAACTGTAACCAAGATCTCATGTGAATCTATAATAAGACCTCTCATAAGGGTCTACTAATGTGTTACCATTATTATGCACCAAGAAGTAAGTCTCTCATCCATCATTGCATCAACCTATGTAAACATGAAGAAAACATCCTATACAATACTAGATCTACATGGATCAACAATACAACATGATCTCATGGATCTATGAATACAAAATATCATAATAACCTATGGATCTAACAATACAAGCCTAGATCTATATGGAACAACAATACAATATGATCTCATGGATCTACAATACAAGATCTCACCAACATGTAGATCGACAAGAAGAAACTCTACATGCTTTGCATACTATGCAAGTCATTATAATTAGATAATAATTATACAAAGGAAATACAATAGAAGAAACCTCTTCTCACCATTTAGATACACCTACTATTTCCTTCTGTCCCACTTCTCTCCATGGAAGCTCTGTCTTCATGTAACATGTTCTTTCTTTTTCTTCTTCTTCATCCTCTCAACCAAGGGTTACTCTAATTAACCTTATAACCCTAGATTTCATGCTTATATAAGCATACAAAAACTTAGGGAACCTTAGCTATGCATTTATAACCTTTAGATAAAATTTAAATCAAAGGTTGGAATTAATCCCGAATCTACAAGAAAAACCTAAACACACAGGTAACTGATGCTGGTTACCTAAATGGTGTCAGTTCCTTGATGCTGACTGGTGCTGATTCCCTAACTGGTGCTGGTTCCTTGATACTAACTAGTGCCAGTTCCCTGACTGGTGCCGGTTCCTAGACCGATGCTAGTTCCTCCCAGGTGACCGATGCTGATTACTGTGTAAACCTGCAAGTTGTAAAACATGCTACTTGTGAATCAATTTAGCTCTACAACTCAAAAATAAGTGTTCTACAAGTTCTGAAATTATATTTTAGTGGTCACATGGCATATTTTTGTTTTTTTGAAGTCATTTTGTGGCATTATGAAGTTTCTAGGATGCTAAAGGGTGTAGGAAACAACTATTTTGAGAATTGTAAAGGCAACTAGGCCCATTAAATGAAATAATTTTATTGTTTGAAATAAATTGTGACCATGGTTGATGTTTAAATGATATATTAATCATGTTTGATGAATTTGGGGTCATGTATAAGCATGGTTTTGGAATGAGGAGAATTTTGGTATCCCAATGCATGTGTTTTATTGATTTATGGATCATGAAATGAAGGGTTTTTGCTAGGCCAACCTACTTGGGTCACTTGTAGCTGTTGATTTATGGGACATTTTTAATGATGCATGGGTTGAAAATATCATGAGGGATCGACCTCCTTTAAGTTATAATCAAGAAAATGGTATAAAATAGAGTTTTTGGGCATAATGGTTCTAACTTTTGAAAACCCCTTTTATCTTATTTTGAATAACCTTTTTGCTACAAAGCAAAACCCTTTGGTACTAGCTCAAAACACCTAGAATCTCATTCTAGGATAGCTACTGGTTTAGTTCTCATGAGAAGAGTTTGAGCAAGTGTAATGGTGGTCATGTTTCTTCGAGAGAGAGCTCGAAAGAGGAGAAAAATTTAGTGCTTGAGTTTTGATACTACCCTTATAACATGTTGATGTTATTTTCAAGTGTATAGGAAGTTTTCAGATTTGATGTTGAATGTCAAAGAAATTCTCATAGTTTTATCTCTTCATATCTATTCATGAGACATTGGTTATATTGAGAGAACTTTATTATATCTTGTGGATCATTCTTGAAGACATTATTTTGCGTGATATGATTTCAGCATCTATATAAGTGTGTTTGAGATCTTGTTATGTTCCTTGCATTAAGTTTACTTCATTGAGAAGGTTGTATAATTTGATGTGTTGTATATGAGCATATGTGGTTAGGGTTTTAAGAACAAGTGTAAAAAAGTTTTATTGGGGAATAATTCATCCCCCTCTTAGTCCTTGTCACTTCAAATATGAGATTTCATAAAAACTTGTTCTTCTTCAAAAATTTTAGGATCATCTCTATATTTTTTCACTCATCATTAATCAGGTTCACATGTTCTTTTTCACATTGTTTTCATGTTTTTACACATTTTAGATCAAATTTTTCATATACACATATTTACCTTTTGTAGGCCCATCCTTATGGGAAGCAATAGTCACATCATCAAACATAAAGTGAAATTGACAACAACTACAACACAACATTTACACATACGCTCTCACCCCTAGGGTCATTTTCACTTCCTCTTCTCTAGCTTCCACACTTCACTTTTTATCACTCCATGATTTTTCTTGTCTTCTCAACATGGTTTTTTCCATCAATCTACATGGTTATCCGGTACACATATCTTATCTACTTTATATTATCTAGCATTCACTCATCAACATAAAGTGGGGGAAAATGTAGACACAAAATCACACACTTTGGGTATATTTATAGTCTCAATCATATACCACTATTCATATGATTCCTAAGAAAGAAAAATACTAATTGATCACTGTCTTTTGCCTCTTTGCTTTATCTTTCTATTTGTCTTCTTCGGTCTCACACACATTCTTACCCAGTATGAATTTCAACACTTCAGTTTTTTCTAAGTGTGGACACTAACACCTAGACTAGGATGTCAGCACCTAGGCGCTACCATGTCCCCTTTGGGCTGCCCCTTGACCTCTTTGTATCTTACTCACATATTTTTGGCCCTTTCTAGATCCATTAAGCATCTTATTTTCTTGGTGGTCGGCCATTAAGTGGTTAATTAGGAAGTTCATGAAAAGGAATCATATAAATACAAATCTATGCAAAAATAATAAAGGACCAAACACTAAGCATCTACTATCATCACCTAAGGTTGCATCCAAACACATTAAAAGAGCATCAAAGCATCCATATAACATCCATTCAAGGGAAAAGGGGTTGCATTCTTCTACATACACTTCATAGGAGGGGAATTTAATTTTTCCATGCACACATCTATCTACATTTTCTACATCTAGCTATTTCTCACTATTCAAGTGCGTCTAGCACAAGATCCACCTAGGGAACAATTCTCCACACAAAAAAAAAGAACTACATGGAGTCTAAAATTTAGTGTAGTAACCAAATCGTAAGTTCACTCGGGTGACTGATGGGGTCAGTCTAACTCCCCATTTGCATATTTTTATTTTTAGGATTTGATGTGTTTTGTGGTTTTTCTCTTTTCATGTTTCAGGTGAATTCTGTGATCAAGCAAAAAATTACAGGTGACTAAAGGTGACATCCAATGAACATCTTGCGACCCTATGAAATTGAGTTTATGATGTTTTGAGAAGTCACATGCGCCAAGAGGAGGTTTGTAGTGCCCCATGTGCCCTTGAACTTTCATAGGTGCTCTAGTCCCGACATTCCTGACAATTCTACATTTTTCTAGGCTCGATTATGACACTCAGCTTCCCAGTTTCATCAATCTTCCAACTTTTGACATTTTTTAACTTTAGATTGAAATACAAATACAAACAAACATGAAGAATCAACTAATTATCTTACCCTCTCATCTCTTAAATAAACTAGGAGGAAAACACATATTTTTCTAAGTTACTTTCTTATGTAAAACAAAAACCACACTTTATTAATATATTTAATATCTACAAGTTTGAACCACAAAAAGTTATATTAGAATTAAAATGCAATCTATATTTCCTGTATTTGGTCTAAATCATTTGGTGAACAAAGTACAAGAAAATGACAAATTCAAAGAAGCAAAAGCTTCATCATAAAGAGTATGAAAAACTGTAACAATACTAACAGTCATGTGAAAAAACAACATCTAATGTTATCACTTCGAATGTGTTCCACATCTAAAGAAATAGATAGATTTCTAATGCCCTATGAGTGATAGCTTTTGTTGCATGATAGAATCAGATCCTGCTAAAGAGAAGAGTCATACTCATCATAATCCTCACTGTTGCTATCGCCATTGACGTATAATATGTGTTGTATCAAAATGTAAAATCACTACTTTCTGCCCCAAGAAAATTGGCCTTCTACAAGGTCAAATCATTTCTCTCCCACCACATATATACTTCTATGGATCCTTAAATGAGTACTGATCTAGAATGATCATGAGGAACATGGTATCATTAAAGGTGAAATGTAAGAACTGTGTTATCTAGTTGTTTAAATTTTTTCAAACTTTAGCCGAATGTTTTGATTGAGACAATTTTAAACAGTTTTTAAGGATTTTGGAACAATTTTATACTGTTTTTTTTAATTTTTTAGGCCAATCCCTGTATTGTTCTTGGTTTTTGTGAAACATTTTTGAATTTTTTTGGTATTTTACAACTCTTTAAAAATGCACACTACTTCACATCATGTGCAAATCATTATAAGCATTCCCTTCCATTGGCAGAAATGTAGATGATAAGATGCTAGGGTATTTCACTTCTCTCTCTGGCTCCATCACAACTTGTAGGATGCAATGTGGCTCATCTCTGAGAGCCAAAAAGGATCCACTGTTAATCTATATAAATCACTTATCTGAAAGTGAAGATAATGGATGAAACAACACATTAGGTGTATTATATGGTCCATGTGAGAAAATTCCACTAACTCATCCATTGTTATGATTCCACTTTACTCGCTTTTGAATCAAATTAGGTACTATCACATTACCTCCTAATTAAAGAAATACAGCCTTGAAGGAATTGTTTTTCTAAAGTATTTATTATGTTATCAGCTAAATTACTTCTGGGGGATTTTTAATTTAAGAATTCTTGATTAAGAGTTCATAAAGACCTTATTTTTTAATTGATTAATTGATTTTTATGAATGACCCCATACATGTTTTCCCGTGCCATCAGTATTCAGGAAAGGGCTTAACACCAAAGAAAAAATGTAGGTGAGGACAGTGATAGCTCCATGAACAGTATCATAGCTACCAATAAGAAGTATGGGCTTATGCACCGAAGACTATGAAGGATGGAAGACCCCAGTCACTATTATAGTCTATCCCTCCATTTTTAGACCTGATTCAATATGCTTTGTACATTAACACATATGATTCTTGGTCAAGATCATACTTCCCCCAAGTCTCAACCTCATGCGACTAGTTGGATGCAAGGGTTCAACAATGTAAATTAATATGACAGAACTCAAACAAGAAGTCTACGCAGGAATAATTTTAGTGCTTTATGTTTAAGAAAGCAGCTAAATGGATAGGAAGGAACCCATGCGTCAGAGAGCAAGTTCAAGCATTCAGAGAAAAAGTCAATAGTGAACATAAAGACCTATCTTTAGAAGATGGCGTGTGGAACACATGACAAAAATGTAGAGAGATGTGCACCACATGCATTTTATATCTTTGAAAAAATTGGATCGAACCTGTATTTGTAATAGAGATGAGCTAAGAATAGGATTGTCACTATAGTGATAATGGTATGAGGTCTATAGGTAGCACACTTTCATATGTGGTTAATAGCCTGTAAACAGTGCTGTAACTATTAATAGCATGGACGCACTATTTCCATGCAATCCGATAAGCAGTGAAGGGACATTCCCCACCCTATATAAGGATGATGTGAAGCACTCTAGTAAGACATATAGATTTATAGAGATAGAGAAGAGAGATATATAGGTATATGTAGAGCGTAAGAGGTAAGCATAGATAGATGGACTGTGCATATGACTAGAATTACTGTATCATGTTCCATTGAAGTTTAAGGGTCCTAAAATATAAGACTATTGTGCGGATGATTATGTGGTTATGTCAAGAGGATAGATCAAAATATTCGATGAAGTCCTCAAAATATGAGACTTGGGTGGATAGGATCTGAGTAGTGCAAAGTTCTTGAATCAATCATGATTATCATTGAAAGATTGTTCTGTAATACGAGACTTGGGCATGACATGCCTTGTAAGTAATGAGGGATGTAGTGATGAGATCTATATGTATCTAATGAGATTGATCACGCTAATATGTCATGGTTATATCAATATTATATATGTGACCTGAATACCTGTTGTGCAGATTCGGGTGAGCACTCAATCTAGGCTGAGAGATGTGTCAGTGCGTCTAGGGTGTTATCTGAGTAGAATTCTAGGTTGCATCATCTGGATCCATATACCCGAGGGCCTCCTTTTCAGTTGGGCGTAGAGAAGATATATTCATGATGAAGATGTACTGATTAGGACTGTAGCAAGTGGTTGACTCAGTGGATATATGATCTGGAGGAAGAATATGCACAATGCATTCAAAATTTGATTTGAGTATAACACATGTTCAGTTGGGTATAACAAAACCTGTATGACATAATGTACTCATGAGATATGTCTTTCACCATAAGTTTCCAGTAGAATTATACGGGATGCCTGATTAGATATGAATCAAAGTTGAGGTGTGGATGATATCGTAGGACTTGTCTGGACATAGGAAGAAGTTTCTAGGCCCTTTATGATTTTATTTCGACAATAAGATCTAGGATATTGCACTAGTGCATACATGGTTTTGTGGTTTCCTAAATAGTAATATTAAGGAATATTCAAGCTTAACGTATTGTTTGATGGATGGTACCCTGATATGTCCAATGTTTACAGGGTATAAAAGAGGAGCATCTTGAAGTAAGGTATTCCAGCTAGTCATTAGGATGTTGATGCTAAATTTCCAAACTTGGAGAGTTAAATGTCTATTTGGACTAACTAATACCTCAATATGGCATGAAGGTAGGAGACAAGTTTGAAGGGGGAGATGGCTTGACCTAGTGTCAGTTAGGAAGAGTGAGGAAAGGTGTCTTAAGTATGAATGAGGTGCGTGATAGGGAGATAGAGAATTAAACTCGTACTCGTTGTAAAAATTTTGGGATTAAGAAGATGTGATTGGATCATGATAGAATCTGTCATCGTTAAGCTTGATAGATATGGTTTTGACGCATCAGGAACTCCCCTAGTCTTGGACAGCATAATAGAAAGCTCCCCTTGGATTCACATTATTAGTGCGCCAGTAAAGACTATCTAAGCCACAGGTGGTATTCACAATGGTTAGATTCACCTGGTGACCTAGCCCTTAGTGCTTGGGTTTCCCGTATCTAGTACAACAAGGGTTTCTAGCAGGCTGGATACTTAGGAATCATAGTTCAGATGGTGCACGTAATTCAGTGTTGAGAAATTACAAGATATGGCAGGATTTACGGCTTTAATGTTGTTTGGAGGATTATCCATGTTCATGTGCATCATCCCCACAGAATGTGAGCGCGTAGAATGTATGGATTCACCTCTAGTAGGTCTCGAGCTACGATGTCTCATATTGTCAATACAAGTCTTAGTATAGTACTAATGTCGAAGCACATGGGATTACATCTACAGGTCCATTTTATGACCAGCTACAAGTGACTAAAATCAGGAGGTATAGTGTCAGGTTCTAGTACCAACCTAGATCTAGTGTTTCTGGAGGCACAGAACGACACAGGAGGTTGTGTGGATTAGGTGATCAAGGCCCGCAACAACCATTGGATTTCTATGTGGAGTTATCTCTTCGTTTCCTAGAATACTAGAGGTATAAAGGATGTTACTGAACATGATGTATATGTGTCTATAATCTATAATCACAAGGTGGAGTGAAAGTGATCATGACTTTTTGAGCGTAAGTGTAACATGGTTTAGAATTTTCTACTATTTTAATTGGTTGTTCACACATCTGATATAGGAAGTTTGACCGTTGATGATAACTTGTGTGACATTATGCATTGCATTGAAGGATGCTATGGTTGTAAGAGTTCCATGTACCTGAGGTTTGATCATGAAGAAGTACTAGGGTTATTGTAACATCCTCATTTTAGACAATAGAACAAGTCAATTTTTTTTTTTTTATAATTGCATACTGGTTCTAAATACATAATTTAGAACTCACAATTCAAATAACCATTTATATAACAGACAACCATATGCAGCTGTAATGACTCGGAGTACCTCCGATCTATTCATTCCATGACTCGGTAATCTACCGATCTATTCATGAGTAATAAGAGTCGGTGTTTTCATTTAACACATTACTCTTGCGGTTCTCTTCCCTAATCTGGGATTCAGAATGCTCTGTCCAAGGAATCTAACTGAATAATTGTTACCATTATTCATCGGCATCTCATCCCTTAGACTAGGTGAATTAGGACAACGCAATCAGCAGCTTGCGATACTTTGGCCAAAGATTTGAAACATACTGTTCATGTCTCGTATTCCTTAACGGCATACTCGTCAATCTGGAATACGTCCTTCACCCCATTCATATGTTATATAGAATGTCTTATACTGACTACTGTCAGTCCTTCCTTTCACAACTGAATCACTCGGAGGCAGATTAACAAGGTGATAATGCTATATGGATGCCCACGAGGATTAGGGATATGATGACATACTGGTTTAACCTTGCAGTTCAACCAGTGTGTCATGATACCCCAAATCTCCTAGGCAGCCTTATATCATGACCATGTTCTTAATCGGTCCCAGGGTAACTCGTGCGAAATCAAGTGTAAATCTTAGTGATCAATGCAAAGGGTGTCGCCATAAGTCATCTGCATTATTGTAACTTCGAGAAGATCCTAATCTTCTCGGAGGTACAACTCTGCAGTTGACTTATGTCGTCAACCTTTAAATCTGCCTCGAAAAGATCTACTCAGTATCCAGCGTTACGCACTAGGGTTTAAATTACTTTTAAAGAATTTTCCCTAAGGTTAGCCTTTCCAAATCCCTGGATTCTTCGTCTTAAGATGACCCTCCTCTATAAAAACCCATTACATGGTAGAGGTATTACGGTCAGTTCTCATCAAGGAGTCATTAGAATACACTTGTTTCTAAAGCAACAGAATCGGACAATATCTCATAACCTTTGCTTGAGATTGCCTTCTGAACTCCATTTGTTTGCATATCAGTTCTCTTAACTGAATTTATATCATACTTTTTAGTATAAAGATATAAATGATTAAGAATCCAATTTAATATTGCCCTGTCATACTTAGGACTAGGGATTAGTAATTTAATCCAGTTTGTTTATCGTTCACTTTTAGGCTCACTTTTAACCTATCTTCTAGAAAGACAAATATTTAATTCCAATATTGCTTTCGCTAGAACAGATTAGAACTTCTAAATACCCATAAGAATTCAATCTCATTTTCTTGCAAGCTTCCATTGTCAATCACAAAAGCATCCATATTATACAATGATAACAATGCCCCTTCGTTACATAAACCGAAGAAGGTCAACTTTCAGAAATAGAATACAACATATGTGTATCAAACACTTATTTCCATTCCTTTCAAAACTATACAATTACATTTTGTGCAACAGCATACTTGATACAATGCTTAACGGAAAAGAAACATCTTTTCTCATATAGTCCATCTATAAAATCAAGATGCAATTTATTATAAATCAAATAAACAATCTGATCAGCCTGTCAGATCTGCATTGCTTTTACCTCTTATGGCAACCATCTGCAAAAATAGTCAACATGAGTCAGTTCAATGAACTGAGCATGATAAGCACTAACTTTTAAAACAATTGCAATCCATCAATTGTTTTCATTAAACACCCTGTTTAAATGAGATCAAATATCCAAATAAGTAAACATATTCAGACTATGTCCTTGTAATACAGAATGATTACAAATATGTAACTCTATCATTGTTACAAATAGTCTTATTCACTTTCTAATATTTCATCAAATATTAAAATAATCAAGGAACGAATGTACACAACAATCATTGAATCCAAAATCACAACATTGGTCAGATCGTTTCATTCTTCCAAAAGGGAACAACATAACAATTCAGAATTCCACCAATATGTTACAAAACAATTTCCCACTGTTAGATAAATATCAACAAGTATTAAATAAAGGAAGAGAAAGAACCTATCCATTCATACTTCCTTTCACATAAGTTCATCACTGTACCGTCCTTAGATGTAACATCCTCATTTTAGACAATAGAACAAGTCAAATTTTTTTTTTTTTTTTTGATAATTGCATACTGGTTCTAAATACATAATTTAGAACTCACAATTCAAATAACCATTTATATAACATACAACCATATGCAGCTGTAATGACTCGGAATACCTCCGATCTATTCATTCCATGACTCGGTAAACTACCGATCTATTCATGAGTAAAAAGAGTTAGTGTTCTTAATTAACACAATACTCTGGCGGTTCTCTTCCCTAATCTGGGATTCAGAATGCTCTGTCCAAGGAATCTAACTGAATAACTGTTACCATTATTCATCGGCATCTCATCCCTTAGACTAGGTGAATTAGGACAACGCAATCAGCAGCTTGCGATACTTTGGCCAAAGATTTGAAACATACTGTTCATGTCTCGTATTCCTTAACGGCATACTCGTCAATCTGGAATACGTCCTTCACCCCATTCATATGTTATATAGAATGTCTTATACTGACTACTGTCAGTCCTTTCTTTCACAGCTGAATCACTCGGAGGCAGATTAACAAGGTGATAATGTTATATGGATGCCTACGAGGATTAGGGATATGAGGACATACTGGTTCAACCTTGCAATTCAACCAGTGTGTCATGATACCCCAAATCTCCGAGGCAGTCTTATAACATGGTCACGTTCTTAATCGGTCCCAAGGTAACTCGTGCGAAATCAAGTGTAAATCTTAGCGATCAATGCAAAGGGTGTCGCCATAAGTCACCTGCATTGTTGTAACTTCGAGAAGATCCTAATCTTCTCGGAGGTACAGCCCTGCAGTCGACCTTATGTCGTCATCCTTTAAATCCGCCTCGAGAAGATCTACCCAAAAACAAGCGTTACGCACTAGAGATTAAATTACTTCTTAAGACTTTTCCCTAAGGTTAGCCATTTCCAATCCCTGGATTCATTTTCTTAAGACGACCCTCCTCCATTAATCCCATTACTTGGTAGAGGTATTAAGGTCTAGCTTCTATCAAGGAGTCATTAGAATACATCTGATTCTAAGCAACAGATTCAGACAATATCTCATAACCTATGCTTGAGATTGCCACCTGAACTCCATTGATTGCCTATCAGTTCTCTTAACTGAATTTATATCATACTTTTTAGTTTAAAGATATAAATGATTTAGAATCCAATTTACTATTGTCCTGTTATACTTAGGACTAGGGATTAGTAATTCAATCCAACTTGTTTAGCGTTATCTTTTAGGCTCAATTTTAACCTATCCTCTAGAGAGACAATAATTAAATTACAATATTGCATTATCCAGATCAAATTAGAACTACTAAATACTCATAAGAATTTAGTCTAATTACTTACAAGCTTTCATTGTCAATCACAAAAGCATCCATATTATACAAAGATAACTATGCCTCTTCGTTACGTAAACCGAAGAAGTTCATCATTCATAATAGAATACAACACATAAGTATCAAACACTTATTTTCATTCCTTTCGAAACTCGTACAATTACATTTTATGCAACAGCATACTTGATATAATGCTAACGGAAAAGAAACATCTTTTCTCATATAGTACATCCATAAAATCAAGCTGTAATTCATAATAAATCAAATAAACTATCTGATCGGACTGCCAGATCTGCATTGTATTTACCTCTTACGGCAACCATCTGCAAAAATAGTCAACATGAGTCAGTTCAATGAACTGAGCATGATAAGCACTAACTTTTAAAACAATTGCAATCCATCAATTGTTTTCATTAAACACCCTGTTTAAATGAAATCAGATATTCACATAAGTAAACATGATTAGACTATGCCCTTGTAATACTGAATGATTACAATTATGTAACTCTATCATTGTTACAATTAGTCTTAATCATTTTCTAATATTTCATCAAATATTAAGAAACAAGGAACGAATGCACACAACAATCATTAAACCCAAAATCACAACATTGGTCAGATTGTTTCATTCTCCAAAAAGGAAATAACATAACAATTCGGGATTCCACCAATATGTTACAAACAATTTCCTACTGATAGTTCATTATCAATAATATTAAATTAAGGAAGAGAAAGAATCAACCATTCATACTTCCTTTTACATAAGTTCATCACTGTACTGCCTTCACATATGAAAACAGTCAACCAGTATATAAATGAACAAGTTAGACAGGCCGAAATCAAGATCACTGTTCTAAATCACGAAAATAGAAACTCAGCAAATCTCTTGTACAGCAACTAACACATCAACATTTCATGTAACAACCATAAGCCCAATGCAAGTTCCTTTTGCACAGTAAAGCCTTATCACCAGTTGAAAACAAGAGCTACAAGCGTATCGCTGAAAACAACAACTATTGCATCAACAATCTAAGGTTTCCCAAAGGACTATGCTATGTTGCCCACACGGTACTTCCAAATCATGCACAGTCGATCGGACAGATCAAAATGGAAGGAAACATAGCATACATATTCTTGCTCAGTCAAAATCGGACTGAAGTGAAGGAAAGGAATTCAACCAAACGATCCTTACCTTGCAGCATGCAAGTCTTGGTGCGTTATTCGCGACTTACCCTAACAAGGTCAAAACACGAAACAGTCATCCAAACACAAGGACCTCAAAAGTAACAAAGACAGTCCAAGGTCAAGCTCAAAAAGAGACAGTAGTACAAGTTACCTTCCCGGAATTTCCAATGATTCAAACGGAGGTATCAATTCATGCAAAAGCTTAAGAATTCATACAGACAATCCTCAACAAAGCATATCAATAGTCAGACAGCAAAATACTCTCTGCCAATCATTTTACACTAATTTGCTCAGGTCAAAGACATACATGTCCACCTAAGAATCTGTACCTCAAATCCCAAAAACACGAAGGAATTCCAAATTGCAATAACAAAATCGAAATACATGTTATTCCATTAAGTCGCCGGCACTTAAATTACCAACACTTAACTTTATTCAGCTCATGAATAAAATGAATCATTCATTCGACTCCTCAGAGTCGTCCAAGTCGTAATAGCATAATCTATATATTCACACAGTGACTGATAAAGGTTTGCACGCATAACCACTGAACCCTACAGCAACGTACAATGACATAGATTGATAAATCCATATATGCTATTCATGGATAACATTCAGAAAGAACAAGCGAAGCAAATCGAATATCCATTTCTAGCAAGGAAAAGCAACTAAGCCGCTTCGAACTTTCTAACAGCTTTCACATAGAAAGGAAAATGCATATACAGGAAGTCTTTATCTTTTAACTACTTCAAATAACAGTAGACAAAAGCCCTGTTTCTTCTTATCAGGCTTTTACAAGAATCCAATCACAAAACTTGCGGATAAATCTACATTCCAGCAAAAGAAAGCAATACGATTCAGTCATCGACTCCACTGAGTCGATACAACAAAGTACAGGTGTATTTATATTATACACAGTGCACAAATAATCCCGCTAACCTAATAACAGGGAAAACAACTTCCGCTAGGTCGAAAAGACTATGGTAACACTACAGTTACCTGTTCCAAGCCAAAAATTGAAAACAAAATGAAACCCGAAAGTATCACTAGTCGTTGTCAACAATCCCATGACCGAGCACCCAAAGAAGCGATAATACCAATCATTCTTACAGTATTCCTTCAAATCATTAATACAGTTTCTATATCAAGAAACAGCGACCACGAATCAAGACATACAGTGGTCCTATACTACTCATAGGTATATTCCAAGGGCTCACGCCAAACAGGCCGAACACTCGCATATTGTTAATAAATACCTCTCATGCATAATCCAGGAAGAATGTACAAACAAGTAGAGTTAAAATTCGATTTCCACAAACACCCAACAAACGGATTTGAAGAAAAATCGAACCAGAAGAAATACAGTGCCAATAATCAAACTAGATCTCATAGAAAATTCATCCAATCTTCACAGAACATTTGAACAGAGTTGTTTTAATGAAAGCACTTGAAAAACAGCAAGATATTTAAAGGTTAGGGCCTAGCATGCCTGTTTGTTGATCAAATTTCCGAAGCAGACCACAGGAAGAGCTCAAACTTCCTTTTCTTTTTCCCAAATACAGCGACCAACAAAATTTCGCTGTCCTATTTACAATATATCCTCCATGGCAGAGAAAAGAGCCAGAGAATTTCATTCTCGCCATGCAACTCAAGAGAACTGGTGCTATGAACAGTAAACTAGCAGAGAAAGAGAGAGAAGAAGACCGAAAATCGCGATACACCAAACAAACCTTCCAACTTCTCGTTTGCATGCTGTTCCGCGAGCTCCGGCTCGACTCCCTAGACATTAAGTGCCATTAAACCAATTTTCCCGCTTAATCTCAACTCCCACCGACCGCCGAAATTGGCGACAGTCCATCCAAAAACTCAAGTTCATTTCCAAACTTAGTAATTGCCAAGTCTGCCAAGGTTAGCCGCCGCCTAAGCCTCCGCCATATGCCTGTCCCTCATCCTTATCCTTCCCATTTATTGCCATAGAGAATAGCGCCCATGGTTCGCCACCCTTCAAAGGCCCCTTCCCAAAAACTCTTAGTTAGCTAGGTTAGTATCTTAGGTTAGAGTTTTAGGGTAATGACCATGCTAACCATTTTACACTTAGTTTTTATTTTAGGATCATAACACATAGCCTAGGTCTAGGTTAGACTAACAATAATCTAACCCCTAGGTTAGGTTATTGTTTTAGGTTACTAACCCTTAGTAATTCAGTTTGGTCCTTCTCCTGAAAACTCGGAGAGACCTGTATCATACTTTCTAGAACAGAGCCACTCCTGTTCTTATTACAGAATTGTATGTCAATGAATTATTACCTGGTCTTTAATCGAGACCTTCCAGATATACTAAATATCGGGAACCGTTTCATTTCTCGAGATCAGCCTGAGTCATACTCCTGACCCGCTTTCTAAATGCTTCCATACCTTGCAACCTGTTCAAGGTTCGTGATCTAATTTTATCACTTCACAAAATTAAAGCATTACTTGGATCAATTCCTCTGGTCCAAGTCTAGATATTATTGATGAATACCTGTATAATTCATTCCGTGATCAGATTAATATTCAGTCACAAAATGAAATAAATAAAAGAGTCTATTAATATTTTGACTCAGTCAAGATCTGCAATCTGCAAGAAATTTAATACATATCAAGCATGATTTCCGAATCGAGGTACACAATCCATTTACTAGAAATCAC